>SJYA01001007.1:139565-222631 GCA_006410615.1 Neotragus moschatus | reverse complement strand
GCTTGGAGAATTTTGAGCATTACTTTACTAGCGTGTGAGATGAGTGTAATTGTGTGGTAGTTTGAGCCTTCTTTGACATTGCCTTTCTTTGGGATTGGAATGAAAACTGACCTTTTCCAGTCCTGTGGCCACTGCTGAGTTTTCCAAATTCGTTGGCATATTGAGTGCAGCACTTTCACAGCATCATCTTTCAGGATTTGAAACAGCTCAACTGGAATTCCATCACCTCCACTAGCTTTGTTCATAGTGATGTTTTCCAAGGCCCACTTGACTTCGCATTCTTAAACCATGCACCATTTGATCAGTAAATCCTTGTTTAGTGCCCTCTCATTCTCCTTTATCAGTATAGTCCCCCACTTCAAAATAAGATACTGATTTCTTTGTTAGAGTAGCAAAAGGTACAAGAATATATACTGAAACCATAGTAACTTAGAACAATGGTACTTAATTTCTTGCTTATACAATGTTTTATTGACATCATAGCTCATCAGGATTAAAACCGGTGGCTTGTTTGCAGGCCGCTATTTAGAGAACAAGAATGATGGCAGCTCTGCTATCCTCAACATGTGATTATAAAGGTTTCCCTGGGGATCAGCATTCCAGTAGCAGGAAGGGAAAATCCTGAAGGAAGACACAGGAAGAATTTATGGTTGTGTTTAGAATTGACGTTTTCCATTTCTGTTTTCTCATTCATTGGCTGAAATTCAGACACATTGCCATGTCTAAATGCAAAGAAGCTTGGGAAATATAATCTAGCTGAGAATTCAAAAGTGGGTAAGAAGATGGAAATGGCTTCTTCTGTGACACTTTAGGGTTCCTGTTATAGTCTGAATTGTTTTGACAATAAATTTCTTTCCTCATTTTATGGATTGTCCTAGAGGCTTGGCATTCCTTTGAAAAGGACACTTTAGAATAAATATTTTTATAAAGGATTCTTTCATTTCTATTCTTGCAAGATTTTGGGTATTTGTGGATTTCTTAAACCCCAAATTTAAATCGTCTGATTCTTCAATTGAGCTCATTCTGAAGCTTCATTCATCTTGGTATTGCTACAACTGTACTGTTTGTAATTGACAGAGATGATGACATCACAATAGAGCATTATCCATGTGGAGGGGCACCCACAGAAAGCTGGCATTATGAAGTGAACATTACACCACAGTACTGTCAATATATGAAATCAGGAGTAACCATCAGCAACCAAGGTGAGATCATTTTTCATCTTTGTGAGCAGTTTCATCAAGGTCCTTTGTACTCAACTGGGAAAGAAGGAATACATATATACTGTCATTGTATCTTAGCTTAAGGTGTAATTTTATTTTCATTGACAAGACACTTGAGATTTGAGTTTGCATATTTATAAGGATGAGTGGTCTCTACTTGCTCTTAGGTTGCTCACCATGTAAGAGAGGAGGTAGGTAAAATAGACTGCTTACAGTAGTGGTAGGAACATGTAGCCTGTTCAGACAGCATAGACTGGTTATCTCTCTCAGCAGTGTTCACTGACCTAATGGTGGGAACAGAGAAAGTAGACAGTGGGAGTTGCTCACAACACAGAAATCGAAATAGGAATGGTAAGCATTTGTGTACAGAATATAGATGTGGATTTGGATCTGCTTGAGTTGAATCCTATCTCTGTCAATGAGATGCTTGTTCTTAGCCAAGTTTCTTTACTTCTCTGAGCCTCATCTGAATAAGGAAGATGTGAATACATTTTTTTGTAGAACTAATATGTATGTAATGTATATCTATCATTCTAGTGATTGAGCTGCCTATCAACTGTCTAGGTATGTCAGTACCTACATGTGTATGTAGATACACCCAGTGAAAGTGAAAGTGAAGTCGCTCAGTCGTGTCCGACTCTTTGTGACCCCCATGGAGAGTGTAACCTACGAGGCTCCTCTGTCCATGGGATTTTCCAGGCAAGAATACTGGAGTGGGTTGCTATTTCCTTCTACAGGAGATCTTCCCAACCCAGGGATTGAACTCGGGTCTCCCACATTGTAGGCAGACACTTTACCGTTTAAGCCATCAGGAAAGTCCCAGATATATCCAGTAGTGGATATATATATATATATATATATATGCACATATTCGACATCTATCTTTCTATCTCTCTCTTTACTACCTAGGTATATTGGATTACTTTTCAATATCTGTAATTTGCATACTGATTTTCAAGCATGTTGTAGATTTATAATATTCAATGTGGTTATTGTTATTAAGTGTTGTAGTGAATTTATTGTTAGCTTGAAAATATTTACTGAATAGCATGTATAACTATATGCTATTTTTCAATATAAGAAGCCAGGCAGAAAATGTAAACAAGTGAAACTCAAATGTTCATTATATACTTAGAAGTCAGGAGGACCTAAGGAACCTAGTGAGATTGCACAGGATATTCAATAAAGGAAGAAAAAAAATGCAATTTAGAATACAGAAAATGGCTAGAGAAGAGGCTTCTAGAATACCAGAGTTGAGATGGAGGAAATTAATGAGATATCTATATATTGAAATGGTTTTTCTGGGGATTGGCTTAAGTGATGTTAGTAACAAAATGGGCCATGAAAAATGATGTGGTCAGAAACTAAGAAACTAGGAATCAATTGGCATGAAACCAGGGGGACTAACATGGTGCTGAAAGTGACGGGGCAGAGCAGCAGGAAAAATGGAGCAAGCTCTAAAACTCAGAAAGATGGGTGCACATTCTAGTGGTTGGTTTATGGCTTTTGTGAGGATATGGAAGTAATTTATGACTTTCATTTTATTTATTTTAAATTATTTATTTATTCGACTGTGTTGGGTTTTAGTTGGGGTATACGGAATCTTTGTTGTGGTGCACGATCTCCCTAGTTGTGGCACGCATGTACTGGAGTTCAAGATTCAGTAGTTGCAATGCTCGGACTTAGTTGCTCCTCTGTATGTGAAATCTGTTTCCCAACTAGGGATCGAACCCACATCTTCAGCATTGCAAGGCAGATTCCTAGTCAGTGGACCACCCGGGAAGACCCTATCCATGACTTATGAGAGAAGGAATTTTTAAATGAAGGCAGCAGTCTGTTGTGACTCAGGGCATGAAGCAAAAGTTCCTGGAGGCATATAATCAGTCTATAGAGAGTGGGATAGGAGTATTTTTCTTTGTTTGTTTTATTGAAATGAATGTGTGTATGCTATTGTGAGGAAAGCACCAGATATTTAAAGTTAAAGAGAGAACCAAAATAGAGGGATATTTGCTCATAAAAGAGCAGGGACCCTTATTAGATGGTAGAAAGGGCTGATTCAGTACAATATAGACCATGGTCTGCTTCCAGCTGACCCAGTCACCTATTCTTTGTTTCCCATTCTTCTTTTGTCCTTGCCAGGGTTCTATTCAAGGAAAGAAGGCATTCTTTTAAGTAGAAAGGGGATCCATAGAGATAAATGTGTGCTTGCAAAGCATTAGGAAGAAGATTGAAGAAATAGAAGCTGGGGGGCTTCCACTGTCTCTTCGTCTTGGGGTTGGATGGTTAGAGCTGTAACTCAGGAAGTATAGAACTGTCTCTGCTGCTCCACTGCAGTCAAAGTGCGTCACACACATGAGGCAGTAGTGGTGCTTCAAGCATATCTATCCGATTTTGCTTGGTGGCAGTCAAAGCAGGAAAAAGGGCTTCTGCCCTATTTTTGCCTTCTTATTCCCATGTCACTGTGTCCTGCTGGATTGCATTCAGTCACATGCAGAAATCAAGCTGTGTCTTGGAAATAGAAATTTTAGTTTTATCTCCTCTGCTATATAAGAAGCTGCATATAAATTTTCAGGATTTGAAGACAAATGGTAATAAAGCTTGGGCTTCCCTGGTCACTCAATTGATAAAGAATCTGCCTGCAGTGCAGGGGACCCCAGTTCAATTCCAGGGTCAGGAAGATCCCCTGGAGAAGTGATAGGCTACCCACTCCAGTATTCCTGGCTTCCTTGGTGGCTCAGCTGGTAAAGAATCCACCTGCAATGCAGGAGATCTGGGTTGGGAAGATTCCCTGGAGGAGGGTATGGCTATCCACTCCAGTATTCTTGCTTGGAGAATCCCCATGGATAGAGGAACCTGGCGGGCTACAATCCTTGGAGTCACAGAGAGTTGGACATGACTGAACGACTAAGGACAAGCACATAAAAGCATATTAAAGATACTCCCCAAATCCTTTTATTTATTTATTTTTTGTTGTAGCTGTTATCTATGTTTCTATCATTCCTGTAATCTTTTATATACTGTTATCAACCAGGTCCATGATCAGTAACCTTAGTTAAACTTGATGGTACATTAAGAAAAAACATGCAAAACAAGCTACTTACTTTGTTTAGGCTCTGCATAAAATCCCTTAAAAGGCAACATAGTGAAACTTTCAGTGTGATGTATGTTTCCCCTATTTAAAAGGTTCAAAGTTCAGTTCTGGGTCCTGTGATGGGGTAGTCTTTTCCATCTACCCTGGCTGCTGAGACACCCTAAGTTTGTCTGTGCCTGCAGGAGGAAGAAGGGAAGTACCAGGCAGCCTCTCTGCTCACTCACTGGCACCACATTTTCCTGATCTCATTTAAAGCACATCATTTTCTCTGTTCATTTAGATGCTTGATAATAGTAAGAAGTGGAGGTGTACTTATCCAAGTCTGAGTTGTTTCTACATCCAGTTTGTAAACTTTTACTTGTCTTTGTTGTCTGGCTTAGCTTACATGCAACTCTCATTCCCTGAATAGCTCCTCTTCCCTACCTAGCTTTCCCCTTCTTTCTCCTGGCAAAACTGGGATCCTGGCTAAACTCAAACCTCCCACTTGAGCTGCTCCTGTGTATATGTCCTGCCTGCTCAGAATCTCTACCTAGAAGTTGTAGTAGGCATGTTTCTAAGCATCTGCTCTTCAAGCTTTCCATTCCCTCATTATCCAATCAAGCTCTCATTGATTGTGTGAAATGAAATATTACTCTGAAATGAACTATTTCTGTGAAATGATGTATTTTCTTATACCAGTAACAAGCCATGACATAGCCATCTGAGCCCAGGTAAAACAATGCCAGCTATTCTGCAGCCATCAGCCACTTCCTCCCCCATAAGCTCTGAGGACTTGGGGGGAATGTGCGAAGCACAAGAAGCAGTTATCCGCCACATCACCAGCTCTTATGGTTATACAAGGAATTGGGATGTGAACAATCAAAAAGCAGGATTTGGCCCCAGATAGCTGAGATGCATATGAAAGAAGTGATTTCAGTAAGCCTTGTGTGTCTTCCCATACATAGAAGAGCACTAAATCTCTTTATGCAAGAAATCTGATTTTCCTTAATTAACAATAATCTTTTAATATTCAGATTACTTGCCCCTTGCTACAAACTTGTATATAGCCTGGGTCCTTCCCTTGCCTTCTCAGAAGCAGCTCTCTCCAGGTCACCTGAGATACTGTTTACTGGGCTTGGAGTCTTCATGATTCCCACTGCATAAACCTAACTCTCAACTTTTAGGTTGTACATATTTTTTTCAGTGGACATTTGAATAATGAGGGGAAGTAAATGCAACTTTTCAAAGAGTTATGCTGTCAAAGTGCTGTCCAGATATTATTACGTTATATGTGTGTGTGCGTTTGTGTGCTCAGTTGTGTCTGCTTCTTCGCAACGGCATCGACTGTAGCCTACCAGGCTTCTCTGTCCATGGAATTTTCCAGGCAAGGATACTGGAGTGGGTTGCCATTTCCTACTCCAGGAGGATCTCCTCAACCCAGGAATAGAACCTAAGTCTCTTGTGTCTCCAGCATTGGCAGGCAGATTCTTCACCACTGTGCCACCTGGAAACCCTTTATTATGCTAAAATTCTTTCAAAAGAGAAATCATCCTCAATTTTGTTTTGGTAGGCCCGCTCTAATTAATTGAGCTCTTCATAGTAGATAAATTTCTCTGGCTGGAGTCAGAGGATGTAGCAGAAGAAGAGTTAGGCAAGAGAGATGTATAGAGAGATGACTGAGCCTTGAAACAGGTTCACCCCTAAAAATGATTGCAGCCTTGATGATACCTTTATTTCAGTCTTGTGAGACTCTAAGCAGAGAAACTATGTGACCTGGCCATTGTGTACACTTCTGATACATAGAACTGGGAGATAAAGCATTTTCCCTATTCCAGGATGCTAAGTCTGTGGTGATATGCTATGGCAGTAATAAAAAAAAAATAGTACAGAAGTTAGACATCTCCAATTTAATATATCCAGTTCAGAACTTAGTATATTCCAAATCCTTAAACCCTGATTCCTCTCCAGCCTTTCTTATCACTAAAAGACATCATTATTCATATATTCACTTGGGTCCCAAATATCAGAGTTATTTCTAGATTTTTTTTTTTTGAAACCCACATCCAACATTTTTCAAATACCTCTGGGTATTTCCAGCATTTCTATATCTGATCCCTTCTCCCCTGGGAGCCTGATCCCAGCCGAGTCTAAACCATCACCTCTCTCAACAGAAGTTTTGAAATAGACTTTACTCTTATTTTCCTAAACAGAATCGTATTCACAGGATAGTCATAGAAATGAAAATTTGAAAATGCCAATCAGATAATGTTATTCTTTTATTGAAAATTTTAGTTACTTCCATACATAGAATGGAATTCAAATCCTAGGTCCTTTATGAGGTGATCTGTCTGCCTCCTTCTCTTCTTTCTTACTAAGTTTGAATCAGATTAACATTCTATGGTTCTGATACACACAGAATTCATTGCTACTTCAGGTCTTTCCATCTTTTATTCCTTCTGCCTTGAATGTCTTTCTACCAGATATTGTAATACTTTGCTCTTAACATTCTTCAAGTCTTTGCTTAGGTATCATTTCATCAGAGATTCTGCCAGATAAGACAGCCAATCACCATAGTTTTTTTTTTTTATCACCTCACCCTTCGTCTTCCCTGGTGGCTCAGGTGGTAAGGAGTCTCCCTGCAGTGCAAAAGACCCAGGTTCAATCCTTGGGTTGGGAAAATCCCCTGGAGAAGGAAATGGCAACCGACTCCAGTATTCGTGCCTGGAAATTCCCGTGGATGGAGAAGCCTGGTAGGTTATAGTCTGTTGGGGTCACAAAGAGTTTGACGTGACTGAGCTACTTCACTTCTTAGGAAAATGCTTTTTCCTTCTCAAATTACATTTACATTTGCTTATTTTCTTTTCTTGTTATATTAGAATATAAGCTCCATGAAAGCAGTGATTTTGACTGCCTTCATTATTACTGATCTCTCATTCACTATAACAGTCTCTGTTTCACGGCAGATTCTCAATAAGTAGTTGTGGAATAAGGATAGCATTAAACACCAAGAAACAAATTTTGGCTTACTTCAAGTATCTTTGAGAAGTTTTGATTCAGAAGTACTTGGTGGAAATGTAGGTAGTTAAGTAAGTGTACTGCAAGAAAATGCAGGTTTATACTTCAACAGTGAAAAAAAATCTATGAGAGATAATAGCACTCATGATACAATGAGGCCATGATGGTCATAATACTTTTTTTCCAAAATGGTCATAATAATTTTGATTTAAATATTACCTAATAATAGGAAGCAATGGAAATTTGGAAATCTCAGCCATCTTCCTTTTATTATTGATGTCTGAAATGATCATTATTTATCAAGTCCTACTTCGGCTGGAAAATGATTTTTTATATGACATTTCAAGATTTGTGCCTTGAATGTACCTCATTTAGACATTTAGATTTGCTAAGAAGACATCTCTGCTCTGGAATTGACAATCATGTAAAAAGCTGCAAGAGCTAAGATTATTTAATTTTAGTATCTTTTAACATGTTATTTTGTGTTTTGTAATTATATGATGGGTTGAGGTACCCAAGAAAGGATCCTGTTGCCTACTTTTCCAACTTTATCACCCTAAGCTACGAGTCTAGGTATCTCATTGTATTTTTCCTAATTCCCTCTTTGGTTTCATAGTACAAGGGCAAGTTTCTGGTAGCACTAATTTTCAAATGGGTGGCATAAATGCAGACAAACTGATGGCTCTCCTGAGGACACTGGAGGCTTAGTATCATTGCTCAATTCTTTATTTTCACTTTGTTGGCATACTGTTTTCATAACGTTTTCTTTTTTACAATTTCTTTTGCAATTTTGTGCTTCCTTTTACAATTTCTAAGATTATTTCTCCCCCAAACTCAGAGCTCATGGGCTATCTTTTCCATATCCAAAAAAGAAAAGGAGTTTTTCTAAAAATCTCTTTAAAAAGGAATCTGGGGTATTGGATGATGTAGTTGTGAGGTTGATGAATTTGGTGGTGGGTTCTGCTGTGTTTGTAGTGGAGCCTGTATTGTTTGTTACTGGGACTGTTGTGGTTATAATGGCATCTGTTGTGTTGGCACTGGGGACTGTTGTGTTGGCACTGGGGACTGTTGTGTTGGCGTTGGGGACTGTTGTGTTGGTGTTGGGGACTGTTGTGTTGGCGTTAGGGACTGTTGTGTTGGCACTGGGGACATTGGGGACTGTTGTGTTGGCGTTGGGGACTGTTGTGTCGGTGCTGGGGACATTGGGGACTGTTGTGTTGGCATTGGGGGCTGTTGTATTTGTAATGGAGTTTGTTGTGTTGGTAATGGAGGTAGTAGGGGAGTCTGTTGTAGTTGTCCGTATTGGGGGTTGAGGTGGAAAGAAGGGAGGATAAAATGGAGGATATGGAAAGGGCTTTTGAGGTCTAGATGGATAAGGTCTTGGTGGATTTGGATAACCTGGGAAGAAAGGAGGGCGTGGTGGAATTCTCCCTGGACCAGAAGGTGGAAGAAGGTATGGTGGAATTCTCCCAGGACCAGAGGGTAGAGAAGGGCGTTGAACAAATCCTGGGACAGAAGGAATGCGTCGTGGAGGAAGCCGAGCAGGTGGCAGTGGTCTAGGCACTGGCAGGCTGGGGCCTCTCTGACTCTCTCCAGACTATGGGAAAAAAAAAGAAGTAAACAGTTTTAAATTAGATATTTCAGTGTCAAGCATAAGAATGTGTATTTTCTGTGTTAGGCAGAATTCTTAGGTGCCTCCCAAGATTCCTATTCCCTGCTGGCCCAAGCTGGCCTGACTGATCAGTTGAGCTCATTTATTGTAAAATAGGTTCTACAGGTCAGAGAGAAAATTCAGAGAGACTTGAGTGCCTTCTGCTGGTTTTGAAGCAGAGTGCCAGACACTACGTGTGGAGATGATGACTTGGGTGTGAATGCCTTGGGTGGTAATAGCTGGGATTGGTCTCTGGTTCTTAGCCGGAAAGCAAGTGGGGCCTTCAGTCTTACTGACAAGGGACTGAATTCTGTCAACATCCATGCAAGTTGAAAGATGACCTGGGCTCCAGAATGGACCATAGCCCTGGCTACACCTTTTGAAATTTCTAAAAGTATGACCAAGAATCCAACTGAGCCAAGGCCAGAGTCTGACCAAAGAAATAGCAAGACAATAAATGCTATTTTTTAAAAACTACTAGTTTATGGCAACTTATTATGCAGCAATGAAAAACTCTTACATGTGTCTAAAGTCTCTGTCAGAGAAAATGTGGAGTTTCTTTTTTACTCTCTGAATGCCTAGTCTCTCAATGAAACCTGAGATAATACTGAGTGGAAAAGAGTTCAGTCAAATCATTTTGTTTGCTTATAGTAGAACGTGTGCTTGCAATCATCCCAAATGGGGAAAATGTCTCTTTATTAAGGGTTGTTCCAGGCTTTGAACACTAATAAAGTGTGAAATATATTACTACTTTTTGGTCTACATTAATATAGGAGAGGTAGAGACACACTCCTGCCTTTTGTGAGTCTACAAACCAAGTACCTACAATCCACAGTAGTTCAAAAATGGCTGAAAGGGAGGCAGAACACTAGTCTCGGAGTTTCATGCCCAGGTTTAAATTCTGCATCTGCTATCTGGAGATTGTGTGAATGTGAAGTCCTTTTGGAGACTCTCTTTCTTTATTTGGAAAATGTCAGACCTAAAAGTATCCGCCTCCTAGGGCCATCGTGAGATTTGTTGTGATATGGTGCCTGTCAGATACTTGGACCATGCTTGGTTCAGGTACAGTGCTCAAGAAAAGTTACCTGCTACTCTGAAAATACAACTTTTAACAAATAGTGCAGGAAAAAATGTTGATTAGGTTTCATTAGAGGAAAGATTAATGATTGTCTCCCTAAAAGGCCAGCCTTTGTAAAGAGGCTTAAATAATATAAAATGGGGAGAGGGTGTACAAGTGAAGGGAAAATATGGCAATGCTCTAGGGTAAGAAAGTACAAGTCTTCCTTTCCTGAGGGTTTCTATGGACACACAAGCACATTCCCCCTTGCTCTCCTCAGGCCCTCCACCTATTGGTTTGTCTGTTGCTTTCCCTTTGATAATTCCTAACTTTAGAATTGGACTTCCCAGGTGGTGCAGTGATAAAAAACTCTGCCTGACAATGCAGGAGATTCAAGAGATGTGGGTTTGATCCCTGGGTCGGGAAGATCCCTTGGAGAGGAAATGGCAACCCACTCTAGTATTCTTGCCTGTAAAATCCCACAGAAGGGGTAGCCTGGCAAGCTACAATGCTTGGGCTTGCAAAAAGTCGAGCACGACTGAGCACGCACAACTTTAGAATTACCTTAAATTGTCCGTGATTCTTTGTCATGAGTTCTTGAACAGGGCTGGCAGATAATGAAAGCACTGTGCCACCACAGATTATGGTCCTTCAGTGCTCCCCTACAAACCTCTCAAGTATTTGAAGTTTGCTTTTCACATTCCTTAGTGGTCTGTGATTTACTCAAATGGATCCTGATTTCATTAAAATTCTGTACCTCTTTCTGAGCCCCCATATTCCCCACCAAGCTGATTTTCCTCCCTCGTCTCCAAAATGATGCACACAATTGGAAATGAGTCACAGATTTGCCAGGCACACAACCATAAAGTCATCAATATCTAGATATTTCCTTTCATTCACAAGCAACATCTCAGAGCTCTGCCAATTGTCCCGCTTGCTTCCTGCACTTCACGTATGTGCCTTTCAATTGTCTTGTTTTTCTCAGCAAACTATCCCTTATGTTCAGTTTACCTTTTTGAAAAAGGTCCACTTTCAACTGTGCTTTCCCTTGCTGTGATAGCTCTCTGCATCTCTTTCCTTTATAGCAATACTTTCAGAAAAGGTAGTCTAGGTTTGCTAACCCTACTTCTTTCTATTGACTCTCCAGTCAGGTTTCTCCCCACAACATGTCAGTGAAATTCTTTTATTGATGTGCCAATGAGGTTGTAAAATGCCAAAACGCTTCTCTATATCAGTACTCTCGTTTGCCCTCTCTAGCTAGTGATGTTTGACTGAAGTTTGGAGGATACTTGACTCAAGGGCTTGCCAAGCCAAAAACTAGTCAAGGTGTTTAAAAAGTTTCAGATTTAATTTTTAATTTTCCAGAAAACAAATTCTTAGTGTAGGGAAAATATTTAACTTCATTTTCATTGTTGACACAAAGCATTAGGTAAAAGTAGACTTGTCTCCTAAGGATATTCTGATATAGATCCAAAGGTTAGGTCTAATGAAAAATCTTTTTTTTTTTTTAAGTTTAAATTTTTATTTTTTAGTTTGTTTTGCTTTACAATACTGTATTCATTTTGCCATACATTGACATGAATCAGCCACAAGTGTACCTGAGTTCATAGTAAATGCCTGTTCTTTTCCTAATCTCTTAACCCAGCCACAGTGATTGGTTATTTTTCTACCTTGAGGTCAAGGTAGTGAACTTGGTAAAAATGATGACAATACTGTCAGTAGAAGAACCTGTCCTCTCACTGGAATATAATTGGAGCTGATCCTTTGGACCTAAATTTATTTGTATTTTAGTAGAACTAATAGTAAACCATTTGCCTTTCTTTGAGGATTATGAGATAATGTCTGTAAATTATTTTAATTGATGTAAAATTCTGTATAATGGAATGAGCATGCAAAAGATTTCATGCCCAATATTGCTGCTTATCTTGCCCATATGTAAGAGATATTCTACTCATTGCATTTCTAAAATTCAGTAGTTGTTAATGATCATTAGTCTCGTATAATTAAGCTGAGAAAAGACTTATTTCTACTTAGATTGCTTATATTATGGAACTCAAATTTATTTTGCAAAAAAATCATTATTTAGATAATCAAAATATGATCCTTTAAATTAAGAAAATGTTTTCTCTCATATTCTGAGGATATAAACATATTGAAAGTCATCTTTAAGATTAGGTCAGTAAGACATTATATGAACTTTTAAATATGTCTGTATGTTTAACTGGATTATCAATAATTATATCATAAGATACTTAATAATATAAATAATTAATGATATAATGCACTAATACGTACTTAGGCCAATGTTGGACTCCCTAAGTGACCTATTGAATGGCCTGGTCTTATTCAAGTTTCTGAGAGTAGATGGAAGATGCATTATTTGATGTTTCAGAATGATATAATTTTATGTTTCCTGTTTTGTGAAAGTCCTAATGATCTGAAAAAAAGTTTTCTTTTTCCAATTGGTATAAGGGATCTTACAGATCTTTGGCAGAAATTACTCTGGAATTAATCTCCTCATTCCTATATTGGAATTCATCCATCCCCCTTTGGAGATTATCATTCACTACTTAAGAAAACCAAAAATTGTGGGTTTTTATCTTTTGCAATTTAAGATATTTAGAAGCTTCTACAGTCTTTTCCGTGAGATATGTTGGTACAAATGTTTATAGTTTCTCAAAAGTTAGCATGCATAGATTCCCCTGAGTGTTTGACAAAATGTAGATCCCTATATCCTCCTCTCTGGGCTCTCTTGTTTGTTCCGGGATGAAGTACGGAATATATAGCATATTTTTTAATAAATGAATCTGTTTACTCTGATGTAGATGATCCACGAACACTATGTGTATGTGCTGAGTCCTGTCCGACTCTGTGATCTCATGGACTGTAGCCTTCCAGGCTCCTCTGTCCATGGGATTTTCCATGAACACTATGATGACCATAAATGTTCTTTTTTAACTATCTCATTTCATAGATTAGGAAATAAAGTCCCAACAACATTAAACAGCAGTGTTAAATATCAATAATATTCAAATATTGTCTTTCAGTATGTTTGATCAAAGACTTGCAATCAATTTGTTTCAGCTACTTGTGAAATTGCTAATGTGTGGGACCCACATTTGTATGTGTCTGTATAAAGTAGCCTGATATTGTAGATCCAAACTTCCTAAAATAGCAGCCATGAGCAATGTGTTGCTTTTGAAATTAAGTTAGCTTTTAAATTTAAGGCAAATTAAACCACTAGAACAGTGCTTCAACAATGATTGCTAACTACTAATACATAAAGTAGGATGATATCGTTAGTGCAAAAAGAAATCTGAAGTAGTAGTTGTTAGAAAAATATACAGATATGTGTAATGAGACTTACCGAGAAACATGTTACAAAAGCCAAAAGGCCCAAAGTCAAGCACAGTGGTTTCATCTTTATGGTTATTCCTGAAAGTGAGCACAGTGGCTGATCAGCATTACTTTTTAACAGTACTATTCAGAAAGTGCCCCAACACTTGTATATGACTCATACAGGAATACTACTGCAGCATTTTAAGAATTTTGTCTAATATTATTTTGGGCTCACAATTAATGTCAGTAGGTTGTAGTAACATCTAACTTTAGAATGATGAAATTAGTTTTAACTTTTGACTTGTGAATGAGAAAAAAGTTGTTCAGAAAGCATTTATACCATAGAAATTTTATAACTAAGATTTTGGATTTCAGAAGTTGCTACTTTGAAATGGACAGCTTATTTGGATTTGAGCATCTTGGTATTTTTAAATAGTGATTATAGGGCTTTGTAGATTTCTACAGACTTGTATGTCAGATATTAATTTCTTAACTAGATCCTATGTTTTAAATTTAATTTCTTGGTACAACTGAAAAATAAGAAAAGAAACAGTATCACCCTACTAGATACAGTTTAAAGGAAAATTATCGCATACTATAAATCCTTTCCTAGTTTTAATAACATTCTTCTAAGGTGTTTCAGTCTGTGATGAGTGGTCACAAAAAATTTCAAAAAATCCTCACGTGGTATATTAAAGACCTGTGCATAGAAAAGGGGGGTGTCCAGGTATTTTACTCTCAGTTGTCTCAAAATTGACGATATATTTGAAGTACATGAGCTTGAGTTGTGGGAAAGCAACCTCATGCACCTTTGTGCAGTCTAGCTTTTGGACAGTTATCTCTCTGCCCATCAATTAAGTGTGTTGGCTGAACAATCTGAGTCTTAAAATGATCTAGGGAAAAAAATTCCTTGAATATATATGCATATTGTTATATTTTAAAGCATCATTTCTATGACACATTCTTAAAATCTCAGGAAAGGAAAGCCAAGCAAATAATAAAAACATATTGTGCAATCATTCTCTCAGAGTATATCTGACAGTATTTTGGTCATTATGAAGGTCAAAAATCATGAAGGTACATCAGAGGGGAAGGTTAATTGATTGTGTAATTGGATGGATTAATTGTCCCAGGGGCCTAAAATAAATGCTTATTTTTGGGCATTTGGAATTTCTCAACATTTAATATGCTTTATGGTAAGTAAATATTATGTAAGCCACATACTATTCTTTCATTGAAAAATGAACATGCTAAAAAAAAAACAAAACCCATAAAATTATGTCTTTGAAAGTCTGAGAAAAATTTAAATTTCAAAGTAAAAATCCTTTAGTTTATATTTTTATGTACTTACCGCTATATGAGAGCCTTCTCAGGGCTGATTATCCTGCTGGTCAAATTAGTCCTGCCAGGGACTTTTTGAAAGATGGCAAATGAAGTAGAGAAAGAATAAGAAATCTCAACTGTTATATAGATGCAAGGGATACATAGTGATAACAAGGAAAAGCCTAGCTGAGATTTGGTTGATGTTCTTTAAACAAAGGTAGGAAATTGTTATTGCCAATTTGGCAATCTTTTCCGGCAAGTTTTTTTTTGTTGTTTTTTTTTCATTTCTGAGGAGGAGCTTTGATCCATTCAATATTTGGTGTTTCCTAAGGAAACATATATTATATAATGAATCACAATGCCCTTTTGTTTCAACAAAATAGTCTGGAGCTTCAAGTGAACCACTGCTTCTTTATTTTAAAGAGAAGCAGAAAGTGTTGTATTTCAAGTAATTTTAATGAGTCATTTTTGATTATGTATACGATCATGACCACTTTCCTGGTAGCTCGGGTGGTAAAGAATCTGTTTGCAATGCATCAAATCTGTCTGGTTTGATTCCTGGGTTGGGAAGATCCACTGGAGAAGGGATAGGCTAGCCACTCCAGTATTCTTGGGCTTCCCTGCTGGCTCAGATGGTAAAGAATCCACCAGCACTGTGGGAGACCTGGGTTCCATCCCTGGGTTGGGAAGATCTCCCTGGCAAAGGGAATGGCTACCCACTCCAGTATTTCAGACTATAGGGGCTTCCTAGGTGGCACTAGTGGTAAAGGACTTGCCTGCCCAGGCAGGAGACATAGGGACATGGGTTAAATCCTTGGGCCTGGAAGATCCCATGGAAGAGGGCATGGCCATCCACTCCAGTATTCTTGCCTGGAGAATCCCATGGACAGAGCAGCCTGGCAGGCTATAATCCATAGGGTTGCAAAGAGTTGGACACGACTGGAAGGACTTAGCACACACATGCACACACTATCATTATGTTTACTATGTTATCTAAAAGTTGAATACACTATGTGGGAAGTTAAAAAATAAAATTATTTTAAAATTAAACTCCAACTTGATCTAGAGAGAGTTTGGGGGAATGATCTAAAATTAAAATTAGAAGTCATTATGAAATAGATGTTGCTAAATAGCAAACATTACCATGGCCAGTTAGATTCAGAGCATCTCCAATATGTCTCTTGACTGTTGGAACATGACTTTTGGACTATCTTATGTGTTTACGTTTCTGTTGTTTTTCAGTTGAAATTATGAAACTATAACTACTTTATCCTTGGATGTTTCTACATGTCTGAATCTATATTTTTTTTCATTCATTTATGTAACATTGGTTTAGTTGAATCAGTTTTTTGAAAGATGAGAAAAGTGGATGCTTGGAATAGGATTTTGATCTAAGTTTTGGAAATAGCAAGAGAGAGAAATCTAGTGGTGGAAGAGGCCAGATTTGTGCAGTTGCTGAATTTGAACTATATTTTAATTCTCTGTGCCTGTAATTACTTCATGATATTTACGTCATTTAAAAGACTTAAATGGACATTTTAAAGGAAACTTCTTTTGATCCTTAAAAAGCTAAAATAGTTTTCTGAGAGAATGTTCTAAAAGGTTACGTGGTACTCACAGTTATTAAATTGGGAAATCACAAGACAGGGTAGGATGAATTGAGTTTTCTCTTATCATCTGTATTTTACGTGTAGGCACTACTGGACCTAAGTCTGCTCACTTCAAGGCCTGAATATTGAGTTAACAAGGATTTCATGTTGGTTTCTCAATCTACATAACCTTCATCAGCTTCATGAAATTATATGTCATAGTGTGCTGCAGAGATTAATCAAGTGAATTTACAGTTAGATACTTTTACCTCAATTCCCAATATCAGCCTTTATTTCTTGGCTTATGCCAGACTAGCTATTTAGCCTCATTTGCCTCAATTTTTGCAGTTTGAAGAATGTTGGCATTTATAATTTTCATGTCATGGAGTTTAGTTATTCTTTTGTTCATTCATTGTTGTTGAATCCCTACTGGCTTTTTGACACGATGCGAATTGTTAAAGTCACAGAATACTGAAATATTTGTTCTTAAAAGTATTTTGGAACTTGTAGGTGGTTTGGGGACAAAGAAATCCCATTTTGAGAGTTAATCTTAGTTTTAAATCACCGTACTTCATTTCATTTGCTTTGTCTTAATTGCCTTAAAATTTCTAATGACGTAATGGAGTATACTGTTTTGCTAATCTTGGCCTCTAGTCCACTGAACAATAACATGCCCAAACAATGAAGATGGTTCTACTTCTAGGTTTACATGGAAAGTTCAATAAACCTCTTTTTTCTCTGACAGTAATCTAGCTTATCAGAAAATGAGTATCCTTTCTTTTTTGTTTAGATGCCAGTATATTTATTAGCCAACTGTTTCAAATTCAGGGGTGATCTATGTTGGAATGGATCACTGACTCTGAAGGACTTAGAATGAACACTGGCAAAACTGAAAGACAATTCCTGAGGGGGTTGTGACTAACAAAGTATTAGAACAAGACAAGTCAACAGAAGCACATGTCTGTTAAGAAATAGAGACTGTCACTCAAATTAAACTTTAATCAATCATGGCTCGAAAAGTTCCTGAATGAATGGTCTCTAGAACAGTACCTAAGTAAGCTAATGTCTCCGGTCACAGGAAAGTCAAGGTGACTGTAATGTCACACTATTGTTAGTGCAGAGACTCATTTGGACAGATGGAAACTATCTCTCCGATATAAATAGATTTAGCAGAATTATATTTGAAGTCTGCTGCCCTCCTGCGGAGCAGTAAGCTTTGTTTCTTTGGAGTTATATAAACAGTATCAATCAATATGAATCAAAGATATCAGTTTCCCACTTGATATCTCTCGTGGGCATTATTTCCAGCTTCATCTTAATATCCAATATATATATATTTTCTTTGTCACAGTTTCACTTTATTAAGAAATCTGTGTACAAGTTTCCTCTGTAAACTAGACCCAATATTTACAAAAATTTAAACTATAAATGTGAGATTATCTAGTGTATAAATAATGTTTTATTTTAAAATTTAATATGCAAAATAACTCTAGGACATTGTCATGAAGAAATTAACATTCAGCTTTTTAACTGATGAAGCAATTTAGTGGTAGTTAGTACTAAGATCTTACCAGGCATGTTCAACAATGTTTTTTTCCTAAAAAATTATTCATAGGGTGTTGATAAGGATGTTGCTTAAAAAATAATAAGAACTAAAAAATTAAGTATATTAAAAAGTAATAACAGTTACATGTGTCATTGCCTGAAAACTAGTTCAAATTCTTAAACAACTTTCAAATTAGGAGAAAAATGGTGTATTGTGTTCTGAAATTCAAAAGACCTTAGTTCCAGTATTGACTTTGCCATTTATGCATAATATTATCTTGTGATAAAGCTCTTTAACCTCTCAAAGCTTTCTTTGTAAAAAGGTAAAGTAAAATTGAATAAATCTCTATTATCCTAATTATAGGCTGATCTAGGTTTTCAGGAACCTAAAGTTTATACAAGTTTAGGAAATGATTCTAAGACAAAGAATGCAAAATTATATTTCCTAAATATCTGCTGCCACCCCAAGACCATCTTATAGGAGACTGTGAGGACACAACAGTCTGAAGCACAGAGAGAACACCATTGAATCATCTCAGAGATGCTGGTTCCCACCTTCCAGCACCCCACTGTATCAGACCAGGTCTTGGACTCAAAGGACTCTGTCTCTAAAACTCAGAGAATCCAATACCAGCCAAGTTCTGCTTTTCCATATGTTGGCATTTCATACTGCAGGATCCTTCCTGCAAGATTCTAAGTTTTAATAATTTCAAACATCCTCTTTCTTCCCTTGGCCCAATGAATACTGGCTTTTTTTTTTTCAGTCACTATCTGCTTGGTATCTTGGTCTTCTCATTTTACCTCTTCAGCTATACATTAAGAATTCATAATGTCCAGTGAATGATACTTACGTTAAATTCCATGAAAAATAACTGGTGTCCCCTGACAGGACTGAGTGATATGACCGCCGAGTGACTAAACGGCTGTGACACCTACTCTGCTCAACCGGCAGCAGTGGTCTTGGGCTGGGAATGATGTTCAAACCTATAGGGCTAAATATTCTTCAGCAAGTATCAAGTTGACTTAAAAACTAGACAAAACAAGTAGCAACATAGTATATGGTAATATCCTGGTAGGAATTTGGTGAAATTTTGGTATAGCTTCCTATGTGCCAGTTATTCTGAACCTGGGAAATGTGTGATCATGAGAAAGAAGTCTGAATGTGAATGGAAAAACTTTTAGACAACTCATAAGACTATCCTGATTTCAGAGGAATTTGTGAGTTAATGTTGGGTGTTCTGGTGGTTCAGAAATATTTTTGTGGGAATACTATGGCCAGCCTAAACTGTGGCAACATGTCACTTGTAAATATGATCTCTCTTGTTATGCCTTCATAGCCAGAAGTCTGAGAATCAAGGCTAAAATTCATATTTGGAAAATATTAATCCTGTAGTTGGGAAAGACCCTGCTGCTGGGAAAGATTGAAGGTAGGAGGAGAAGGGGACAACAGAGGATAAGACGGTTGGATGGCATCACTGACTCAATGGACACGAGTTTGAGTAAACTCCAGGAGTTGGTGAGCCTGGCATGCTGCAGTCCATGGGGTCACAGAGGTGGACACAACTGAGCGACTGAACTGAACTGAATCCTTTAGCTTCTCATGTTATACATGCTCATTTAAAGCTAATTCCATTCAGTTCCACACACTGACTTTTTGCTTTTTGTAGTCATTTCTTTTGTCAGTGACACTGTCACATGGCTGAAGTTATCCTTGGTGACTTAAATATTCAATTGAGAGTCCTATCCATGTAGTGTGTTACTGAAAATGCAAGTCTGTGTGCTCAATACAGAATGAGACCAAACGACACTAAAACATTGTTGTTTGGAACAGAGAAAGGTTTATTACAGGGCCATGCAAGGAGACGGGTGACTCATTTCTTAAAAACCCCAAACTTCTCCAAAGCTTTCAGCAAAGGCTTTTTATAGTAAATGTGAGGGGGGCACATGGCTAGTTCTCGCAAACTTCTTGGTGTCAGATCTTTTGTTCTTGAAGTCAGGTCATGATCAGGCAATAGTGTTCCTGTAAATCTCTACTAAACGAATGTTATTCTCTACCCTGACAAGAAAGGGCAAGATCCTAAGGCACAGCTTTCACTCTCCAAGGTCCCAGTCCTGGTTAAGAAGATACAGATCTCAGCTGGCAGCTCCCTCAGGGCTAGGTTCCCAGACACAGCCCAGCTGTCATCATTGAGGGAGCCAGGTGGCCAATCCAACTGACCCTCAGGCTCCTAAGGCCACCCAAATGGGATGGGGGGAAAACAAGTCCCACTGACTGCAGCCAGGCAACCGGCCACTGCTATTAGGTTGCAGAGATGGAGCTAGGACAGAGATTCAGTGCTGCCTCAAGGCCTGCTGCCAAGCTGAGTGTACGGCCCTGATGAGGGCTCTAGAGTCTTGGAGTCCGTAGCCCAGTCTGTTCTCTAAGCCCTCTAGCTCACCCACTGGCCCAAGGCTGGGTGAGCTGGAGAGTCTCTGGGAGAAGGCCTGAATCTGCCTCTTTCCTCACTCTCCACCTGATGACCACCACACTTTCCACCATTGGCTGAATCACTTCTCTAATAGTCCCTCATTGACAGTTCATTGCTTGTGGGTGGAGCCAACTGAGATGCCGACCAATGGCTGAGCAAAACCTATTTCCTGGCAACAGGAATGGAGTAATGATACACAGCAATTGCAGCCTGGTAAGGGCTGTGTTCACTGCATTCTGTTATAGTGTCTCCTTATCTCTATCTTCTCTCTCATTTCCAATTACCTTTCTCTTGTCCATTTCAAGTGTCAAATTTAAGCTTGCTATTAACCTAATATATTCTGCTTCTAAGTCATTCATTCGGATAGCTCACTTGGCAGGGAAGAATCACAAACACATTCTTTTAAGCTTTTCTGCCCAAGTATTCCCACTTGTATCTCAGGTGGACTACAAGTCCAATGAGCTTTTGTCTTTCTTGAAATCTACCAACTCTGTCCCTTCTCTCGGAAGTCAGTATAGAGTTAATGGCAGAATATAAAAGTAATATTCTTTCAAATATGCTGTCATTGCTTTGAAAATTTAAGATTTGTGCATAGCAGTAAGAAATACATTATTAGCCCAGTACAATATGGCCCTGTGTGTACCTACATATACATATGTAACAGAATAAGGAGTTAAAAAGCACAATGTATTCAGTGTCCTATCCAGTCCATCCCATTCCATTTTATCCTGGACTATCTCATACTATAATATATATTCTATCAAAATCCTCCTCTTTGGGATGGAAAATATATTCCCTGATGTAAAATAAAAGGTGAGAACCCTTCAGAATCTGCTGTATTGTGAAGAAAACAATAAATCAATTGTTGATATATATATAGTTCTGATTGTTTACCAAATATGAAGGAAGATTCAGAAAATAATACATATGTACATTTTAGAATTTATTTACTTACCTCCCTCTCTCTCTATATTTGTACCTGTCTGGGAACTTGAAATTTAGCAAAGTTTATAAAAACCCACAAAATACAAGAAAAATATACTTACAGAATAAATGATCTGACACTCATTTAACTGATACAAAGAAGATGGGAAAGGAAGCACTAGCTTTTTTCATCCACTACCCTAGAACTCTAGGCTCAGTGGGCATGTGGAAGGTTTGTCTTCCAAGTTATTGCAAATGTCAGTTTTACCTAATTTTTCATGAGAGCCTAATATGCTCTCATTCTTTTTATCCTCACCTTACCAATGTTTAGTAAATTGTTGCTTACCTCCCCCTCACTCTCCTTTGTCAGTGTATTAGTTCAGTTCAGTTCAGTCGCTCAGTCGTGTCCAACTCTTTGCAACCCCATGAATCGCAGCACCCCAGGTCTCCCTGTCCATCACCAACTCCCGGAGTTCACTCAGACTCACGTCCATCGAGTCAGTGATGCCATCCAGCCATCTCATCCTCTGTTGTCCCCTTCTCCTTCTGCCCCCAATCCCTCCCAGCATCAGAGTCTTTTCTAATGAGTCAACTCTTCGCATGAGGTGGCCAAAGTACTGGAGTTTCAGCTTTAACATCATTCCCTCCAAAGAAATACCAGGGGTGATCTCCTTCAGAATGGACTGGTTGGATCTCCTTGCAGTCCAAAGGACTCTCAAGGGTCTTCTCCAGCACCACAGTTCAAAAGCATCAGTTCTTCGGTGCTCAGCTTTCTTCACAGTCCAACTCTCACATCCATACATGACTACTGGAAAAACCATAACCTTGAGTAGACGGACCTTTGTTGGCAAAGTAATGTCTCTGCTTTTCAATATGCTATCTAGGTTGGTCATAACTTTTCTTCCAAGGAGTAAGCATCTTTTAATTTCATGGCTGGAGTCACCTTCTGCAGGATGATCAATTTTTCTGGAGGTCTTTAAGCAAAAGAATTCCTCTCACCTCATATTCTCATAATGGTGTTGCCAAACAGTCTTCAGTGTACAGGTCGTGCTAGGTTTGGCTTTTTATTTTTTTTTGGTCAAAATGACTATCATTAACTCAGGTGCTGAAACTGGAGAACATTATGGAGCCAAAGTCTTCATGAATTTAAAAGTGAAAGTGAAAGTCACTCAGTCGTGTTGTGTCCAACTCTTTGAGACCCCATGGACTCTACAGTCCATGGAATCCTCAAGGCCAGTATACTGGAGTGGGTAGCTGTTCCCTTCTCCAGCGGATCTTCCCAACCCAGGGATTGAACCCCAGTCTCTTGAACTTCAGGCAGATTCTTTATCACCCACCAGGGAAACCCGGGAATCCCTCATGAATTTGATATAAAGATAAATCAGCATTTTAGCATGGGACAAGGAGGGAAGAGACAGTTCCCATAGTTAGGAGTGTCCATAAGACTTTGGCTGTTTATGATATGATACTGAATTATGTTTGTTGCAATAAGCCTAAGACAAGGTCCTCATCACGTTTTAGATAATATAATTTTGGTGCAAGCATTAGGTAAACAGATCTGAAAATATAAGAGGATACTAAGCACATACTCTTGATGGGAATTTATATATCATGTCTAGAACATCTTAATTTAGTTGATTCATGTGAAATCTCATACGGTTGCAGATTTATTTTATAGTTTTCCTTATAATCAGTTCTCTTCTTCACACATGTTTGTTTTTGAAGAGACAACAAAGATTAAATGTTATCCAGGAATGATACTACAGAGGTAAATTCATAGTAAATAATTTCAAATCATGATACTACAAGGTCCTATATACACATATTGGGAATTCTAAAGACCACCAAAATATAATTAAAAATATTGATTGTATTTAAAGATCAACAAGAGATTACAGAAGAAAGTTAAGATCTCAGGCAAAAATAAAATTAAAACAAGGTATGTGTAGTATAAAATTATGTTAACATTAAACAATGAAATGAACATATAGTTTATGATTAAAGACTAAATAAGAAAACTATATGTGAAGATATTTGGTATTTACTGAGAAGCAAGCAGTGAAAGTCAAGAGGATAGCAGTCAAAATCAGAGTTTTCATCTTGTCCTAGGGTCTTCTAGAAGTAGGTAGCAAGAGATGGTTCATTGCTGGAAGGAAAACAAAACAAATACTGATTCGTTTTTGCTAAATGTTAACCAAAGAAAAAACATTTATGCATATTATGGTACATCCATGGCATATATTGTATCTATGGCATAAAAAGAACTTATCAAATTCATAAGAAAAATATCAAATCCAATGGATACATGCAAAGGTTAAGAATAATGAATTCCAATAACAATGTGAGTAGTAGATAAAAATGTGGACAGAAGTCCTTATTTTGTTGTCAAGAAAACATAAGGAACTTTCTATTTGATCTACTATTTTACAATTACTAGGGAGTTATTTCAGAGAAGGCAATGGCACCCCACTCCAGTACTCTTGCCTGGAAAATCCCATGGACAGAGGAGCCTGGTGGGCTGCAGTCCATGGGGTCGCTAAGAGATGGACACGACTGAGCGACTTCACTTTCACTTTTCACTTTCATGCATTGGAGAAGGAAATGGCAACCCACTCCAGTGTTCTTGCCTAGAGAATCCCAGGGTCGGGGGACCTGGTGGGATGCCATCTATGGGGTCGCACAGAGTCGGATACGACTGAAGCCACTTAGCAGCAGCAGCAGCAGCAGCAGCAGCAGGGAGTTATTTTAAAAGGTTAAACCAAAATGTGGTCAAGGTTGAGGTAAGGTTGACATCCTTGCATGCAGCTGTTGATTCTGTTACTTGAGATAACCTTTTTGAAAGCAGGATGGCAATATACAAAAGATACATGAAAATGTCTATACCTTTAACTTAAAGAATCTCAGTCTTGAGGGTTTTTATTGATAAATTAGCCAATAGAAAAGTTTAAATGTTCATTCCAGTGTTACTTATAATTTAAAAATATGAATACTGATATTGATGACTATAGAAATTTGAAAAATGCTAATGTTATCATGATAAATGAAGAGTTTAAATACCATACTTCAAGTAAATTATCCAAGTAGATAAGAACTGGAAAATGTAAGCAAGAATTAAATAAAGGTGGTATGACGGTTTAATTTATATGCAGATTTTCTGTTATTAAAAACTTACTGTGTGTTGTTGATTTTATAATTTAAACACACAAAAGAAATTAAAAAATTGCCATTAAAACAGTCTTCTGGCTCTGATTTTGACCTTTACATATTTAAGACACTAGACAGAAAAGTTTAAACATTCACTTACAACTTAAAAATGTGTATCGTTAGAAATATGAAATATTTATATTAATCTTGTCATAAGTATTATTTTATCATATGTAAATAACAAAATTTTGACATTTCTGTTAAACT
The DNA here is from genome assembly GCA_006410615.1 of Neotragus moschatus. Classification (NCBI taxonomy): domain Eukaryota; kingdom Metazoa; phylum Chordata; class Mammalia; order Artiodactyla; family Bovidae; genus Neotragus; species Neotragus moschatus. The sequence goes on along the minus strand of SJYA01001007.1, from coordinate 198,016 downwards.
TTTTATTTCTTTTGATATGCTCATTATTGCTAGAGTCATCCAAAAAAAATAAAATCAAACAAACAAAATCTGAATTTTTCCAATTGCAGTTCTTTGAGGTCTATTATAAAATTATCCTTTTCATAATTTTGTATTCATATATTATACTTCAGTAATGAATCAATTTGAGGGGATTCTCTATTCACTTAACTAATTCCTCTCCCAAAGAAAAGTAGCTATGTATAGAAATTAAAGGCTAATTGCTTATACTTACAAAATCTCAATGTTAAATTTGTCTTCTTTTCTCATTTTTAATTTGCAACATTAAATACATAAGTACAACTTTACTGATGGAGAATTATTATCTTTTAACAATAACTTTATTCACTAGGACATCTCCATGTGATTTTAACAGAAAGACTACTGGATCACTAATTACAGGAGCTGAATTTCAGTTATCAAATTATGTTCACATAACTTAACCTAAGGTTTATTCTTCTAATTTTAAAGTAAAACGATTAATCTATTTGATAAAATTGTCACAGCCCAATACTCCAAGTATAGAAAACCAAGATAATAAGTATATCTCCATCATGTAAAAAAGTCACAATCTCAAGCAAAATATAACACATTTAGATATATATATATCTTTCTATTTGTAATAAAAGAAATAATAAACAGAATGGAAACATCCAATTAATTTAAAAAACCAAGCCCATTGATTTCTTGTGTAATTTAGCAAAACAGATATTTCTGCACCTGAAAACATTTTCATTTTTATAGGTGCAAAACTAAAAAAAAAATTATTGGAATATAGTTGATTTACAATGTTGTGTTAGTTTTTGCTGTAACAAAGTGATTCAGTTATACATATACATGTATCCATTCTCTTTTGGATTCTTTTCTCATATAGGTCATTCAATTTATGCCTAAAAAGGGCCACTTTAAAGCTATTTGGGATTCCAGAGGACAAGCTATTTTCTTAATTATTATCAAGTTTACAGAAAGCATTAACATTTCACTAATAAAAGTACATAGAACTTATACATTGATAAATTTGTTAAAGCATTTCCATATTTTGTATTTATGTTTTTTATCAAATGCATTATCCATTTGAACTCTTTGAAAATAAGAGTTTGAATCTCAAAATAATTGCACTAGCTAGAAACAATATAAAGTCAAAGTCTAAAGAAAATTGTTTTACGTTTTTGAAATTTAAAAAATGATATCATCATAAAGGATTCTCTCATTGGTCATCCAGTAATGTCAGCCTTGCCTTAGCTTCTGAGGTCTGGAAGCTCAGAGAAAGAGTATAGGTGATTCATGCCTTATAATCTATTTTGTTCCTATTGCTAAGTAAGATATTCTTATAATTATTAAGTTAGCATTTGCTTCTGGGTTAATCCAAACTATTTTGGATCCAAACTAAAGCAACAAAATAAAGAGTGTTATAATCTTTAAAAGTTGACATCTGTCCTTTTCATTTTCCCTGAGAAAACATCATGGTTAATTATCTAGACATCAGAAAAAGTGAAGGCTTATTCTTTAAAATTTAAAAATAATATCATAAGTCGATTTCTTTCCTTTATTGTGGATGGTTTATTAAACAACTTGACTTTTTACCAAAAAGCAATGGTTATTGAAACTTGACTGCAAACCCTAGGTATAATGCACATTTTCATAAGTAAAGATTACTATTTACAATATTTGCCTTGCTACTATGTGCTAATACTGTGGAATCTGAGGTGGCAGAAAGTATTAGAAGATGATAGTTTTTTTGTGTTCATCTTCAACTTTTTAAGATAAAGTAACTGAAACTCCAATACTTTGGCCACCTGATGTGAAGAGCTGACTCATTTGAAAAGACCCTGATGCTGGGCAAGATTGAGAGCAGGAGGAGAAGGGGATGATAGAGGATGAGATGGTTGGATGGCATCACTGACTCAATGGACATGAGTTTGGGTAAACTCTAGGAGTTGGTGATGGACAGCGAGGCCCAGCGTGCTGCAGTCCCTGGGGTCACAAAGAGTCGGACACGACTGAGCGACTGAACTGAACTGAACTGAAAGTTAGTTTTCAGAGATTATGAAATTAGCTCAACTGAAACATTAAGTAGCTGGAGGGAAGCTGCAAATGTTACATTCATGTCTTGCTTTCTTTTGTATATAAAAATGAGAAAAAGATAAGTAGTGAGCCATTTGATACCACTTACTATGCTTTTTACCACTAGACTAATAATTCTTCAAATTTTAACAGAAGTTATGTTGTGCATGACAGTAGTTGTCTTGCTTAGAAGAAATGTGCCAATTATTGAGCTGTTGAAAACGTGAGCATTGCGGTAGTTTGACATTTGCTTTGATGTTAGTAAGTTTTGCTTTCCATGAACGTGTCATTCATCACCAGAAGGATGGAAAAACATCATATGCTTACATGTGGGAAGTTTATTGGTGCATAATTGAATTTGTGATGCTTTTCTTTCAAGGTAGCTGTTAACAATGGTGTATCTTGGTGTTGAGGAAGGCATGACAACCCACTCCAGTATTCTTGCCTGGAGAATCCCCATGGACAGAGGAATCTGGTGGGCTACAGTACATGGGGTCAGAAAGTGTTGGACATGACTGAACAATTCAGCACAGCACATCCTGGAATTAATTCCCCCAGTGATGACTTGAAGATCCGATGCGGACTTCCAGACTTTTAGTGCTCAAGGTGAATTTGAGGTCACTGGACACAATATCTCCTCAGATATTGTTTTCTTTGTTGTTGTTTGTGTCTTAAATTTTTTAGGATAACTTATTGCAATGAGAACAATCTAAAATCAAGATCAAGGTGTAGTCTTAGATCTCTGTGCTTTTACCTAGAAAGTAACTTTGTATGAGAAGAGACTGAAACTTTACAAAAGAACTAGCTCACAGATTCACATCCTAGTATTTTAACCCAGATCTGTTTATCTCTATGGGCTTCCCCGATGGCTCAGATGGTCAAGAATCTGCCTGCAATACAGGAGACTTGGGTTTGATCCCTGGGTTGGGAAGATCCCCTGGAGAAGGAAATGGAAACCCACTCCAGTATCCTTGCCTGGAAAATCCTATGGACAGAGGAACCTGACAGGCTACAGTCCATGGGATTAGAAAGAGTTGGACAAGACTGAGTGACTTCACTTCACTTTTGTCTTTCCTTTGCACCAAAATATTTTTGCGTGCATGCTAAGTCACTTCAATCCTTTCTAACTCTTTGTGACCCTATGAACTGTAGCCCGCCAGGCTCCTCTGTCCATGGGATTCTTCAGAAAGAATACTGGAGTGGGTTGCCATTTCCTTATCCAGGGGATCTTCCTGATCCAAGGATCCAACCTGAGTCTCCTGCATCTCCTGCATTGGCAGGTGGGTTCATTACCACTAGCGCCACCTTTAAGTATGTCTAATTCCTGTTAAGAAAATTTTTGATTAATTCTTACAGTGAACAAATTGTAGTTAGACTCTGTCTCAGGCACTTTTGTGACTATCAACTAATGGATTTCCTGGAATAAATTTAGGTGATAAATAATGCTTTTACCATGTTAGTTGCTTCCCTGGTGATTCAGTTGGTAAAGAACCCACATATGATGCAGAATACCGTGGTTCAATTGATGGATCAGGAAGATCTGGAGAAGGAAAGGGCAACCCACTCCAGCATTATTGCCTAGAAAATCCATTGGACAGAGGATCCTGGTGAGTTATAGTCAGTGGGGTTGCAACAGTCAGACATGACTTAGCAACTAAACCACCACCACCACACGACGTTAATATATATTAATTCTGTTTTCTTTTCTGACTTTGTTGTAAGTTATATCTAATCTAAAACTCTATAGAATGAGAGAAAATGTGAGGGTTCCAACTCACAAGATTTGTTCTCATTATAGAGAAGCAGCCAATTTGGCTAGAACCACAAATACCTGAGGCTGATACTGGAATGTTTAGATTTTTACATAAAATTTTCATGTCACATAGGCGATGTAGTTAAGCTTCTGCTTATTACTAATTTAGTAGGGTAAAGGGAATACACTGATAAATATTGGAATGTACTGAGTATTGGAATATATATTCTTATTGGTTTCTGCCATAGTTTATCTCTCTGTCTCTTGCTTCCTCTATCGTTCCTAAGCTAACTTTTACTGTTTCATCAAAATAGTCTTTCTAAAAAAAAAGTTAACATATTAATCCCTTTCTTAGAACTTTAGACACCTCTCATTTTCACATCAGCATTTCTTAAAATATTACACAGAGCATTAGTTACTAGCGCAATTTACTGGGGCTCTGTGAAAAATATACCTCCATGAACACTTCATATATTGGGGGCTTCCCAGATGGCTCAGTGGTAAGGAATCCCCTTGCCAATGAAGGAGATGTAGACGTGTGTGCAATCCTTGGGTTAGGATCCCCTAGAGGAGGAAATGGCAACCCACTCCAGTATTTTTTCCTGGAAAATTCCACAGACAGAGGAACCTGGCAGGCTATAGTTTATAGGATGGCAAAGAATTGGACATGGGGCTACAGTCCATGGGTTCGCACAGAGTCGGAAACGACTGAGCGACTTCACTTTCATGCACTGGAGAAGGAAATGGCAACCCACTCCAGTGTTCTTGCCTGGAGAATCCCAGGGATTGGGGAGCCTGGTGGGCTGCCGTCTATGGGGTCGCACAATCGGACACGATTGAAGCGACTTAGCAGCAGCAGCAGAGCAACTGAGCATGCATGCGCACACGAGCACTTCATATACCTACTCTCATTTGAAGACATCAGAAAATGTGCCCCAACATTATTAGTGCGTTTTACCATGAAAAAATTTTTTAGCTCCTGTGAAAAGCCCTATTACTTTTGGTGAAACTAACTCAGGAAATATAAGCTGTTAGTTATATGAAATTTTAACCCTAAATGGCTGTACACATAATGTGATGCTTAATGTTATGTGTTAGAGGGAATTTGGTTAGATTGTGGCACCTTGTTGTTTAGTCAAACATTAGTCTAGATGTTACTGTGAAGGTATTTTGTAGATGGGATTAACAATAAGTTAACTTTAGATAAAACATATTTTCATAATGTGAATTAGCCTCATCTAATCAATTGAAAGCAAAGACTGAAATTTCTTAAAAAATGAGAAAATTTGCCTTGAGAGTGAAACATAGAAACTGTCTGAATTTCTAGCCTGGGACTTGACCTGTGGGTTTTGGATTCAAAATGGCAATATCAACTCTTAATTTTCAGGCTATCAACCTATGCTGTAGATTTCAAACTTGTTAATCTCTACAACTATAATCATCCAATTTCTTAAAATCTCTGTCTCTCTCTATCATCTATCATCATTGGTTCTGTTTCTTTGGAGAACTCTGACATATTAATGATCTGACAGTTTGATTATTTTTCCCTTCAAAAGGCTATATCAGTCATTTGATACATCTGTTCCATTCTCTCTCACATCCACTGTGCTTTAACTTGTCTTCAATGATACTGAGCACACTAAGTATTTTTATGCTTCTGGATCTTTGTTCTTGCCTTTCCCTCAGTGATACTCTTTCAGTACCAGTAAACTCATATTCATCCATAAGTATCCAGTTTATACCATTCATCCTCTGAGAGCATTCATCGCCTAATACATCATCATTCACTATTTACTTTAATTCATTCATTTAACAGATGTTTACTGAGGTTCTATTGTGTTCAAAACTCTCAGAATCCAGCAATGGACAAAGGGGATATGATCTCTTCCCTTAGGGTAGGGTGCCTAGCTCTGTTTACTTAGGAAATGCTAGTTTATGCCCCTGGTTTTGGAGTCATTATTAATAATGCTTTCTTTCAGTCTTAAAAGTGTTCTAGTATTGATGATGTATTATGTAATCATCTTAATTATCCAACATATAAACTGGTAAGGAAGATAAACATTATATCAACAGGTGTTATGTATTGAATTGTGTCTTTCCTCCCACTCCCAGGTATGATGGAGTTCTAACTCCCACAACCTGTGAAGGTGACCTTATTCAAACTTGAGATCTTTGAAGATGTAACCACGGTGAGGTCACGCAGGATCGAGGGGCCTAATACAATAACCTGTGTCCATATGAGAAGGGGTAATCCAGACACAGAGACACACAAAGAGAGCATTGTGTGATGAAGGAGGCAGAGATTATAGCGACTGTCTATAAGCCAAAGAATGTAAATGATTGCTAGCAACCAACTAGGGAGAAGCAAGGAAAAATCCTCCTCCCTAAGCGAAGTTCCTGGAAGAAACTGTAGTTGGAGTTTTAAAATAATGATGCTTTTCAGCTTGCTTCCTAGTTCAGTACTAAGGTTCATATGAGGATAAAGTGATTAAAACCTTTAATGGCTCTCAAATATATTCTGGATAAAATTCAGAATGTTCAACAAACACCACATAATTTTTCTCCTGCTTACTTTTCCATTTCAACTTGTGTCATTTTTCTAACCACATACTCAGTTCATTTTCTTGAACAATTTGAGGCATTTCTTGCCTCAGGGCTTTGGACAGGTTATATCCCCAATTCTTTACATTTTTCAATCTTTAGTTTAAATCTCACTTTTTTAGACACAGCTTCCCTGGACCTGAATTTGTGTGAAGTCGAAGCTGTAGTCTCTTATTATATTTGCTTATATATCCAACACAATCTGTAGTTAGGCAGTTGCTGCTACTGCTAAGTTGCTTCAGTCGTGTCCGACTCTGTGCGACCCCACAGACGACAGCCCACCAGGCTCCCCTGTCCCTGGGATTCTCCAGGCAAGAACACTGGAGTGGGTTGCCATTTCCTTCTCCAATGCATGAAAGTGAAAAGTGAAAGGGAAGTCCCTCAGTTGTGTCTGACTCGCAGCGACCCCATGGACTGCAGCCTACCAGGCCCCTCTGTCCATGGGATTTGCCAGGCAAGAGTACTGGAGTGGGGTGCCATTGTAATTTAACATTATTCTAGTCTATAGTCTGGACTTCCTTGGTGACTCAGCAGTAAAGAATCCTCCTGTCAATGCAGGAGACATGGGTTTAATCCCTAGGTTTGGAAGATTCTCTGGAGAACGAACTGGCAACCCACTCTAGTATTCTTGCCTGGAAAGTCCCATGGACAAAGGAGCCTGATAGGCTACAGTCAATGGGGTCACAAAAGAGATACGACTTAGCAACTAAACAACAAAGTCTATAGTCTCTCTAGGGGTGTAAATTCCTATCCCTCTTCACCCACCTCCCATATAGGTACCCTTTAACTTTCAACTAGTGCTGTGGCTTTGTTTTTCTTTATAAAATATAATAAAATTACGAGTCCTTATAGGATAATTCTACTTGATACCCAGAGCTAAGTTATTCCTTAAACAATGAATTTTCATTTTTTTCACTCATATCTCTAATTTGAGAATTCTGGTCTAGAATATCAATCACACTTACGCACAGTAAATCAGTTGCTGTCAAAAAGATTTATTGAAGAAAATTCAGCAAAGTGAAAACAAGCCCATTTTAACAGTTGGTGTCAAAAAAGAATGAAGATGTATGTCCTTGAATTGCTAACCCAAAGCATAAGAAGAGTGCAGTATCATTGCTTAAGACCTGAAAAAAATTAGCAAAAGTTCAGGAGATTTTAAAGAAAAAATTAAATTAATTCATATGTTTATATACAATATTGTTTTTGACAAACACACACATTTGTAAAATATCATTTTGCCTTAGTTTGCATCCAGCATGAGCCAGGAACCCTGTACTATTTCTTATATTTGTTACATGTGGATGCTAAACAATTACTAAATAGCCTTATTTTTTCTTTGAGTGTGGGTTTCAAATATATTTTTCAGTAGAGAGCCATTGGTTGCATACTAAAAAGATATCTGTTTAGAATAAGCATTTAAGGTCTTTTAATACTATAATTGTTTTCGAGATATGTTATTAATTTGATTCTCTTTGTCTCTAACTCACATTAAAATATGCTATTGAGGATTAACTAAAATGATGTGTATGATTAGATGCAGTGGGGAGTGAGCTTGCTTTATTGCTCTCTCTTAATATCCCTGAATTAAAGAAGTTATATTAAAATAAGTAATTATTGGATAACTCAAGTAAACTTTGTGATAGTAGGGGAACTCTTGCATTGCTGACTTTTTAAAGTTTCCCAAAATATATTTTGCTGCATGACCACTATTCTTAAACCCATGCATTTTCTAAGTTTTGTACTTGCCTTAAATGCTCACATTCTTTCAGTTATTAAGATTTGTTGCTTGCTGGACAAACTTCTTAGATGTTAAAACTAGCTGCCTAGGCTACTGCACAATACTTTGTGGCATTTCTGTTGTGGCTTTCAAATCAGAAACTCATCTGGCTCTTCTTTCAGTAGTTTAAAGACACCCGTTTCAGTTGTGAAATTGCCTTCTTTATGGTTGAATGCATCTAGATCAGGAGTAGTTCCTGACAATTCATCACTATTCTTAGTTACAGATTCCATTCTATTGTTTTCAGGCAAATCTTCTGTAAGCGAATCTTCCGTGAGGCTCATAGCTACTGACGCAGGGATGACGAAGTCATATCTGGATTCTACAGCAGTAAGCAAAACAGAATGACTCTCTTCTTCATTTGCCGTATCCCTCTCCATCCAAACACTGACTCCATCTGTAGACTCTTCATCAGTTAGCAGAATATCTTCTGGGTTGTCTTTGTCTCTTTCAGCAGTGGTAGTGAGTTCAAACACAGTGATGAAATTTTCCTCATCAGAATCAGTTAGTTTAGGCACAACACTGGGGTCATTTTCGGGAAGAATTAAGTCAATTTCTGTTATTTTCTCTTCTGTAAGGGCAATTATGTCTGGAATAGTGGTGAGGTTTCTTTCAGTAGCTGGAGTGATTTCAGCCTCAGGGACAGAGGAATCAGTAATATGGGCATTCCCATCAGCAGCGACTTTGAACTTAACTGAGGAACTATAATTGCTTACATCAGATTTACCCATGGTAGTTGGAAGGATCGGGGTGTCAGCAATGCCAGCTGTGCTTTCCTTTGGTGTGCCAGAGACTCCAGATGTTAGTGGCACATCTTTATCCCCTGGGTCAATGGTATCCAAGAGAATATCTTCTTTTGCTATGTCAGTGGAAAAATCGATTAAGGAAATGGCATCTGTTGATGAGATATTACCAGTTTTCACTGGCAAGAAGTTTTCAGTGACAGACTCATTCGCCATTGGGTTTTTAATGTCCATCAGAGTGGCAAATTCTTTCTCCAGGTGGGATTCAACATCATCTTCTGATTTTAGTCTTTCCTTTGGTGGTATAAGCTTGTTGCCTGTAGTTGTTGAAAAATCATTTTCCAGCATATAGTCACTTACTGAAGTAACGTGGTCTCCTTCTGATGTAATAGTTGTTTCTGATTTAGGAATAGTGTTGTCAGCCCCAAAGAAGATGGTTGCCTCAGTTGTCTTAGTGCTTTCTGCTGGAGGATGAGAATAAATTTTTGGCAAACCATCTTCAGCCATGGGACAAAGTGGCACCGTGCACACTCAAAGGTCTTTCCCTGGGTGCAGTGGCATCCCTAGGCAGGAGAGTGGTGTTCATTATAGTGATTGAAGCATTTGTCATCATGGTGATTGTTGCATCAACCACAGGGCCAGTGGCCCTGGCTCTCCTTGGAGGTTGTTTCTGTGCTCCAATTGGGCACTGAGTTATGAGTACTGACATTAAATGAAAGAACTTCCCGGGTGGAACTAGTGGTAAAGAATCTGCCTGCCAGTGCAGCAGACAAAAGAGACCTGGGTTCAGTACTTCGGTTGGGAAGATCTCCTGGAGAAGGAAATGGCAACCCACTCCAATATTCTAGTTTGGAAAAATCCCATGGACAGAGGAGCCTGGCAGGCTACAGTCCATGGAGTTGCAGAGTTGGACATGACTGGACACTTGTCAGTAGCCTTAAATGAAAAGATAATAGAGCCCTCTCTGTTTATGAAGTCAACATTAAAAGCCAAATAATATAATTGTGGGGAACTTGAGATTTACCATGTCTCTTTATAAGTGCTATACCTTCCAACATGTGTCTCGTGTCACTTGAAACAGATATAGCAGAGTCTGCCATGTAGTTAATGGGTTTAGTGTCAATGAGGGAAATTCCAGGTGCCGTGGATTATCAGCATCAGCTTCAAGTTACCTGTTTCTCAAGTAAGTAACAGTGTCTTTTGGAAATAAAGCATCTTCTCCAGATTCATAGTATTTAATTGTCTAAAACAAATTAATGACATATTTGGCAGTGAATGTAGCTGCAGAAGCTAATTAGGTAGTAGAAATTTCAGTTAATTCTTTTCTTTAGAGCAGGAATTCTCACCTTTTCAGTAGGGATAATAAAAATAAGTTATTGGTCTATTAGGGTCTTACTAGTTTTCTTCTTCATTGTAGTTGATTTTACTGAATGAACTTGAATAATAGTGAGATTGTCAGATCTTGTAGGTCAAATTATTAGGAATGGTTTTTTATAGACAGTGTTATTTCAACCCCAAACACACAAAGACTTTTCTGGCAGAGAGTTGATGTTATACATCAAAATTCACCCAGAAACAAGATCAAGATGTGAATAACTCTTCAGCCTTAATAATTATATCCTCAATTTTAGAGGGAGTATCTTTTTTTTAAAAATTATGTTAATCATCAGTACTTTGTTTTCATCCTTAAGCTTTAGCTAATTAGGTGAAAAGGGATTGTACTCTGGTGTTAAGTTTTTCTTAACACTGTTAAAAGAAAGAGAACTTTCAGACTCAGGCAGAACTAAATCTGAAACGAGGTAGTGGCATTACCCAGACCAGTAGTTTCCATCTCAAAGACAAATGCTTATTCTTCATTAAATATGGACTCAGCCTCAAAGTTTAGGCTTCCCTGGTGGCTCAATGGTAAAGAATCTATCTGTATTGCAGGAGATGCAAGTTTGATCCCCGAATCAGGAAGATCCCCTGGAGAAGGAAATGGCTACCCACTCCAGTATTCTTGCCTGGGAAATCCCATGGAAAGAGATGCCTAGCAGGCTATAGTTCATGGGGGTCACAGAGTTGGGCATGACTAAGTGGCTAAGCATGCGTGAACTCAACCTCAAAGTTTACAGTGTTTTCTCTTAGTTGATTGGTCTGGGACAAATATATCGCTGCTTTCTGTGGAAATATCAGATAGGCTTTAAGATGGGCAATTTTCACTTCAAACATATGGGCAACTTTCCAGAAATGTTTTTGCTTCAAGATGCTACCATTACTTTTGAGGGCTCCAATGTCTTTACTGACATAGGGAATGCTGTCAGCATCAAGGACAAAGAAGGAGGTCTCTGGTTAGTTATAGGCACATTTAAAAAAAAAGTTCTAAATAGAAATAAAGTCAGTTCCAGCAGCATTAAAAGAAATATGAGGGTAAAGCCATTCTCTGGGTTGGCTAATTTAATGGGAGGTTTTTAACCTCTACTTTTTTTCTTTCTCATAATTTGGTATTTGTGAAGCTTGATTCAAGATAAAGCATATTATAAACAGAAGACTTGGTGGTTTTTTGGGGGAATTTTTTGTGGGTATGTGTACAAAAAGGGAAAAAATGTAAGTGTTAGGTGTATAACTGATAAAAGTTATCTTAGAGCATTTGCTATTTGTTATGTTGAATAGAGTAAAAAATAAGGAGCAAAATATTCATTCTTATAAGCATTTATTCCCTGGTTAGAAATGTCAGGTGAAATGATAACAGCTTCACAGATAAAGACAGTCAAATAGTCTTTAATTTCAGAGATTACTTCCATGATCACATCTACTCTCCTAGCATGAGGTGGAATCAGATTGATTGCAGCATAAAAAAGCTTTTCTGACTATGGAGAATAATTTTATTATTATATGTGTATTTTATATTGTTGATCTGAAAAAGGACACTTCAGAATGAGAGGGTATGTCATCCATCAAAAAACAGGAAGTACATGGAGAAAATCCTGGTGGGACTGTTGGAATTTTAGCAATCTTGAGAATGGAACTGGAGTCATCTGCTACAAGGAACATAATTTATTTGACCAATGGCTCATTCTTATCAAACATACTGTCTGACATAAGAACAGAGGATCAGATTCTGTAAGTTTCATTTTATCTGAATAGTAGTTTCTTCCATTGTTTTAACATATATGACACTAATGAGAACGTTTTGTCTTTTCCCAGAAAAATTTCAAATTTATATCTACTCACATGTCTCCCTTTCACTTTTCACTTTCATGCATTGGAGAAGGAAATGGCAACCCACACCAGTGTTCTTGCCTGGAGAATCCCAGGGATGGGGGAGCCTGGTGGGCTGCCGTCTATGGGATCGCACAGAGTCGAACACGACTGAAGCGACTTAGCAGCAGCAGTAGCACGTGTCTCCTGGGGTACATATCTTCCTTATTTTGGCAGCTGCAGCAAGTTTGCTTGGGTAAAATTTTTTTATGTTTCATTTGCTCATGTTGTTTGGCTTGGTGATAATGCATCCTTTTAGAGAGCATTTTCTTGAAGCCTATTTTTCTTTTTAGTGAAAAAGTAGAAATTGCTAACCAAAGGGATAGATTTTGCAGTAAGTCTCCAGGAAGGTCGTTTGCCACATTTATGATTTTCAAGAATACATGACTAGAAGAATCCTCAGGTATAGACTTTGAAAAGGCTGATGCCATAGGGATGTCCACCATTGAGACTTTCTTTGTATTGAGAATATCTTGCTATTTATCAGAAGAAATGTCATGTGAAGTTTTAAAAGAATCAACTGAGGCAGAATTCACATTTAGAAAGAGTCTATGTATCTTTAGATTTTGCAAATGTATTGGCAAAAATAGAGTTCTTAACCTTAATTGACAGGATTATAATCAGAATGTAGCTGTTGTGGTCATAAAATCTTTATTAACAAAAGAATTTCCACCTTCAGAAACAGTGAAAGAACTGAGAGGAGTAGTTGCATTTTGAGATTTGATTGTATCAGGGTCCACTTTTTTCTCTTTTCTTTCAGTGATTGGAATGTTGGGTACTTGAGTAGGGAAATTGTAACTGAGGGATGTGTTGGCCTGTGGGATCACTATTTCTCTGTTTTCTGAGAAGATAGTATGTACAGCAGGGGCAGTCACGACTCTCATGTCTGCTTTGTTGCTTGTAGGTGCTTCATGGCTATACATTGAGTTAATTGTTTCTATCTGTGACTGAAGAATGTCAGTCTTACAGTATCTATTTTAGCCTCCTTGTTAGATTGTGGTACAGTAGAAATTCCTTCAAATTTAGGTAATATTTTTTTCTATCTCAACAATAGATTCATGTGTAGTATTTCTTCTCCCTTAGGTTTGAAATTCAGTATCTGTTGCCTTGAGATTGGCTACATTAAATTCCAACTGAGAATTTCCTTTTACCATGGAAATTATATATCCATGTTAGATAAAGATTCTTCATCATTAGGAATAGTGATAATTACTTCTGTGGGTAAGTATGAGTTCTCAGCCATGCAATGGGTTTCCTGAGGAACAGATCCCTCTAGAAGCGAATCCTTGAGTATGTGAAAGCTTGAATAAGCTGCTCCACGGGCACTATAATAACCCTTTTTGACTAGTTTATTATCAGTGATGACATTTTTATTCACAAGGTAGTGCCTCAGATATGCGTCTTTTAGAAAGTTTGTTCACACCTGAATAGCTGGATTATTTCCTCTTTTATTTGCACCTGTAAGGTGATTTTCTTCAAATTCAGTAGCTACATCTTTCACTGCAGAAGCTTTAGTTATGTCCCTCATGGAATAGGGATTTGATTTACTATTTTCGTTAGGCAAAAGAGTAGAAAACTTGATGGCTATTTCCTTGCATTCTGAATTTTGATCACCAGAAGCATCAATATAAAAACTTTTGTTCTTAGTGACAATAGGAGCAGATGTCTTTGGCTTGATATCTACTGTTTTGTCTGAAGAACCAGTGGCATCAGCTTGAAGGACTGCATAGAAGAAGTGTACAGCCTTTGGGATCTTTGACCTTCAATACTTTGCCCTTCTGAAACAATGCTTTCATAAAGTAAGTGGAGTCTGTAGGCACAGGCTTCAATGTCTCTGATATTGGCACTGTTGGGTGATACAAGTTTGTGTCTTTTGTAAGTCTAGGGACTGTAGTTTCTTTAGTAGGAGCATTAGAAGTTAGGGTGAGAGTTTCAGGTAATCCCATAGATGAAAGTCTTAGAGACATGGCACTATGTGATGATGGAGGGCTATAATGGCCAATGGTATTTTTGTTTGCAGTAGAGGTAGGGATATTTGGCATATTGGTGGACAGCTTTTTCAAAGGATAAAGGAAACTAAGAGCTGTGTTGATTGTACTTTCTATGTCTTCATTCACATTGGAGCTGTCTTTACCTGAATGCTGAGCTAAAGGAAAATTATTAAACCTTTAATTGGGCACTGCAGCTGTACCTGTTCTACCTTCAGTAAAATTGGGGTTCCTGGATGTGGTGGTGTCTCCTCTCCTGGGTGTAGCTACCTTATAAATGGTAGGCGATATGTCAATCATCACTATTTTTTAAAGCAGGGTTAGTAACAGTTGGGAATGTTTTGCTGTCGGTTATGGGGTTTGCGTCTAGAAAAAGGAAGTAACCAATTATTTTATCTCCCAAGTCAAAGCCTTCAGAGGGAATTACAGGGCCATCAATACCATTTATGGTGCTTCTTTGCACAGATAATTTGTCAGAAAAACTAGAAGGAAAAGTTTTACTTGAATCAGTTAGGAAATGAGTTATGGGTTTGTTGGTATTGACACTGGCAGTAGAACCATTGAGAACAGTGGGATCAAAGTTCTTGTTTTCCTGTCTAGGAACTGTAGCTTGATAATTTTCTCCAGCTTTGAACTCCGAGGATGTTGCTTTAGATAGACTGTCTAAAGTAGCAACTGTGGTGTGTGGTACATGAGACACATGTTTCTTTGGGGTATACATGGCTAAACTTGTTTTTATAAGAGAATTACCTCTCTGTCCTCTAATTCAAAGGCGTAGTTGCCTGAGACGTATTCAGGACCACTGCCATCAGATATAATAGTTATATAGTTTTCATTTGCTGGAGTGATTTTGCCTGCAGAAAAGATGTCCTCAACTATTTCTGAAATGTCTTCTATAAAACAGATGATTTCATATTCGGCAGTTGTTTCTCTCTCTATAAAATCTTTGGGCTCAAATATATTCCCTTTAAAAGTGTTTGCCATATCCTCTTCAGAGGTAATGGTATTAGGGAAAATGATAACTTCTTTGGATGGAATAATTGTCTCGTCAAATGGAATGTTATAATCAGTCTTTTTGTTGGTATATTCTCCCACAGTAGTAACAGGAACAAGTTCAGAATATTTGGAAGTTTCCAGGAATGTTGTGAAATGAGGAGGAGGAAAAGTTGACTTATATCGCAGGCCATCTATTTCAAGTGGAGAGTTTGTGATGGCTCCTCCAGTGTCAGTGAATTTATCAGGAAAGGCAGGCCTAGATGCTTCTGGGAGAGTTAATGTAGAATCAGCTAAAAATTTCTTTTTAAAATTAGACCGCGTTTGAGGTCTGAAGGATGTAGCATCAAATTTAACAGTGAAAAGATCTTCCCTATTCTTGTTGCTCTTGGAGAGAGGATTGGGCTTGATTCCAGATGGAAGGATTTTCCCCACAGCTGGGATGAGACCTGTTGTATTTCTAAAGTGACTTAATTCAGATTTAGCAGTTGGATCTTCTTGATCAAAAAGATGAGTTATTTTCCTTCTCCCATGGACAATATTTGGAGAGTCTCCTCTGGGGGAAAAGGCTTTCATCATAGTTCTTTGAGACTTGGAATATAGTGTGTCTGTCTTAGTCTTATAATTGTCAGGAGTATCTCTATCCAGAGAGAAAAATGAGTCAATTTCACCATTAGTGGGAATATATGAAAAAGTGGGTGATTCAGTTAGAACATTTGAGGCCAGTGGATGGGGATGAATGTCTGTCTGCATGATTATGGCCTGCCCCTCTGGAACATCACTTTCATTAATGGCGTCACCATATTTAGTTGATCGCTTTAACATTTCCAACCTAGATAGTAAAGATTCAGACAAGGAGTTATCTGTCATTAGGCCAGAAATTTCAGGATTTTCAGTTAAGGAAGTAGGAGTGAACATGGCAGATGTTAATAAAGATGAGAGTCCTCTAGACTCAACTTTATCTTCTCCAGGTAATGTGGAATCACCTCCTTCATAACTGTCTTCAGTGGAAAGAACAATGCAGTCAGCCACAGTGCCGGATGCCTTATTTAGAGACGAGGAAAAGGTTGAAGCTTTGTTTGCAACCTCAGTATTTTTACTGATGAAGGGAAGATCATCACTGGGAGCGATACTGAACTCAGCTAAAGGAATTATGTTCTGTGAATGGGGCATATCTTCCAAGTCTGAGTTATGTCTCTTTGCCTTGAATCTGCCGGATATAGATGGTTTTGCACCATCTGGGACAACATTATTATACAAAACAGATGAGACACCTTTCCTATTGAATTGGTCCATATATTCTACAGGCTTGCTGATCACAGCAGGATCTATAGAGTCAGCTGTGATTATTCTGTCCTTTTCCATTCTTGTCATGCTTTCTGGGCCTGGAACAAATGGGTACTCCATTATTTTGCCTTTAGGGAGAGTGATAATGGTGTTATCTCTAGTTGGAGAACTATATTCTATAACTGTTTCAACTGGAAACTCAGGTGAGGAGGTCCAATTTGAGTCAGTTGGAGAATAAATCATGGACCTGGGAGACTTTGCAATAAAATGGACAATAGAACTTTTGAGAGCAGTAGGATTATTGTCAGAATTATGAATGTCTTCTCTGGGGACCAAGTTTTGGTGTTTCCTATCAGTTTTGATTTCAATTGGATATCCTTGGGTTAAATATTCAGAGGTTGCTGTGCTGGCAGAGGGTGCATAATACTCAGATAAACTGAAGTCATTAGTATGTGTGCCCTTTCCTATAAGGGGGTCATTTCCTTCTTTCACTAGTTCAAGGATGTAGTTATTTGTAGCATATTCAAGAGCATTGTCAGCAGGTATAATAGTTACTATATCATTACTATTTAGAATATCTTGACCTGCCGAAAAGGTATCATGTGTCTCTTCTGAAATATTTTCTGTAAAAGAAGCTTCTTCCATGAAGGCCGTGTCTTTCTCCATAAAAGTCTGTTCTCCAAATTTATTGTTATCAATAATGTTTTCAGTGCCTTTTGTTGAAATAATGGTAGTGGGGGAAATATTGGCTTTAACAGAGGGGGTATTACTTTCTCCAGATGGAATATTATTATTAGTCTTTGTTATGATGCCTTTTTTCATTTTGACAACTGGAGCAACTTTGTAATACTTAGAAGAGCTACTGAATATTGTGAAATCAGAAGGAAGATGAGTTGGTTTCCATGACGATAACCTGTCTGTTCCAGTGGGAGAGTTAACGGTCCCTTCTCCAATAGCGACTTTAGTAGAAGAACTTGGATCATTAGATTTAGATGCTTTTGGAAGAGTTAATGTGGAGCCAACTAAAGAGATTCCTTTTACATTGGAGTGTGCTTGAGGGTTAATAGAAGTAACATCAAATTTAACAGTGAAAGAATTCTCTTTCAGTGTATTTGCGTCTCTTAGAAGAAAACTGCCCATTTCAGAAATATTGACTTCCTCTTCCATACTGTTGTTACTCTTGGGCAGAGAATTAGACCCAGTTACTGAGGAAAGGATTTTCTTTCCAGTTGGACTGAGAACAATTGCATTTGTACTGTGATCTGCATTAAATTTAGTAGCTGGATCTTCTTGATCAGGAAAATTAGCTATTTTTCCTTCTTCATAGACTCTATTTTGAGAGACTTTTATAGGATAAAAGGCTTTTATGATTGTTCTATAAGGTTCAGAATATATTTCATCTGTTTTAATTTTAGAAATGTCAGTAGTTCCTCGGTTTACTGAGGGAAGTGAATCAGACTCATTGTATGTAGGATTGTCTGCAAAAGCAGTGAGACCAATGGGAAGCTTAGTGGAAGTCAAGGAGTAGGGCTTCAGATCAGTTTCATTAGTAATGGGATCACCACCATCATTAGCAGAATTAGGGTATTCCACCGTTGTCTCAAACATATTTGACCATGCAGCTGAAGTAGCCAAAGGGTTATTTATCACTGAGTCAAAGGTTTCAAGATTTTTAGTTGAGGCATTAGAAATGAATATGGGCTTTTCTGGAATTTGTAGAGTTAGGAATTCTTTAGACCTAATATTTTCCTCTGGAGACATGGAATCACCTCTGTCATCAGTATTTTCAATGGAGAGGGTAATGGTATCATTCACAGTGTGGCCTGTATTCATGGGTGAGGAAGAGATTGATGCCTCACTGTTTAAAATTTTGATCTTTTCATTGATAAAAGAAAGTTTGCCATCAGTGATGACACTGAAATCAGCTGAAGGAATAATGCTTTCCCATGAGTGTGACATCTCTGCCATATTAGTTTTTTCTTTAACATTGGGTAATAAAATATTTTCTGCTTTACCTTGGGATTCAGTGTTATAAGTAGCAGATGGAATGACTTTACTGTAAAACTGATTCTTATTTTCTAATGGAGAGGTGATCACTAAGGAATCAATGGGTCCATCTAGGAACTTCCTTCCATTCACCATATTTACTGTTATTTCTGGATTTGAAGCAAGGATATAGTCCATCCTTTTGTCTTTAGGGAAGATAATGCTGGTGTCATCTTCTTTTAAAGTGCCTCCTTTTAGAGGTATTTTACCTAGAAACTTGTGAAGATTCTCACTTGTGTGAGTTGGTGGGTCAGTCATAGATCTGGGAACTTTATAATTCAAATTGTCAGTGGAATTAAGAATATTATCCAGGCCAGAACTGAAGCGTTCCTCTCTAGATATCAAATTTTGCAGCATTTCCTTAGTTTTTGTTTCTGTTGGGGCTCCTTGAAATAAATGTTTGTATGCATCAGCACTGGAGTAGAGTGGGTGAGACCCAACTATTTTGGGGTCATAAATGAGAGTAGGTTCTTTAGTAACTGGATTGTTGTTCTCGTCCTGTGGTTCAAGGACATATTTCTTTATAACATCCTCAAAAACTGTGGCATCAAACACAGTACTTATTACATCCTCATCATCTGGGACACTTTCACCCTCTGAAGTAATGTTTGAGATGTTTTCTGTAATAAGAACTACTTCATTTTCAGTGTTTATATTTTTCCCTACAAAATTTCTTTGCACAGATCTGTTAGTAAAAATAAGGTTTAACATGTCTTTTGTTGAAGTATTGGTACTAGGATAAATGATGTCTTTCTTACATGGAGAATTTCTTTCCTGAAATGGAGTATTATTTTTAGTCTTTGTTGTAGTATCTTTTTTCATTTTGAAAACTGGATCAAGTTCAGAATATCTTGATGAACTCATAGCAGTTGTAAAATTAAAAGGAAAAAGAGTTGATTTCCACAGTTGCTCATAGGATCCAGCAGGAACGTTATGAAACAAACCTATAGGACCTGTATCTTCATTAGACAGAGCAGAATTCTTCTTTTTAGGCTTTAAAGTCTTTTCATGAGACAAGGTGGAATCAGCTGAAAGTATTCTTTTTAAGCTGGGAGGAGCTTGAGGTCTAGCAGAAATATTAAATCTCCCAATGAAAGGGTTCTCTCTCAATGTTCTTGAATCTCCTAAGATGAAATTGCTTGCTTTGGAAATAATGAGTTCCTCCTCCTTGTTACTATTGCTCTTGGAGAGAGTACTGGGCTCAGGGGCTGAGAGAAGTGTTTTCTCCAAAGTTGGAAGGAGAATTGTTGCATTTGTAATGTGACTTAAATCAAATTTAGCGTTGGTGTCTTCCTCAACAGAGAGTGTGGCCATTTTCCTTATTTCAGAAGGGAAAGAACTTATTTGTGTAGGTGAAAGGACTTTCATTGTTGTACCCAAAGGTTGAACATCTGTCTTAATTTTAGAAATGTTAGCAGTCTTTCTCTCCACAGTGGATGGCAAATCAGACCCACCATCTATGGAATTCCTGGTAAAAGTTACTGAATTAGCAGAGGGAATAATTGAGTTCAAGGAATGGGGCTGAAGATCTGTTTGGATTTTAATGACCTGATTTTCTGAAATATCAGTTCCACGAATGAGATCAAGGTATTTAGTCAGTCTCTCTGGTACTACTGATACGGTCTTTGAAGAGTCTGTCAAAGACCCATCACTTATTAGAGCAGAATCCTCAGTTAGGACTTGAGGCATGAGAATGACACTTTCTGTTGTTTGCAGAGTTGGGAATTCTTTAGATCTAATGTTATTTTCATTAGGTTGTGTAGACTCACCTCCTTCATAACTATTCTCAAGGGAAATAGCAGTGGTATCAGCCATAGTGGAAGGTGTCTTTATAGGTGAAAAATAAGCTGAAACCCTGTTTTTTTTATTCTCAGAATTTTCAGCAACAAAGGAAAGTTCAATATCAGGGTTGACACTAACTGAAGGAGCAGTGGCATCCTGTGAATGGTAACTCTCTGCCTTGAAAGCTGTGTCTTGATTATATTTCAACTTGAGTGACATACTGGGTACCCTCTGGTCATATAGCACAGTGTGTGGGACCGTGTGTCTCTTGTGAAACCAGTCTTTGCTCATTATTGGATTTGTGCTCCTGGTGGGATAAGAGACTACATCTGAGAAGGCCCTGCTTTCTTCCACAATTTCCACTGATTCTGCGCTTGGAGTATGGATAGGCTCAATCCATTTGTCTTCTGGAAGATTGATAATGATGTCCTTTTCACTCTGGATGCCTCTTTCCAGAGATAAATCATCTGGAGATTCTGGAGAAAATATTCTATTTCCATCTGTTAGGGAGTGAGTCATGGTTCTGGGTAACTTACTTTTGAAATTGATAGTATAATCTTTGAGAAAGGAGCCAGCTTTGTCAGAATCAGAGTTTCCTTTTCTGGAGGTCAACAGTTGATATTTTTTAGCTTTGAGTTCTACAGAATTTTCATTTGATAGACTCTCAGTGACATGTGTGGGGGAAGGAGCATGAGATCCAAATTTATAAAGCCTTTGGATGAGGGCAGTTATTTTTGTTGTGGGACTCTTTTCTTCTCCAATATGAAAGGAATTTTCCTCTGATAAATACTTATGATCATTGTCATCAAGCCTCATGGTCATTAGATTCTTATTGTCTAGATGATCTTCTTCTGTCAGAAAAACCACATCTGACTCTGTCGAAAAGTCCTTTCTAATAGGAATTACTTCATATTCAGTTGTACTATCTTTTTCTGCAAAATTTAAATATCGTTTCCCATTTATAATGTTCCTATTATCATAAGCAAAGATAATGTTGTCAGGTGAAATGACTTTTTTGTCAGTTAGGACAATTATATCATTAGATGTACTAGACTCATCAGTTATTTTTAAGTCACTCCCTCTGATAATGGGTGCAGGATCAAGTTCAGAATTATTGATTTTGATAAAATCAGCAACAAAAGCAGTAAGAGGAATAGTTGGTTTCTGGGGTAGATGACATAACTGGCTATAAGAGGTTGTGATAGACCTCTCTAAGTTATCATTATCAAGAGAAGATGAGCCCCTAGCCCTGGCCTTTTCCAGCTGTATTGTTCTTATTGTGGAAACAGGGTTAGTTTCTTTGAAAGTTCCAGGCACTTTCTGTTTAGCAGAAGCAACATCCAGCTTAAGAAGGAATGGATTAACATTTGCTGAATTTACCTCTCTTAAATTCACTGGAATTTTGGCTTCAGAAATAAAGGGCTCATCCTCTACAATAGCTTTATCTTTACTGAAAGATGCATTAGCCTCTGTTCCTGAAGGGGTAGTTTCTTTTTCCATGGTATCAGTTTTACTATTAAGGACCCTATTTTCAGTGGTAAGTGTGTCAGTGACAACATTGATAGAATTCTCTGAAAAGGCAGTGGGATCTTCGAGAGGAACAGAGGAGACCATGGAGAGGGGATGAAATTCACCTTGTACCTTGGTAATCTTCCAGTTCGGGTTCTTGATAAGAGAGTGTTCACCCAATGGCTCTGATAACTCTACTGTTACAGTTTTATTTGAAAAAGAATCATCGTTTTTACTAAGGGCAACTGCAGTTCCAGGTCTTTTCCAATTGGGGATTAATAGTGAAGTTAATTTTATGGATAGAACACCAGCTACCTCAGGCATGAGGGAGTCACCATTTTCACTGCTTTCCTTAGAGTCAAAGGTAGAGACACTAGGTGAAATGGTGGTAGCATTTGTTGGCATTTTGGAGACATGAATGTGATTAATAGAAGCTATTGAGCCAGTTTTGATTGTACTCTTACTGATTTCACCACCAGAGATGTTCTCAGCTTGGGAGGCAGTACCTTTAGCCAAGGGATTACTGTGATCCTCTGAAGGCTTTACTTCAGCTAAGTCCATTTTATTTTCATTGATTTTAGAGTTTCCTGATGTGCTTGTGTCTGCCAACTCTGGAGCAGCTGTGTTACTAATGTTGGATGAAATACCTTTCCTGTAGAAATGACGTTGTCTTTTTATGGACGTGATGGCTGCAGCATGATCAGTGGGGAGATTGTCAAATGTTCTCTTCTCTCCCATGGTAACAGTTGTTTCTGTGTGTGGTAGAAAGAAATCTTTGCTTTCTCTATTTCCCAAACCAGAAACTTGAGGGAGAATGAAGACATCATTATCTTCAGGCCAACTGCCCTTTTCTGCAGCTGATCTTTTTAGAAACTCAGGGGAAAACGTCTTGCCTGCCTCAATTAGGAAGGGCACCATGGTTTTCAGATGCTGAGTGTTAAAATTTTGGGTGTAATCTTTGAAAGAAGTGGCAACAGAATCAAAGTCACTATTTCCTTCCTTAAGAAAGGTGGCTTGGTATTTGTCTTCAGCGTCAAACTCAGGGTAAATTATTCTATACAGAAGACTCTTTGAGACCTCACCTTTAGAGGATGGTGTTTGATATACAAATCCATTTGGTCCACGTGTGTATTCACTAGGTTTTGTACTAAGATGATTTTCTCCCTTCTCTAGTTCAGAGGCATGCTTATTTGAAATATATTCGGAATCACTTTTATCAGATTCAGTGATGATCAAGTCCATAGCATTGAGATCATTTTCCTTTGCCGCAGTAGTCCCAGGCCAAAGAATAATGGACTTGTCACCTCTCAATGTATTTAGATATTCCAGTGATAGAGGAGTTCCTATTCCAGACACTTGATAATAACTCCGCACATTCACATTTTCAGAGGAGACAGTAGTGGAGAAGATCATAGGAACAATGCCTGTATGAGCATTGGTTATGCTACCTATAGCAATTTGGTCTTTTTCTGTTCCTGGATCAGTTTGCTCATCAGTATAGGGCGTAAAATGTTTTCCAGAAGCTCCTTTTCTTAATAAGACACTGCCTTCTGGAGCAGGGGCTATATTATCTTTCATTGGAATCCTAAAATTTGGTGTTGTAACTGTAGATCTTCTTTCAGGGGGAAAAGTATATCCTTTGGGGACATTTTCTTTCGTCACTGGATAAAGACTATCCCCACCAAAGAATTCACCGTTGTCATCTCCACTATTACTATTTGCTACAACCACTTTTCCTTGAGACTCGGAAGTAAATTCTTCAAGTGGAGGTTTTGAGACTTCAGTCATGTAGGTTGATGCCGGCTTCTCAAATTCAAGTTGGTCAGCTGTGGTTTGGGTTGTTCCTTTGAACCTGATGGAGCTATACACATCAGAATTAGAGTAATGTTTATCTGTCAGCTTGTTGCCTGTAGGAACATTATCATCTGAAACAGATATAACATAAATATGATCCCTCACATTGCCTTCTTGCAGTGTGTTTTCTTCCACTATGGTAATATGTATGTCTTTTGGAGGACTTGCCTCATAGTTCAGTGTTATATCTTCCTTGAAAGAGTTTTCAGGTTCATATCTTGACATATAAAACTTGGTGTCAACACTTCCTTCAGCAGCAGTCAAAGCTGTTGAAGTAAAGTTATGAAAAGTTTTAGGTATTATAATGTCTGCCAAAGAGATCTTTTTTGAAGGGTTTGTCATTTGAGGATGATTGAAGTGGGCAACAGACTTTGTAACAGTAGAGGGATCAGCTATTAACAGAATGGCATCATCTCCAGACAGGTTGGGATCTGTTCTGGAAATGGTTAAATCATCTCCCAGTTTAATAGGCTTATTATTAAGAGCGTTAACTTCACTCATGGTAAGAATGCCTTTCTTTGTTGGTGAGGTGGCAGCTATTGAAGCCAAGTCTGTTATAACTTCAGTGTTTTTATTCACATAGGAAATATCATCAGATATGGTACTAGTGCCAAGAGGAATATTAATAGTTTGAGTCCCAGCTATTTTGCCTTTATTGGCAAGTCTCTTGGCATTGCTTGAAGTGACGGCAGCAGGGGCTTGATAGCCACCAATATAATCAACAACGTCTGCATTATCCAATGTGGAGAGTGATAGTTCATGTTTCATGATGCTCTGAACAACATTTGGATTTGCTTTGGTGATAAGTGGATTATCACTGATTACATCATAGTATGAATTATGGAGTAGGGGTCTATCCATTCTTCCAGTTTGGGGGATAGAATTGCTAGGTAGAAGGAATTCAGTGCCATCTGCTGCTTCCGCATTCTGTTTCACGACTGCACTTTTACGCAGACTGTTAGCTATTGTTTTGGTGGCCAGTGTCTGAAAATGCATTCTGTAATTTTTAGGTTTTATGACATATAGAACATACTTTTCTCCTCTAGGAGAAGTAAAGTCTCTGGCACTTATTGCTACTTCAGTAATAGGCATACTACTACCTAATGGAGAAAGAGACTTTGTGGTATCAGCAGACACAAATACATTCCTTTCAGAGCCCCTGTCTCCAGATTCAAAGTACTTAGAATTATGTGCAGGTGGAAGATTTTCTATCTGAAAACCAGCATCTTCTTCCACTGCAGACTTTACTTCCACATCAGGAGCTGATTCTTCTTCATTAGCTATTTCTTTGTCTATCAAACTTCTAAATCTTTTTCTTGGTGTAAGAACACCAGCTGTCTTTGCAGGCAGGGAGCTCATGGCTACAGTGGGCCTTCCTTCTGGTGTGGTGGCCTTATTAATCATCAGTTCAGAGCTGTTAATCATATTTATGGTCCCTTTACTTGCATGAGCAATGACATTGTATGCATTGTTTGGAGAACTAAAATCAACTTCCAGTGGAATGTTCAAAGGATCTATTAATAATTTATTGATTTGCCATTTTTGTGTCATGGTATCATTAGTGAGATGAGGATTTTCAGCCACAGGATCTGATATCCGAGGACTAGTCAAAAGATCATCATAAATTAGCAGCGAGTTCTGAGCTTGATTATTTTGGGCATTGGGCATTGGAGAAGATGACTCAGCTACTGATAGAAGAGTGTATCCTTTGTATATAGAAAAGTTGGTTTCAAGGTTGGGAACTGCAGCACCACCAGCTTGGTTGTTATTAGTAGAGAGATGAATTCTTTCATCCAGAGAGTCAGTAGATTGTTCTGAAAGAGTGACGACCTTTGAATCTGAGGTCATGTCAGCTACACTGTTTTCACTAAAATAAGCAGACCCAACAGTGCCAGAATGAGTGATAGAGACCACAGGACGAATATTGCTCTGGAAATTGGCTGTTTTAAACACAGTAGATCTTTCAATATCTGTCTTGGCTTTGGTGTCATTTGCAGTAATTGTGGTGGGAGTTCTTGGGTTACCTCTGTTGATGAGGTTTGTGCTGTCCACTGTAAAAAGCTTTATTTTATGTTTGACTAGGGGGTTGAACATATCAGTGATGCCAGAAGGGAGGATAATTTTGTTTCCTGCTGTTTGGGCATAATCTATATCAGGGTTGAAAGAGAAACCTTTTCTTCTAATATCTGTTGTGAAAGTGTCTGGATGAAAGTAGATGACTTCCTTTACACCTCCATCATCTTGGTCCAGATTTTCAATTCCTTGGAGCATAATAATATTCTCAATTCCATCAGTGCTCACAGACTTAAAATTGTTTCTATCAGTTTGGAGATTTACATCAGCAAGAATATTATTAGAATGATACTTAATTCTTGAATAGTCTACATTAGATTCAGTTGTTTTAGCAATATTATTATTCATAGGTGTTGTAATGTTTTCCATCTGAACAGGGCGGATGCCTTCTGTAATATCTTCCTTTAAAGGCCAAGTTATTTGAAAGCTCATGTTGGTGTTGGTCTTTGGTTCCATTGGGATATCGTTAGCATAATGCTTTGTAGAAGTGATGCCATTTGTGTTGGAGGCAATTAAGTCCCCCTCAAAATGCATAGTAGTTTTAGCTTCATCTAACATTGATTTGGTATCATTTGAATTACTAATATCATTATTGATTTTCTTATATATTCTATAATTAAGAAAATAATTTTTAGTATTAATGGGATTGATATTGGAAATGGTTTCATCAATGTCTGTGTCAATTGTGATGGATTTGGTATCAGCATTGTTGTACTTACTCAGAATTGGAATAGATTCGAAGTCATTGCCATCATTTGCAGACAAAATGCTAGGTGTTTGAGCATTAACTGTAGACGTACCCTGATTCTTCATGTCTGTGGCATCAATTACAATAGAATAGTCTTTCTGTGGAATTTTAGGATAGTTGCTCATAGTTTTGTCATATCTTTCCAGGTAGCTAGCATCAATTATAATTATGTTTTTGTCCTTCATGTCAGCAACATCAAGCAAAGGTATGTAATCTTCTAAAATGTCTGTGGCATAAATATTTCCTGTATTGCCTTCTTTCATAAGGGTTGTGGTACCAACAAAGTATATACTGTTTGGTCTTGCTTCTTCCATGTGGAAGTTGTTTGCATTTGACACAACAGTGGTACTCTCATCTGCAGAGGCACTGAACTCATTCTTAGTATTTTGGACATAGGCAGCAGGATTAGGGACAAAGAACAGTTTAGACTTTCCAGTGGTTGGGAAGAAAGGCTCAAGGCTCTGAATTGCATTGGCATGAAAGTAGGGAGCAACAGTGGAATTGGACTTATACTGGGGAGTGGTCGTGGATACAGATACTGAGATGCTATTTTCTTCAGAAACAGTCATCCTGTTGTGTGTTATTCTGGAGTTGGGTGAAAGTCTGGAAAGTGTGGTCCTGATAGCAGAAGTGTCCTGTGTGGCAGCAGGTGAAGGTGAAACAATGTTCTTTGGGGCCTTTGCCAGAGTAGAGTTGTCTACAGTATCCTTCACATAAGCAGCATTACTTGGTAAGTCATTCCCAAATGAGGAAAGGTTATATACACTAGTTTGTAGAGTCTCTGAGTAGTTTCTCTTTGAAAGAGATCCAGAGAGCCTTGTTCCGCTATTAGTAGACTTAGAGTAGCTATTTGGATTGTATGTAGGTGGAGAATTTTCTTTTGTTCTTAGAATGGATGAGAATTGACTCGCTGAGTGATTGTTTGATGAGGACAAAGGCAGACTGGCGTACAGATGGTGATTTGTCTGAGTGCTTATTTCCTGACTCCCATTATACTATAGAGAAAGAAGTAAAATATTTTTGTGAGGTTTCCCTTGCAGATTATATTTTACTGAAAACCTGAAATCAATTGTCATGGCATTAAAGTGTTCAAATAAAGCAACATTCTCAAGGTCTCTTCTCTTTATTCATTTAATCAATTTAGAAATAGACAATATCAGTGTGAAAAGGAACAGCTAATATGTTAAGGTTATGCACCCTCTGTAAATATTATTCCAGGAATTCCATGGCAAACTTTCAGTAACTAATCTCTTATAGTATTAAAAAGTACACAGAAGCTCTTCAAAAGCCCATGCTATATGTATTATAACTTCTATTATCTTTCCTTCACTGTATATATGATTAATTTTAAAATAAGGAAATTTTATAAATAGAAAATAGAATACTAAAAATACAATGATGATTTGTTTAGCAAGATATTCTTTCTTGCATTAAACATATGCTGAAAATCTAAAGCAATTTTTTAGCACCATGTAATTTTTAGTTCCATAAAAATACTGTTATCCAAAATACTGAAACTTACCAGAAAGCAGGCCACAACATTCAAGATGGTCAGTGTTGGGACTAGAATCTTCATTTTGTCTTGTTATTCTGGGCCACTAAGGTAAAACCGAAATCAGATTGATTAAATTCTTTGCAGCCAAAGATGGAGAAGCTCGATACAGTAAGCAAAAACAGGACTGGGAGCTGACTGAGGCTCAGATCATAAACTTCTTATTGCAAAATTAAGACTGAAATAGAAGAAAGTAGGGAAAATCACTAGACAATTCAGGTATGACCTAACAAATCCCTTATGATTATACAGTGGAAGTGAGAAATAGATTTAAGGGACTAGACCTGATAGACAGAGTGNGGAAGGACTGATGCTGAAGCTGAAACTCCAATATTTTGGCCACCTCATGTAAATAGTTGACTCATTGGAAAAGACCCTGATGCTGGGAGGGATTGGGGGCAGGAGGAGAAGGGGACGACAGAGGATGAGATGCCTGGATGGCATCACCGACTTGATGGACATGAGTTTGGGTAAATTCCGTGAGTTGGTGTTGGACAGGGAGGCCTGGTGTGCTGCGATTCATGGGGTGGCCAAGAGTCAGACAGGACTGAGAGACTGAACTGAACTGAAGATAAAAGATTGTTCTATTTTTTGTGAATTTATTGACAATCTGAATAACAATTAAAAATAGTCAGAAATCATTATTATTCTTTCTAAAATGCTGACTTAATTAATAAGATGAAGACAGTGCCTAAGTAATTCTAGTGCATTATTAGAAATGATAATAGTGAGATAGACTGCTCCGTTTGCTAAGATCAATACCATTTTAACTAATGAGAATAGGAAGAGTTTTAGCTCTTTTCCATAGCTTATAGAGAATCAAGGCATAAACACTTGAATTAGTACCTACTTTTGGACAGAGTACGTCAGTGAGGACTTCATCATACAAATCATCCTTAGTCTCTTGTTAACTGTATGTATACAATCAATTTATTACAGTTTTTGAGGACCATATAGACATAAGCTAACTTACTGAATCTATATTCAGCCGAGTTTAAAGTATTCCTTACCTTGCTAAGGAATCTTCTTTTCAGCTGCTTTCTAGTTTTAACTCTTGACCAAATGAACCTGCTTCAGCAATGCATAAGTATGAGATCCATGTTGAGAAAGTCTAAATCTAGGAGAGAAATGCAAGTTTCTTGTCTTCCTCCTTTATTTCAGTGGGGGAGAGAAAAAGCTTCATATATAAGGGATTGCTTCTGAGCTAATCCCCAAACAAAAGAAAGGAGAGGAAATGTTTGTTGGCTTTTGTGCACGCATCTCTCAGACACAGGGTGACCTATTAGCTTATCTTCAAATTGAGAGGGGCATGATTCATATTTAAAATATTATGAAATCTTTAAAAATTAACTCTCTAGCTTCTTGTTCCATTCTAGTTTCCCTGTTTTCTTGTTTTTTCTTAATTGTTGCTTTCTCTTCTTACACAGCAGAAGTTTGATTCACTATAGCTACATTTAATAACTTACATTGGAATTCACCTTAAAGACTCGTTTTCATAAGGACAGAATTGTGTTCAGTTTTAAGTATCTGAAAAATAGGATTATAATACGGAAGAAAGAATTAAAAAATCACGTCTATGACAGTCTTTTTTCCTTTTTTGTATGATTTACATAGATATTATGTTGATCTTTCAGACATCCACTTCCTTCAGTAAACTCAACACTGGCTAGTATGGCTGTTCAGTTTCTGAACTAATTGTCTATTTGCCTGGAATCCAGCAAAGTACATTACCCCTACTATGTCAACTGCTGAGGTGATTCTTTGGTATATAATCCATAACCACCATAAAAATCCTGAAATTACATTGTTACTGATTTTCAGT
Source organism: Neotragus moschatus (assembly GCA_006410615.1). Taxonomy (NCBI): domain Eukaryota; kingdom Metazoa; phylum Chordata; class Mammalia; order Artiodactyla; family Bovidae; genus Neotragus; species Neotragus moschatus. Next base: position 168,166 of record SJYA01001007.1, on the reverse strand, counting down.
TTATACTATGCAAGGCATGGTATTAATGATACTTTTATATGATGGTATAGACACTCAGTCGACACTTAATTGGCTTGCTTTCTCTTCTCATTTTAAGACACATAAAATTTTGCTTAATGGTAACAATTTTTTTTCACCCTGGATATTTCTTTCATATCATATAACCCGTAAAATCAATAATGATTGTGATGTATGGTTCTAACTAGATGGAAAGACAAAGTCAAACCTCTTGGCATTTTTTTTTTTCTATCAGGATTGTCAATTTTCCCTATCATCTGGCTTAATACTTTTTTGTAGCTGACATTCTTTTATTATGCATTGGAACAAATATTGAGTCCCCAAAGTTATGTCCAAGGCTGTCATTGGATTGTTTTTTTTAATTAGGCGGAGCGTTGATGCACTAAGCATCTATGTACATAATTACCTTCAGATCAAAAGCAATGTGTCATGAATTGAACAAGTATAATCTTATCACTTCGGTAGCCTGGAAATATCATCCCCAAGATATTAGACATTGCTCTTTGAGTTAAAGTAATTGTTGGAAAGCTAGTGCAGTAATACACACTTAAAGATGAAATGTTCATTCAGTTAGAGATTATATTTGCAGGTCTTTTTGTTTCATGTAAGCCGCCAGACTCAGACTCAGAATGCTTTGCTGGCACTAATTCATCTTTATAAGATCTGAGATTTTCACCTAGTGGTTTCCAAAGTTGAACCTGAGACAATAAAATAAAATCTTTGTTAAGAAGCGTCATCTTTGAAATTCTTTTTTTTTTTTCCTTTGTAGTCTAAGAAGTCCTAATCCATTACCACCTTTCATCAAGGTGAAAAGTCCATTTATTTTTCCACATGCTTTTCAGTTTATGACCTACTTAATATTTCTGGCAGCTGTCTTCTCTAGTGTTAAAGTGGGCCAACATCAGTGCTTTTCTGTATACTAAAAAAATAATATTGAAGGAGGAACTACATATTGAAAAATGGATTGTTGGTGTCCATATTCTTATATGACAAAAGTGAAGCCTACTGACATGGCCCTGATTGATTTTCACAAATGTTTTGTTTTACTGAATCTTCAAGCATATTAGTACCACATATTTAATAACTGAGAATATTGACACCTACTTACTGGGTGTCCATGAAAGCTACTGATGGAAACATAGAAGTTACAATGCATTCAGGAGTCTAAATAATTTATAATCCATTCTAGGAGGAAAGGAATATACATGACAGCCACATTTATTGCCATTTGTTTATTCATTTATTTATTCAAGTATTGACTGAGTACCTGAAAACTGTAAGCTTCAGCTCCAGGCCCTGAGTGACACAATGGGGAGGAGATAGGTAGAATCTGCCCAATGAGTTACACAATCAAAGGACTAGAATTTGGGAGTTCAGCAGAGGAGAAATGTCTTTGGAAAGGTTCTTGGCTTTGAAGTTTAGGTAAGTTTTGAGACTGAAGTTGGTTAAGGGAGATTTGTTAGGTGCAGGAAAAGGAATGAACAATGGCACAGAAATGAGAATTCTCAGGGTTGATTGGGTTAAGAAGAGAAAACGTCTGATTTCATATTTCTTGCATCCATAGCCTGGGACAAGAGGAGATCAGTGGAGAGTTAGAGGAGCCTGAGAACTCTAAAGTGAGTAAATTCCCTTCTTTTCATGTCACTATACTCACTGGAGTCTGGGTGGACTCTTATTCACCTGTAGTAAGACTGACCCTTTTTGGATCTTCAAATTTCAATATATAGGAATGAATCCAAGGCTCCAAGACATTTAAACCCCTTTGTAGTTTGAAACTCAAGACCATGAAAAAAACTAATCTTATTATGCCCTTTATTTCTCATGATGTGCAAACATAAAACCTAGTTCTTCTAACCTGAAGACATACCTGTATTACTATAAGAAGATTTAGAAAATGAATGTATTAAAGAACTTCATTATGATTGCCATTCAGCATTAACAGGCACCTAGAAGTCATAGTCAAGTGTGGTTTTTCTCCAGGTGCAAGAACAAAATGGATGAAGGGTTATGTATTTACTCCAAATTGATATTTTTTTCCAAAGCAAGTACTATACAGCAAGTGCAGGATAAGGGAGTTAATAGTGTCTAAAAGGGAAGGATTATAGTAATTGTTTATGGAATGCTAGTTGGATAAGAAGATAGTAAGGACTCATAGGGAGGAAGGAAGTTAAAAGTTGATGGGATCAGTGGACTGTAGGTATTTTTGAGGTTAAAGAATTGTTAAAATCAGGGTAGCAGAACAGGAGTTGTTTGTAATATTAGTATTGGTATTTTCAGTTATAGCCATGGGAATGAGTGGTTAAAACAGAGTACAAGGTAAACATATAGACAAATGGGGTAGAGGAACTGAGGGAACAAAACATTGAAGAAATTTTCTTCGTGGGCACTGAAATTACCAAAATTGAAAAAAGAGAGGTGCAAAATAAGCTATAGTGAACCAGGAGATAAAATCTGTGATGGATAATTTTATGTGTCAGTTTGACTGGGTCAAGGAGTGAGCAGATTAAATAATATTTCTGGGTGTGTCCATGAGGCTTCTTTTGGATGAGATTAGCATTTAAACTGGTGAAGTCAGTAAAGTAACATCCAATCCTTTGGGAATCTGATTAGAAGAAAAAAGGGTGGAGAAAGGAGAAATTTGCCCCCTTTAGGATTCTACCTTCCTGCTTTAGCTTGGATATCAATTTTCTCCTGCTTTTGGACCAGAATATACAACATTAGCAACCCTTGTTCTCAGGCCTTGACCTAGACTTGGTCTGGAGTTACAGCATCAGTTGTCCTGGGTCTCCAGCTTACAGATGGCCTATCATGAGACTTCTCAGTTTCCATATATAAACTATTTCATCATGATAAATCTCTCCATTAATGGATATATTTATATATATATCTTTTTATAATAGCTTCTTCCCCTTCAAAATTATAATATCTCTTGCTCATCCTCACTCTTAGTAAGTGGCCTTATTCCTTATTTAATTAAAGCAAAATGAAATCAAAAAAGGACATTCACAAGTTGGACCACCATATTTCCTTATCCCTTATAATTTGAGTCCATACATTCTGTCTTCCCTTGCAATTACTATGGATGAGTTCCCCAAAACTAAGCTTAAGGCCAACTCCTCCATTTTAGACTAGATCTTACCCCTCTTTTCTAGCCAAAGATTTTATTCCATTAATCCTTTCTCTCCTATGTTATTATTTTCTCCCTTTGTTTGCTCATTATCAATATACAATATATTTGTTGGCTCATTATCATCAATATACAATATACAAAGACATGATGTTCTTTCTTTTATCTAAAAAAAAGTTTTCAAAAAAATTTCCTGAAGCATGCAAGGGTTTATTATGAGTAAATCCTTGCCCTTAGTGTATAGCAGATATAACAGATTTATAGAATGAGCCTTTAAGTAATGTAGGACAAGTTACCCAATGATCTACCTTATATTTGCATGCTGCTCCAGGGGATCTTCCCAACCCAGGGATGGAACCCAGGTCTTCTGCATGGCTCACAAGTGAGTACAGCCCATTGTTTCTCACTTCCTTTTATTAGTGGTCAAAATTGTTTGAATCCATTTGAAGGATGGGCCTTTCTGATTCATGTGAAGAGACTTGGTTGGAATTATTTGTCTGGAATAGGCTCAGTGTCCATTCCTTTGTCCTCATCTGGGTTTTAAAATCCAAGCTCCTAGATTAACAAGAAGAACCACATCCTTCAGGGCATCCTCAGAGCTCAGGTACATCTTTTCCTCGCTGGATTCATTTCCATTTCGTTTTTCTATTATGGGGATTTCCCTTCCAACTGGGCTTCCCTAGTGCCACAGAGGGTAAAGAATCTGCCTGAAATGCAGGAGATGTGGGTTTGATCTCTGAGTCAGGAAGGTCACCTGGACAGAGGAATGGCTACCTACTCCAATGTTCTTGCCTGGATAGAGGCAATTTCAGGATAGAGGAGCCCGACAGGCTACAATCCCTGAGGTTGCAAAGAGTTGGACACGATTGAGTGACTAACATGTTCCCTTACTATTATTTTGTTCCAAAGTCAGCAATACATTTAGAAGCATATTTATTATATTTAATTCAGAATTTCTGTCTCAAAATGTTAATATATATTGAATATTTTCCATGGTTTTAAAAATGGCAAAATGGCAAGGACATGTCATATTATATTAGGGAGCATGCCCCTCTGTTTTCACCCCTTTGATGTCTTCTTATAGTGCTTGGCTTATGGGATTTTTTTAACCCACACATTATTTGTTTATATTTTCCGTAGTCCACATATTTACCTCAAGAAAGCAAAAGTTGCAGGAGAAAGTTAAACAGGCAGGGAAGACTTCATTCAAGACTACTGCAATAGTTGACTCTGCTGAACAGATGAGAGGTTTTTAGGCACCAGGTTGAGCTAGTACTGGAGGGTGTTATGACATGCTGACCAGTGGGATGTGTCAAGCACATTGTATGATTCTTGAGTCTGCAGATGTCTTCCACTGCGATTAGGCCATCTGTATTTACTAACTGGTGCTTAATCAAGTTAGACTGTTACCCTCCCACAGAGACTTAAGAGATAGAGGCACTGTATTCTTTGGCTTCTAGGTCCTTAAGAAGAACTTTCCTCAGTTGTAAACTTGGAGAGAGGCTTTAAAGATATTGATATCTCAAAGGGACAAAAAAGAATTAAAATTGAAAATTTTTAAGGAAATGCTCCAAGACTCCAGGGATCTAGAGTCAGGAAAAAAACCTTTCTAAAGTTTAGTCAAACTGAGGGTAACTTTAAGATCTCAATCAAAGTGAAAGTGTTAGTTGCTTGACTGTGTCCAACTCTGCAATCCCATGGACTGTAGCCCACCAGGCTCCTCTGTTCATGAAATTCTCTAGGCAAGTATACTGGCCTAGGTAGCCATTCCCTTCTCCAGGGGATCTTCCCAATCCAGGGACTGAACCTGGGTCTCCTGCATTTCAGGCAGATTCTTTACCATCTGAGCCATCGGAAGCCCAGTCAACCTTCTGTTTAAGTATTGCACATTATTTGGAGCTTTTTAGTGAGACAAGCTGTTAGGTTTTTAATTCATATCCAAACGTGTGAGAGTTATGCAAATACAAACAAGGATAAATGATTTTCAAAATGATTTATTGAATAGAAGCTGAAGAAGTGAAAATGAATGCATTCAAGAGGAGAGATGGTGAAAGAAGCAGAATTTCTAGAATGGTCTCATTTCTGAAGTATGATGACAGTCAATTCTTGAGCCAGTATTGGTGAAAGTTAAGGTGAGAAATTTAATATTTAGGTAGAATAGGACCTAGAAAAATGTTGAGAAATATAAAATTAATTCCTACTGTCCTACAAATAACACCTAGCTGTTTTGAAATTGCTATTTTCTATTTCTTATGTGAAATTAATTCCATTTAAATGAACTACCTGCACCTGTACCCATTATCGCTCTCTTATTTTCCTAACATCTCATAATTCAACCTTAGAGTAAAACATATCTAATTAGATGTTCTAAGTTTACAGTAAAGTATAGCTAGCTAGCTGCTGTGTTTAAGGCCTCACTCATCATTACTACCACCTTGAATGTTTCATCCACCTTAACAAACCCTTTATATAAATTTTGATAAATCATATGTTCCAACACGCTTTTCTCTGAAATTATCCTAGATGTGATCCTTCTAAAAAAAAATACAGATGCTTATTTACAAAACAGAAATATACTCACAGACATAGAAAACAAACTTATGGTTACTTTTCTGTATACCTGAAAATAATGCAACATTGTAAATCAACTATGCTGCTGCTGCTAAGTCACTTCAGTCACGTTCTACTCTGTGCGATCCCACAGACAGCAGCCCACCAGGCTCCCCTGTTCTTGAGATTCTCCAGTATTCTTACTTGTCTGGAGAATTTGATGGACAGAGGAGCCTGACAGGCTACAGTCCATGGGATCACAAAGAGTTGGACACAACTGAGCCACTAACATAGTATCTAGAATGGCAGAGCTTAGTAATCTTTATTTTGAAAAGATACTAAGTGATTGCGATTCAGCTGTCTACTGAATGTGAGATCACCATTTTAGAATTCTAAGCTTTCTGTCTGTTGGCTTAAATATTAAGACTTTTGGATTCTAGCCTTTGCTTTACCATTGTGTGTTCTGAATGTGACCAAATCCCCAAACTCTGTATCCTATATGTAAAATGGGAGAATATCTACTCTTTTTCATAGGATTGCAAAAAATTGGGGCAGATCAGGTGTAACTAGCCATAACGTAAGCTCTTTGGAAATACGTAGAACTCTACTGAATTTCCTCATTTCATTCTTTGCATGCATTATTTACCTGTTACTGATACGCTTGATATGTGCTGCTGCATTACTTTTATATTGGGCCGCTGGTTGTAGCTTTATTTGCTGTGGTTGGAGTAACAGGTGATTGTATGCCACTGTCCACAGCAGAGGTGGTTCCAGTGGAGGCTGTATTGGTGGTGGTGACTATAGATGTGGAACTGGAGGTTGCCCCGGGGGTAGTGGAGGATGTGCCTGGGGTAGTAGTGATGGCATTNATAGTTGACTCTGCTGAACAGATGAGAGGTTTTTAGGCACCAGGTTGAGCTAGTACTGGAGGGTGTTATGACATGCTGACCAGTGGGATGTGTCAAGCACATTGTATGATTCTTGAGTCTGCAGATGTCTTCCACTGCGATTAGGCCATCTGTATTTACTAACTGGTGCTTAATCAAGTTAGACTGTTACCCTCCCACAGAGACTTAAGAGATAGAGGCACTGTATTCTTTGGCTTCTAGGTCCTTAAGAAGAACTTTCCTCAGTTGTAAACTTGGAGAGAGGCTTTAAAAAGATTGATATCTCAAAGGGACAAAAAAGAATTAAAATTGAAAATTTTTAAGGAAATGCTCCAAGACTCCAGGGATCTAGAGTCAGGAAAAAAACCTTTCTAAAGTTTAGTCAAACTGAGGGTAACTTTAAGATCTCAATCAAAGTGAAAGTGTTAGTTGCTTGACTGTGTCCAACTCTGCAATCCCATGGACTGTAGCCCACCAGGCTCCTCTGTTCATGAAATTCTCTAGGCAAGTATACTGGCCTAGGTAGCCATTCCCTTCTCCAGGGGATCTTCCCAATCCAGGGACTGAACCTGGGTCTCCTGCATTTCAGGCAGATTCTTTACCATCTGAGCCATCGGAAGCCCAGTCAACCTTCTGTTTAAGTATTGCACATTATTTGGAGCTTTTTAGTGAGACAAGCTGTTAGGTTTTTAATTCATATCCAAACGTGTGAGAGTTATGCAAATACAAACAAGGATAAATGATTTTCAAAATGATTTATTGAATAGAAGCTGAAGAAGTGAAAATGAATGCATTCAAGAGGAGAGATGGTGAAAGAAGCAGAATTTCTAGAATGGTCTCATTTCTGAAGTATGATGACAGTCAATTCTTGAGCCAGTATTGGTGAAAGTTAAGGTGAGAAATTTAATATTTAGGTAGAATAGGACCTAGAAAAATGTTGAGAAATATAAAATTAATTCCTACTGTCCTACAAATAACACCTAGCTGTTTTGAAATTGCTATTTTCTATTTCTTATGTGAAATTAATTCCATTTAAATGAACTACCTGCACCTGTACCCATTATCGCTCTCTTATTTTCCTAACATCTCATAATTCAACCTTAGAGTAAAACATATCTAATTAGATGTTCTAAGTTTACAGTAAAGTATAGCTAGCTAGCTGCTGTGTTTAAGGCCTCACTCATCATTACTACCACCTTGAATGTTTCATCCACCTTAACAAACCCTTTATATAAATTTTGATAAATCATATGTTCCAACACGCTTTTCTCTGAAATTATCCTAGATGTGATCCTTCTAAAAAAAAATACAGATGCTTATTTACAAAACAGAAATATACTCACAGACATAGAAAACAAACTTATGGTTACTTTTCTGTATACCTGAAAATAATGCAACATTGTAAATCAACTATGCTGCTGCTGCTAAGTCACTTCAGTCACGTTCTACTCTGTGCGATCCCACAGACAGCAGCCCACCAGGCTCCCCTGTTCTTGAGATTCTCCAGTATTCTTACTTGTCTGGAGAATTTGATGGACAGAGGAGCCTGACAGGCTACAGTCCATGGGATCACAAAGAGTTGGACACAACTGAGCCACTAACATAGTATCTAGAATGGCAGAGCTTAGTAATCTTTATTTTGAAAAGATACTAAGTGATTGCGATTCAGCTGTCTACTGAATGTGAGATCACCATTTTAGAATTCTAAGCTTTCTGTCTGTTGGCTTAAATATTAAGACTTTTGGATTCTAGCCTTTGCTTTACCATTGTGTGTTCTGAATGTGACCAAATCCCCAAACTCTGTATCCTATATGTAAAATGGGAGAATATCTACTCTTTTTCATAGGATTGCAAAAAATTGGGGCAGATCAGGTGTAACTAGCCATAACGTAAGCTCTTTGGAAATACGTAGAACTCTACTGAATTTCCTCATTTCATTCTTTGCATGCATTATTTACCTGTTACTGATACGCTTGATATGTGCTGCTGCATTACTTTTATATTGGGCCGCTGGTTGTAGCTTTATTTGCTGTGGTTGGAGTAACAGGTGATTGTATGCCACTGTCCACAGCAGAGGTGGTTCCAGTGGAGGCTGTATTGGTGGTGGTGACTATAGATGTGGAACTGGAGGTTGCCCCGGGGGTAGTGGAGGATGTGCCTGGGGTAGTAGTGATGGCATTAGTTTCGGGTGTGTCAGTTGTTGCTATGGCTGTGATGGTTGCACGAGGTGTGAAGATAATTACATCTGTGGACTCTGAAGAACTCATGGCAGGATTGACCTCGTCAGCAGTGGCAGTTGTTGAAATTTCTTTGGTGGTAGAGTGGTCCAATTCAGTGCTTGTATCTTCAGATACAGCAGTAGTGACGGAAATCGATGTGGTGGCAGCTTCAGCGGTAGTGTCCGCTATAGTTCCAGTAGTTTCCTTATTCTCTGGAGTCGTATTCATAGTTTCAGGGGTTGGAAAATATGTTTCTGCAGTAGAGGCAGAAGTAAGTGGGGTGGTATTCAGGGTACCTGGTATACCTGTACTGGCAACAGTTGTGGCACTGAGGCTGAGGGTGAGGGTGAGGTTGCAACACTCGTGGAGGCTGCTACTGTTGCAGCGGTGGCTGTTATGGGGATTGTGGTTGCAGCTGAAGCAGCTTTTCCTGTTGTAGCCACAGGCATAGTGCTTGCTCCTAAAGCTGTGGAGTCAGATGAAGGGGTTGCAGCATCGGTGGGTGTAGTCACGGCATCTCCAGTTGGACTTGTGGCATTGGGGGTTGGGTTTGTGGTTCCACTGTTGATGGTCAAGGTGCTAGACTCAATAGTAGAGGTAGAAATACCTTGTGTGGTGGCGGCGGCACTCGGCGAGGCTGTGGTGGCCTCGAGAGATGCGGTGACAGTGACTGAAGGTACAGTGCTAACACTTGTGGTGGCAGAACCCCTGGAGCTGTGGCGGCTGCTGTAGTGACAGTGGCAGGTCCTCCAGCTACTGTGGCTGTAGCGGAAACTGTTGTACTTACAGCTGGAGATGTGGACTCTGCTCCTGAGGATGTAGGGTTTTTAGTTGTGGGAGTTGCGGCATCTGCAGGTACTGTTGTAGCTTCGATGGTTATGTCATCTGCCGGTGGGGTGATAGCTTCTTTCCCCGGAGCAGGAGCTACAGAAGCCTGGGCAGTGGTTCACCCACACTGGTCAACACGCTGGGTTTAGCAGTGGAGGCTGAAGTCACAGTGTTGAAGCGTCAGCACTTGCTACAGTTGTGCCCGCAGAAGCAGTAGTCAAGCTGATGGCTGAGGTTGTGACGACACCAAAGGTGGCTGTATTTAGCTGTCGGTTTGAGGAGGCTGTTGCTGTTGTGATTGTTCCCACAGGTTCTGGGGTTGAGGATCCAGCTGTTGTAGCAACCGTGGATGTGAAGTCTGTTTCTGAGGTTGTGGAATCTGTTGCACCAGTTGTGACCTCGTTGAGTGAAATCGTGGTGGCAACTGCAGTGGTCGTGTTATCGACTGACTGCGATTTCGTCATTCACTAGGATGGTATCTTCAGGGGTTATGTCATCCACTGGTTCCAGGGTAGTCTCACCCACGTGTGCGGTGGCAGTACCAGGTGAGCTGGTGCTTGGAGGACTTGGTGCGACTATGGTGCTTGGAGGACTTGGTGCGACTATGGTTGCGGCGCCAGGTGCAACTGTGGTTGTGATGGAACCGGAAGCAGTGCTGGAAGTCCCAGGGACTTTTGTGGCAGTGAGAGCAAGAGGGTGGCAGCGCTGGCCGATAATGAGGGAGCAGCAGCACTGGTGGCCCCTCGCCCTCGGGCTGTGGACCGTGTTACATTTGTGACTCCGGCACCTTTGGAGGTTGTGGCAGTAGCAGTGGTGGCACTCAGAGCAGGGGATGTGATGCCTGGGTTTGCGGAAGTTGCAGAGGCAGTTTGAGTGGTAGAATAATCTACAGGTAGGAGGGTGGTGTCAACCACTAGGTTCGCTTTAGTTTCTGACTCCTCGGAGGTAATACCAGGTGGTGGCAGTGCTGAGAAATATCGTGGAGCCAGCTCCTGGCTTGATGGAAGTTGTGGAGCTGGAAGCAGTGGACTCTTGTGATGTAGATTTCACTGAAGGTGCCACTGACACCATCCCAGGTGCTGGTGCAGTTGTAGTGGAGGCAGCAGCTACTGCTGAGTTAGCGGTTGGTGTCACTTGGCTTGTGGTGGCAGCAGCTGAGGACAGAGTTTCAGACGTTCTTGTGGTTGCATCTGATCCCTTAGTGTAGTGGTCGGGCCTTTAGTTGTAATGACTTCGGGGCCCATTGGCCTTATTGGAGGTTTGGGTTTATGACAGGATGGCTCATGAGGCAGGTGAGGTTGGTGTGCCTGGAAATGTGGAGGACCAGGCCATGGCCTTGGTGGAGGTGGATAGAATGGATGAACCTTCAACGGGCACTTATGTGGTCGAGTTGGCTGTTGGCAAGGAAATTTATGATGACATTTAGATGGAGGATGTAATGGAAGTGGCTTTCTGACTTTGTTCTCTGGACCTTTCCTTACAGCTTGAATTGATTTAGATCCTTTTGGTTTAGATGGTTTCAACCTTTTTTTGACAACTGCAGATTTCTCTTTTTTAGATTGTTTTACAGTTTTGCTGTCTAAGGGAGGCTGTCTTTTTATTCCTTGAGGGAATGTAAGCTGATTTGAAACTTTCTTAAGAGGTTTAGATGGTCTCTTTTTGGACTTCCTTGGCCTTTTCTTTGCTGATAGAGTTGTGGGCTTTGTTTAGATGGTTTTATAGATTTACTCTTTGCAAGAACTGCTTTTGCAGTCTTTTTACCTGCTGTGGGCTGTTTCTTTATAGTTTTTTTGTGAATTCTTTTCTTAGCTAGAGATCTTTTGGGTCCTACTTGAGCAGATTTAGACAGTTTTTTGGCAGGAAGGTTTGATTTTTTTAGATTTTTCTTTTCAGCCGGAGTTTATTTGAGAGCTGGGGAGATATGCTTTCTTTTGCTTGATTTGAATGCTTCCTGGTGGCTTTAGACAAGGAGCTTTTAAATGTATTTGGTCTTATCTTTGAGACTGATTGTGTTTTTAGTGCCAATTTAAGTGCTTTAGGTGGATCCACTTGTTTCTTGGCAGGTGAGGTAGAGGGTTTTTCGGCTATAGAGGTTTTCCTTTTTGTTGCAACTTCTTTTGGTTGATTGAGCTTTTTCTTGGCAGATGTAGATGCTGCCGTTTTAGATTTAGTCAGATTTTTCTTTTTGGTTTTAGAAGCTGCTCTTGTTCCTGTTGTCTTAGTTGGTCTTTTTTTGACCAAAGTTAACAGTTTGGTATTTTGTTTCTTTAGAGTTTTCTTTTTGGCTACACTTTTTGGGGGAGTGGTTTTAATTGCTTTTGCTTGCTTCTGGTTTTTCTTGGTGTATGAAGACAGAGCTCTGTGAGATTTAGCTGGTGTGTTCTGTGGGGTTGATGAAGGTTTGGGGGAAGCTTTTATTGCTGTGGAGTTAGATGATTGTGTTTTGGATAATATAGACAAGACTAGATTTCTTAAGTAAAGATGCTTTTGAAGCTGTTCCTATTGTGTTTTTTTTCTTTCTTTTTTTTTTTTTTTAACTGTTTCTTAGCAAGTGTAGACTGGAGTTTCTTGGACATTTGTGAACTCTTTTAAGTTGAAGTTCTTTCTGAAGTTGCTTTAGCCACTCTTGGCAAATTCAATGGCTTCTTGCTAGAAGAGGACAGGGGCTTTTTGAATGCATTTCGATTGTTCTTTATAGTCAAAGATGATTTTGGTGCTGCTGAAGTCCTTTTTGACTGTTTCTTGCCAGTGGTCTTTTGACCTTTTTTAGGCTGTTCCAGAGTTTTGTTTGACCTTAGTAGACTATTTCGTTCTGTTAGACCAGAGGAATGAGGGGTCAGCCCTTTCTTGGCAGAGGCCAATGTGCTTATTTTAGGTTGCTCTGGTTTTCTTCTTCTTAGTGTCTTCAGATTTGAAGATGATTGACTGGCTGCTTTGTTAATCAGTGGAGGTAGGAGGATAGAGGCACAAGAAGGGGCTTGAGGTTTCCTAGTGACCTGGGTGGATGAAGGTCTGCTCCTTGATGACCTAGTGGGGAATCTTTGCACAGGTTGACTGTTGTTTGTCTTTCCTGTTGCCTGGTGCCGTGGTTGCTGACTCACTGAGCTACGAGGGAAGAGAATAGAAGACACCTCCAAATGAAACAGTCAGTTAATTGTTGTTTATATCCTCCCTTTCATTTTAGAAACTGGTATGCTCTTTCAGTTAGGAGGTGCTTTGATTTTGAGTGTCAGACAAATTTAGAATAAATTGTACTATAATCTTAAAATGCATGCATACTCTGACTCTGCAACCCCATGGACTGTAGACTGCCAAGCTCCTCTGTCCTTGATTCTCCAGGCAAGAATACTGAAATGGATTGCCATTTCCTTCTCTAGGGGATCTTCCCCACCCAGGGATTGAACCTGAGTCCCTTGCATTGCAGGTGGATTTTGTACCACTGAGCCACCAGGGAAACCCTATAACTTTAAAATACTAAGGCACATTACGTGGATGATTAGAGAAAGCACCTGGGTATTACTTTCAATGCTAGTGTATTTACTCGAAAAATTGAAAAAAAAAAAAAGAAATGTAATTTGGAGGAAATCCAATTAGTTGGTTTTGTAAAATACTACCACTAAATTTATGAACATTTGTTTTTCCCTTAAAAACTGCTGAGTAAAAATCATCGTCTTGTCCTTTAGGAATGAATGAAAGAACCACATAGGCAGCTGTGTTACCTAAATCTCAATGAAAGTATTACAGCTAAATTCCAGTTTAGAAACTATATAAAGGAACAGTATTTGGTGTTGAATTAAAAAAAATTGGATATTAAAAAAATGCAGGAAAAAACTGTTTTTCCTGGTTGCCAAAGCTTTGTGGGCATTGAATGTTGTGGGAAGAATTTTACAAGGAAATAATAATGATAACAGAAAAGGAAGGACTCCTTGGAGTGAAGTGTGGTTGGTTAAATACAATTGAACAGACATTTGAAGATCACATGTAATTCTAAAAATAGTGGATACTATACTCTCTGATCAAAGAGAGATATGAGAAACTAGTGAACAGCACGTAATTGAACCAAAGAGCAGAAGTTTGTTTTTTTCTCCCTCTCTCTCTGCAAGAGATATAAAGGGAAAATCTAAAGCCATACAGTTCAAGAGAACCAGACTCTTATAAATAAGAAATATATTTGCATGGATAAGACAAGTCAAATATTTGAAATTTAATTGTTTATTTTAGATGTCAGAGGGAGACCATCTTATCCTTTTTTTCCACTGTAGTTATGAATTAAGTGGAGGAACACTTTATAGCTTTTGATCATGAGAATGTAATAATAGACCCAGAGAATTATTGAAAAACAAACTTGAGAGATGGGTAAACTCACACTCATTTTTCACCTTTGAAGGGGAAAGTCCTTAAAATGGAAGTGGTGGGTGGATATAGACATTAAAGACAAGTAGGAGTCTTGGTGATTTATTTGCCAGTCTAGTTTTATACCTTTAAATTTATTTGGAGATTTTCTCATACTTCACCCTCTTCAGTCAATAGCCATTCCTTCCTCTGCTCTCTCTCCATTTTTCTCTGTTTCCCTTCCACTCTTCCTTCTGTTTCGCCCCTTCTGAATTGATCTGTTTCCAAAGATGTTAGAAGTAGAAGGTAATTTCCTGTTTCTTTCCATCTCATGTGACCCTGTTCTGTTTTTAAAAATACATACTCTCACTCTGACCCCCTTTTAGCGTTATATAACTTTCAATTTTAGGTAGCTATTCTAGTTTTCAAGTATATAAAATCTTACTGGGAAACAAATGGCAAAGACCAGGATGAGTCCAGTCAGGTTTAAAGCCTTCATCTTGTCCTTTTAACCCTTATAAGTAGATAAATACGAGCAAAGATTTGTCATGTGCTTGAAAATGAAGAAATGATTTCTAAACTGCTCAGCAATAAAAAATTAAAGTTTTATTAATAGCAATTTTAAGAATAAAAATTCTTTTCCTAAAATTAGACCTAAAATGTGGATGTAAAATTAAAATATGTATGTGTGTGTATATATATATAATATACATATATATATTGACACTATAATTCTTTTGAAACCACTGAAAAACTAGTTTTTTTCTACTTGATTTGCCAATGAGACTATTTAAAAAATTCGTGCTTATAAGAAGAGCTTCATTTTCTATCAAGAATTATAAAAAGTAAATTCTTCACCTCATTTTTCAGTCACTGCATGTGCACTCACATGTGAGCTTGCATGCACACACACACAAAAGCACCCTACTTCCCCTCCCTTCCTAATTCCCATAATCATTTAGGAAAATTATATGAGCTGTGGCATAAAAAGAGTTCTAGGAAGGTACATGGAGAGCTATTAAGTTGAGAGACAGCCTTTATGGAACTCAGTTTCTGTACCTCTGATGGGTGATGTGGTGCTCTATGCATTACTATGTTTCAAGGACAGGTTCCAGGGAATCCTGAGAGTCTATAAAGCTATTTGACTTTTGCTCTTCTCTCTCTGACATGTGTATGTGTATATATATACATATATGCATATATAAATACATATTTGTATGTATATATATCTATTTAGTCTACAGTATTTTATACCTGTTCTGAAATTATTTTGTAAAATGTTATGTACTTTTCCTGTTAATAAATGATTTTTAGATGAGGTACACTTGACAATTTAAGCTATTGAATAATGAAATCCAGTTCTGACCTACATTACTCTAATTGTAAAGAACACTATGTTTTTCTTCCTAATATAGACAGTTGTGTGGTTAGAGTGTGTACCATGTGTCTACCATGCTAGATTATTAAGATGAATATACAGAAAAACAGACTTCTGATAGCAGAATTTTGTGAAAGGAAATGGAAAAGACAGCCTGTACATGTCTTAGGCATTAACTTAGGGAAACTCAGTATAAATGAATTAGTCTCTAGTAGCATGTGGCAACCCACTCCAGTACTCTTGCCTGGAAAATCCCATGGACAGAGGAGCCTGGTAGGCTGCAGTACATGGGGTTGCTAAGAGTCCGACACGACCGAGTGACTTCACCTTCACTTTTCACTTTCTTGCATCGGAGAAGGAAGTGGCAACCCACTCCAGTGTTCTTGCCTGGAGAATCCCAGGGATGAGGGAGCCTGGTGGGCTGCCATCTGTGGGGTCACACAGAGGCAGACACGACTGAAGCGACTTAGCAGCAGTAGCAGCATGTGGCCTTTGAGAATGATAGTGGGTTTCTCAGCTTTATTAGCCATTAAGCCAACAGATCAACTTCTAGAATTATTTCAGATTCTGAAACCATTTGGTGTTTCAGTCTGAGTCTGAACTGAATCAGTTAGAATCATTGTCTTTCCCAGTGAAACAGTCTCATTCAAGTGTTCTCCATTTCAGTGAATGATGCATTATCACCCAGAAGTGAATATAAGCTAGAATCCTGAGGTAGTTTGAACTGCTCCTCTTATTCTCTCATGCCCGTCAGTCACTAAATCCTCTCTATATTTCATTTCATAGACAGTGTTTTGAATCAGCTCTCCTCTCTTCATCTTCACCAACAGCATCCTATCCAAGTTAGCATCACATCTTACTTGGGCCTCACCTTGACTCAGCACAGGGTTACTGACTTCTCGTTTGGTAGTACACATTTTTCTAGGAGATGGAGACATAGGGAGGAGCAGTACAATGTTTCCTGACCTATTGGAATTTTCCTGATCTCCAAGACAGTCTGTTAACTAACCCATAGCCCTGCTTTTAATTAAGTACAGTTATCATAATATTTTTCATAAAATACAAGTCTAATTGCCCTAGTTCCCTGGTTAAAACCTTTCACTGGGTTCTTATTGCTCTTTATCCTAAAGACCAAAAAAAATAAAAAAATCTTCAAGTGGCTTACAAGGTCCTTTGCAAGCCCACTTGTTATTGTTCTTCAGTCACATTTCTATTAGTCTCACTCACATTGTGTGTGTGTGTGTGTGTATTGCTTATGATACTCCTTTCTTCCTTGAAGGCCTTTATATATTCTGTAACACAATCCACCACAGTAAGTCTTTTTATTCTATCTAGAAATTGGAACACTGCCAGTCAAGTTAGTTGATGTGTTCATTTCAATGTAATTCTTATCTTACAAGATGGAATTCTATCTAGTGTTTGACACGAGTCCTTCCTTCTTCTTTTGGCTTTTATGAAACCACCCTACCCTGGCTTTCTTCATACCTCTCTGAAGTTCTTTTTAAGAGGTTTGTTCATGGATTTTCTTTCTTCTCTACCCAAATATGGATTCTGGCATCAATCTTATTTTTTCCTCGCTTAATGGCAATGCCCCTGTAGGAGTTCCTGCGGATACTTGGAAATAGCATCTATTAATATCTGTAGACTGACTCCTAAGTCTGTTGATTGAACCATGTGCGTACAACTCTTTCATGAACATCTCCATTTGGTTGTACCACTGCACCTTTAACACAGCCTGCCCCAAACTGAACTAACTCATCAGTGCCCCTAGCCTCTTTCTGATTAAGAAACTAGGCTTTAGTTAATGCAAAAGAGAAGAATTTGGAAAAGAGTACCCTGGGAGCATTGATATTATCCACACAGTTACCTAGAGAGGGGTGTCTCTTTTGGATCTTGATCAGAATTTGCTTCTTCTTGATCCACCCAATGCCTCTAAGACTTGATACCTTCAGATCTTAAAAGAACTAGTTGAATGGTTCTTTCATCTAATAGGGTAACTATTCTTTCCCTTTGTACCTACTACTTTTCACCTATTGGTTGTAGTAGAGAATGGGGGCTAGGAAAAAAAATTGCATACGTAGTATCATTTCCATTTAATCTTGAAACACTTGCCCTTTGGAATTTTTGTCCCAGGAACAAGGAGAACTCTATTTTATCTTTTTCTTGGAAGGGGTAACAATAAAATCTGATATTTGACAAAATTTACAAATTAACACTATGGCCTTTATGTATATAACTATGCTTCAATTTCTTACTTGAAATTATAAAATTATTCATATATTGCCAGTGTTTCCAAATTTTTGGAAGTTGATAAACTTGATTTTTGCAATTTGCTTTAATATTTAAAGTTTAATAGATGTGAAGAGATAATGTCTGAAAGTATATAATGAGAGGATATAAATAACCTTTCTTCCATTGAGTTATAACACATTTATGCACATAAGCTCAAAGGGCCCACATTAGGGAGATCTGTGAAATACCTCCCCCCACCTTCCCTGTCATTGCACCTCCACTCCATTCTTTTGAAACCTCTGTGACTTAGAATCCTTCAGTTTTTAAGAGGACACATTAAATTAGATAGTAATCTGATTTCTGAATACTTTTTCAATTGCTGTGATCATGCAGTGAGAAATGTAAATAATTGTCATTTACCATGCTAATAAAATTAATTTTATACTGATTCATTTACAATTTTTATGTATTAATCTGTGTTGAGCTATATACCATAAAGTCAAATAAACTGCTTAAAAACAAATATATCTATGAAAAATCAGCAATGTATTTGAGAAAATGTATGCAAAACTCTTCTAAAGGCAATTCTAGAGTAGTAAAGAGCCCTGAACCTGAAATCAAAAAGGCTAGATTTAATACCTAGTTCTGTCATTTTATTGGCACCCACTCCAGTACTCTTGCTTGGAAAATTCCATGGACGGAGGAATCTGGTAGGCTATAGTCCATGGGGTGGCAAAGAGTCGGACATGACTGAGTGACTTCACTTTCACTTCACTTTCTGTCATTTTATTACTATTTGACTTTGGTAAACTTATTTGTAAATGCTATTTTCTCATCTATTAGATGAGAATCATCCCTGTTTTATTCACCTGAATGAGTAGATATTAGAATTAAATTAGAATATTCATTTACTTTGTGAACTCTATAGTACTATGTGACAATATTGTTTATAATTTAACTTATTCATGTATTGAATTTTTTATAACATTAACTATAGGTATGTTTGATATAACTAAATCTCAGCATTATTGAGTATGAAATGACAATTTTGATTTAATTAGTTCAACAAATATTTATTGGACATTATTATTGGATGTGATAGGAGCAAGACAGACTCAGTTCCTGTCTTGAAGGGCCAAAGATTTATTGGAAGGGTTGTAACACAAACAGAAAAAAGTGGCTTTGATCCACTAATATCAGTTTAACAGAGCAATTGTGATTCCACTCAGCTGTTTCCTTTGGATAAACTTTCTCCATTCACCTTTTTATCTGAAAACTTTGTGAAGATCAGAGGTCAGGGTTGGCTGTACTTGAATGACTGGGTGCCTGCATGAAAATCAGTATCATAATAAAGACTTTGCAATAAAAACACATGGTATTGTCTTAAGACTCGAAATAATCATTTTAAATTTAATAAAAATAATATACACTGATTTGACTCATAATAAGGTTTGTCTCCTCTTTTATGTTTGTCCTTACTTTGGAACACTAATCAAAACACTCTTGTTTATAAGATTAATATTTTAGGCATTCCATTTATGGTTTTCATTTTTATTGAATATTGGAATAGTATAAAAAGGACTTTGGAATCTAGTGACTTTGATCTGTATATCCCTTAAATTTGAGTTTATATTTAATTTTGTAAGTAAAGTTCTTATACAGAAATGTTATTATATAACATTTATAAGCTCTATGATTATGTAAAAATTAATCATGCCTTCTCCAATGAGAACTGGAATATTCAGGAAGTTTTAGAAAAATAGACCAAGCTCTTTGTGATTATCAGTACAATGCATTACACTGTTATTAATATGTTATTGATATAAAGTAAAAAGATTACTAGTCATTTAACATTTAAACACTAGTCAAGATTAAATAAAATAAATACCTGGCCAAATTCCTATCAAATTATTGTGTGTTAACATTGCCTTAGACATATTTCTATTAGGTAGTTTTGAAAAAAGTGGGAGAATAATTGCTGACATGAATGTCTTTCACATTCAATAATTAGAGAAGGGAGTTTTGGTTCAGTTTGGGCATCTGTCCTCATATATAATGTATACAAGATCAAGGCATTGTAAATGATTGCTTGGTAGAAGATTTGAAAGGAAAGGAAATACATCATATATTTTTGAAGTAAGGATAAGAGTGGTTGGATAAATATTAATAGAGACTGTAGTCTTAGGTTAACTTCAAATATTGGGTAGCAATTCAGAAACAGGAGAGAATTTGTAGTTATAGTGTCATTTGAGGAATAATGAAATGTATGAAGATGAAGATATATCTTCATTCGGATATATATATGCACATACAAATTACAGAAAATATAATTTTCTTTCAATTGATTTCTATGTAATTTTTTTGGTATAGTTTGGATTTGTAATTCTCTTTTCTTTGCTCAGACCTTCAACACAATATTATTACTATGATCAAGCTCAAAATTATGGATGGCTTGTTCAAGGCAGTTGATCAAACATGATTTCCTCCAAGTTTGTAAGTTAAGTAAGTAAATGTTTGTTGAATGAGTGAATAAGTCAAAATTCAAACATGTACAATTTAACTCTCAATATGATCATTTTCTGAAATACTAAAACATATTTCCAGTCATATATGTTTTGGAACTATTTGTGCTTTTACTTCAACAGTGTTTTGTAAATTACTTTAGTAAATTGCTAAAATTTGCTTCTAGAAAAATTAAAGAAAGCCACTATTTTTTCCAAAATCTCCATGATCTTATAATGTGGCCACTGAAGAGACTAGTATAGAGATCTCTTTAAAACCTCCTTTAAGAAAATTTTGGAGTTCATTTTTTTGTGTTAATTCCTGTATGGTTGTATTCCTCTTGACAGAAGAGTTGTATAGCTTCCACTGGTTCTATATTAATATGTTGTTTCAACTAAAGTCTTTTCTCACCTGCCCTCTAAAGCTAGGTATTCAACCAAACATCCATTCTTATTTCATCCTGAAACTGGTGAGATAATCAGGGAGTTGAGTGTCTTTCCATTCCATATTAGTGCTTACTCATTAGCTGACTCAATAAGAAATATAAAGGCAAGGAACAAAGTGAGTCACTTTACACAGGTGAGCCTCCTGGGGCAGAAGACAGACTGGAGCAGAGGGAGAGTGGATCTGGAGGACAAGAACAGGTTAGGCACAATGATAAAGTCAGGTGTGGGCTTTGCAATTTCCAGGTTATTTTTATAAAATGAAAGTATTGTAACACATTTACAAGAGACTTAGAAAATACAGAACAAGGTGACATATAGTTCCACTACATATTACAAGTATTTTTAAAGTAGATTAATTAAGATTTTTAGTTGGAATTTCCATATCAAACTCTCAAATTTTAATAGAATTGAATGTACAGACTATATAGTTTAAGAAGGATATACTTAAATATACAGGCCTAAAGCTCAACATTCAAAAAACTAAGTATATTTAAGGGTGTATATATATATATATATATATATATATATATAAAGTATTAAATATACTTAGTTTTTTAATAGTAAATATTTAATATTAAAACACAACATTCAAAAAACTAAGATTATGGCATCTGGTCCCATCACTTTATGGCAAATAGATGGGGCAACAGTAACAGACTTTATTTTCTTGGGCTCCATAATCACTACAGATGGTGACTGCAGCCATGAAATCAAAAAGATCCTTGCTCCTTGGAAGAAAAACTACCTTATTCAGTTCAGTTTAGTCACTCAGTCGTGTCTGGCTCTTTGCAACCCCATGAACTGCAGCATGCCAGGCCTCCCTGTCCATCACCAACTCTCGGAGTTCACCCAAACCCAGGTCCATTGAGCCGGTGATGCCATCCAGCCATTTCATCCTCTGTTGTCCCCTTCTCCTCCTGCCCTCAGTCCCTCCCAGAGTCAGGGTCTTTTCAAATGAATCAGCTCTTCAAATCAGGTGGCCAAAGTATTGGAGTTTCAGCTTCAACATCAGTCCTTCCAATGAACACCCAGGACTGATCTCCTTTAGGATGGAATGGTTGGTTCTTCTTTCAGTCCAAGGGACTCTCAAGAGTCTTCTCCAACAGTTCAAAAGCATCAATTCTTCGGTGCTCAGTTTTCTTTATACTCCAACTCTCACATCCATACATGACCACTGGAAAAACCATAGCCATGACTAGACAGACCTTTGGTGGCAAAGTAATACCTCTACTTTTTAATATGCTGTCTAGGTTGGTCATAATTTTCCTTCCAAGGAGTAAGTGTCTTTTAATTTCATGGCTGCAGTTGCCATCTGCAGTGATTTTGGAGCCCAGAAAAATAAAGTCAGCCACTGTTTCCACTGGTTCCCTATTTATTTGCCATGAAGTGATGGGACTGGATGCCATGATCTTAGTTTTGTGAATGTTGAGCTTTAAGCCAACTTTTTCACTCTACACTTTCACTTTCATCAAGAGGCTCTTTAGTTCTTCTTCACTTTCTGCCATAAGGGTGGTGTCATCTGCATATCTGAGGTTATTGATATTTCTCCCGGCAAACTTGATTCCAGCTTGTGTGTCCTCCAGCCCAGGGTTTCTCATGATGTACTCTGCATGGAAGTTAAATAAGCAGGGTGACAATATACAGCCTTGATGTACTTCTTTTCCTATTTAGAACCAGTCTGTTGTTCCATGTCCAGTTCTAACTGTTGCTTCCTGACCTGCAAACAGGTTTCTCAAGAGGCAGATGAGGTGGTCTGGTATTCCCATCTCTTTCAGAATTTTCCACAGTTTATTGTGATCCACACAGTCAAAGACCAACCTAGACAGAATATTGAAAAGAAAAGAGATTACTTGGGCAACAAAGATCCATCTAGTCAAAGCTATGGTTTTTCCAGTAGTCATGTATGGATGTGAGAGTTGGGCCATAAAGAAAGCTAAGCACTGAAGAATTGATGATTTTGAACTGTGGTGTTGGAGAAGACTCTTGAGAGTCCCTTGAACTGCAAGAAGATCCAACCAGTCAATCCTAAAGGAAATCAGTCCTGAATATTGATTGGAAGGACTGATGCTGAAGTTGAAACTCCAAAAAATACTTTAGCCACCTGATGCAAAGAGCTGACTCGTTGGAAAAGACCCTGATGCTGGGAAAGATTGAAGGCAGGAGGTGAAAGGGATGACAGAAGATGAGATGGTTGGATGGTATCACCGACTTGATGGATATGAATCTGAGCAAGATCCAGAAGTTGGTGATGGATCAGGAACCCTGGAGAGCTGCAGTCCATGGGATCACAAAGAGTCTGACAGGACTGAGTGACTGGATTGAACTGAGAAGGAAATAGGAGATCTGAAAAGCACTATGAGCCAATTCAACATAATTAAGATTTGCACTATTTTCCCACAACAGTAGGATACAAATTCTACTCAAGTTCCCATAGACTGTAAACTACAACACATTGGAACATATCCAGGGATATAAAATAAGGTGCAAATTTTTCATGGCCTGAAACTATTGAAATCATTCAGAGTCTGTTCTCTTATCATTGTGGAATTATGTTAGAAATCCTTATCAAAAGTTATTTGAAAATAACCCACATATTTTCAAGTGCAATGTGACATTTACCAAGAGAGGTTTTTGACTTAGCCATCAAAATGCAATTTTGAATGCAGGTTATTTTGATGTACATTCAATTCCATGACACAGAATGATTATTCCCAAACTTTTATTTGGATAAAGATAAGTTTACCAAGAACAAAAAAGCCTGTGGGCCCTTTGTGGTTGAGGGGAACCTATACCCTTCCTCCTCAATACTAGTCTAGAGAACCCCAAAACAATATTACTCTTTTCAGTTCCAGCAATGAGCCAATGTACAGCTTGGGCAGACAAGAGAACACTTTGGATTTTAAAATAAGAGGAACCTGAGATCTAGACAAAGTTGAATTAGAAAACAGATCTAATTAACAACAGCAACAACAAACTGGCTTTGGACATCATGAGAAAATGTAGTCTTACTGTTCCCTAAAACTGGCCCGGGCAAATTTTGTAAAGAATAATAGTCTTTAAAAAGAGTGCTGTTTTCTCGAGATGCTCCTTTTTTTAAAGTAATAATTAAGAGGAAGAATGGTTAGTTTAACCAGAATTTCAGAATTACCTTAGCAGATCTTTCTATTCTACCCTAGACCTTATAACATGAGTTTCTCATTCATTCATCTCACTGCGACTAATAACTTAAAATCTGACTGCTATTAGTAATTGCTGTTAAAGCAGTTGCTGGCAGTTCATTCGCCATTTACACCTGAACAATTGCTTTGAGAGTAGAATGGGGTCTAGTTCAAGCTGGTAGTGTTTTGCTGTGTAGTGTGTTAGTCATTCAGTCATGTCTGACTCTTTGTGACTGCCTGGACTGTAGCCCACTAGGCTCCTCTATCCATGGAATTCTCCAGGCAAGAATACTGGAGTGGGTTGCCATTACTTTCTCCAGGAGATCTCCCTGACCCAAGGATCAAACCTGTGTCTCCTGAATTGCAGGCAGATTCTTTACCCACTGAGCCATCAAGGAAGCCCAAATGTAGTGTAGTAGTGTATCTGCTGATATAAGTCTCTCAAAAACTTTATGTCTCTTGTCAATCTCATTAAGATTCACTCTTTTAGATAAAAGCATACTCACAACCCTTTAATGCTGCATCCAATCTTCTTTGATTTCCTGCTGAGAACACTGAGGAAACACACCATTAAGCTTCCTAGAGGGCTTACTATCTGATTGAGAAGACCTTTGAGGCATAGGCTTAATCTTTTAAAGGGTGACTACAGCAGTGGCCACAGGACTGGAAAAGGTCAGTTTTCATTCCAATCCCAAAGAAAGGCAATGCCAAAGAATGTTCTAACTACAGCACAATTCCACTCATTTCACATGCTAGCAAGGTAATGCTCAAAATCCTCCAAGCTAGGCTTCAACAGATGAACTGAGAACTTCCAAATGTTCGAGTTGAATTTAGAAAAGGCAGAGGAACCAGAGATCAAATTGTCAACATCCACTGAATCATAGAAGAAGCAAGAGAACTTCAGAAAAAACATCTACTTCTGCTTCATTGACTATGCTAAAGTCTGACTGTGTGGATCACTACAAACTGTGGAAAATTTCTTAAAGAGATGGCAATACCAGACACCTTATCTGCCTCCTGCAAAACCTGTATGCAGGTCAAGAAGCAACAGTTAGAACCAGACATGGAACAAGGACTGGTTCCAAATTGGGAAAGGAGCACATCAAGGCTATATATTGTCACCCTGCTTATTTAACTTACATGCAGAATGAAAAATGAAAGTTAATCACTCAGCTGTGTCTGAATTTTTGTGATCCCATGGACTGTAGCCTGCCAGGCTTCTCTGTCTATGGAATTCTTCAGGCAAGAGTACAGGAATGGGTCGCCATTTCCTTCTCCAGGGGATTTTCCCGACCCAAGAATTGAACCCCGGTCTCCTGCATTGCAGTCTTCACCCTTTGATCCCGCAGAGAAGCCCTTTATATGCAGCATACATCTTGTGGAATGCCAGACTGGATGAAGCTCAAGCTGAAATCAAGATTGTCAGGAGAAATATCAATAATTTCAGATATACAGATAATACCACCCTTATGGCAGTAAGTGAAGAGGAACTAAAGAACCTCTTGATGAATGGTGAAAGAGAGTAAAAAAGCTGGCTTAAAACTCAACATTCAAAATTCTAAGATAATGGCATCCGGTCCCATCAGTTCTTGGCAGATAGATAAGGAAGCAATGGAAACGGTGACAGATTTTGTTTTTTTGGGCTCCAAAATCACTGCAGATGGTGACTCCAGATATGAAATTAAAAGATACTTGCTCCTCGGAAGAAAAGCTATGACAAATCTAGGCAGAGCAGTAAAAAGCTGAGACATCACTTTACCAAACAAAGTCTGTAGAGTCAAAGCTATGTTTTTTTCCAGTAGTCATGTACAGATGTGAGAGCTGTATAATAAAAAAAGCTGAGCATCAGAGAATTGATGCCTTCAAATTCTGGTGCTGGAGAAGACTCTTCAGTGTCTCTTGGACAGAAAGGAGATCCAATCAGTCCATCCTAAAGGAAATCAACCCTGAACATTCATTGGAAGGTCTGATGCTGAAGCTGAAACTCCAATACTTTGGCCACCTGATGTGAAGAAATGACTCATTGGAAAAGATCCTGATGCTGGGAAAGATTGAAGGCAGGAGGTGAAGGGGGTGACAGAGGATGAGATGGTTGGATGGCATTACTGACTCAGTGGACGTGAGTTTGAGGAAACTCTGGGAAATAGTGAAGGACAGGGAAGCCTGGCTCGTGCAGTTCATGGGGTCACAAAGAGCTGGAAACAACTGACTGCACAACAACTGTGTGACTTAATAGTACTTTGAAGTACTTTAATGCTTCCTGAGGGCTGAACANGCAGGAGGTGAAGGGGGTGACAGAGGATGAGATGGTTGGATGGCATTACTGACTCAGTGGACGTGAGTTTGAGGAAACTCTGGGAAATAGTGAAGGACAGGGAAGCCTGGCTCGTGCAGTTCATGGGGTCACAAAGAGCTGGAAACAACTGACTGCACAACAACTGTGTGACTTAATAGTACTTTGAAGTACTTTAATGCTTCCTGAGGGCTGAACAAAAACATTGCACCCTTGGCTTTTTAATCTCAACCATATCTTTGGACAGTTCCTTGGATTTCAACTTTGTTTGGAAGCCATTTTGTAAGTTTGGAGTATCTTGCTATCTGGAGAGGTTGAGAGTTTTTGCAAAACAATCAAATCCTTTTCGCAGTCTATCCTCACTTTATGATTTATTTCTTGTTCCTCATGTATTATCATAAGCAGTGAGAGAAAAACAGGTATAGCTTCCAGAATTTGGAGGGAAATCTTAGCCAAATCATACAGTTCATGAGGCACATTTTTTGTTTTTCCAATAACTTCAGGAGAAAAAGATACCTCTCTCTATTCTCCACTGATTTGCTCCTCACTTCCTTCTGTCTCATCACCAGCAAAGTCCTTAAGTGTTTGTTTCTGCTAAGAGTCTATTCAAGTATTTTAGGATTTTTTAAACATACTCCTTAATATCCTTCTAGCCCTGTTCATGGTCTGTTCCAAAGCTACTACCACATTTTTAGACATTGGCTACAGCAATAGCTTCATTTGCAGGTACCCAAATCTGTCTTATTTATTTATTTCTGCATAGAAATAGGGCCTGATTATTATTTCTACATGGTATAATACTAGAGGTCCTTGCTAGAGCAGTAAAGAATGAAAAAAAAAAAAAAAAGACTGGAGAGAAAATAATGAAACTCATCATTGGAAGACAACTTGTTTGCACAGGGGGCTCAGCTGGTAAAGAATCCACCTGCAATTTGGGAGACCTGAGTTTGATCCCTGGGTTAGGAAGAGACCCTGGAAAGGGAAAGGCCACCCGTTCCAGTATTCTGGCCTGGAGAATTCCATGGAACTGTATAGTCTGTAAAAGAGTCAGACATTACTGAGTGACTTTCACTTCACTCTTTGCACAGGTGAAAAATTCAGACAAATGTAAAGGAAAATGATCAGAATTACTAAGTTAATATAGCAGTCACTATATAAAAGATTAATGTACAAAATCAGTTGTATTTTTTTATATATCAGCAACAAAAGGAATATAAAATTTAAGAATTGGTCACGTATAATAATAGGAAAATCCCAAATGCTTATTAAATCTAATGAAATATGTTTAAACTTAACTCTGTAAGCTATAAAACTTTATTGTATTAGTTTTCCATTCTGCCATAGCAAATTATCATAAATTTAGCAGCTTAAAAATACCTATTTATTATATTTCTTAAAAATGTCTGATGGGTCTCACCAGACTAATATTGACGTGTCCATTGTCTGCATTCTTTTTGAAGGCCCTAGGGAAAAATCTGTTTCTTGTTCATTTCGTTTGTTGACAGCATTCCATTCCTTGTGGTTGTAGGGCTGAGGGGCCTATCTTCATTTGGCTATAAACTGAGAGCTGTTTTATTTATTTATTTTTTTAAACGAGTTATCTTCTTATTTTTCGGCTGTGCTGGCTCTTCGTTGCTGCATGTGGGCTTTCTCCAGTTTCGCGAGCTGAAGCAGCTCTTACTTTTTGTCTTCTCATCGTGGTGGCTTCTCTTGTGGAGCGTGGGCTCTAGGGGGCACAGGCTTCAGTGGCTGCAGTGCGTGGGCTCAGCAGTGTGGCCCTCTGGGCCTAGCCGCTCCTCAGCGTGTGGACTCTTCTCAGACCAGGGATTGAACCTGTGTTCCCTGCATTGGCAGGCAGATTCCTCTCCTCTGTGGCACCAGGGAAGCCCTGTTGCTCGCTTTTAGAGACTGGTATATTACTTAACTCATGGCCTCCTTCCTCCGTCTTCAAAGCCATCCCGTCCTTCTGGTGTCACATCTCTCTGACTCCCTCACTACTTTCTCTTCTATTCTTAAAAGTTTATATGATTAAACTGGGCTCACCTGGATAATCTATGATACTCACCACTTTAAGGTCTTTAATTTAAATCACATATGCAAAGTCCTTTTTGCCATGGAGCATAACATTCACAAGGAGAAGGTGATGGCACTCCACTCCAGTACATTTGCCTGGAAAATCCCATGGACGGAGGAGCCTCAGTTCAGTTCAGTTCAGTTCAGTCGCTCAGTCGTGTCCGACTCTGCGACCCCATGAATCACAGCACGCCAGGCCTCTCTGTCCATCACCAGCTCCTGGAGTTCACTCAGACTCACGCCCATCGAGTCAGTGATGCCATCCAGCCATCTCATCCTCGGTCGTCCCCTTCTCCTGCCCCCAATCCCTCCCAGCATCAGAGTCTTTTCCAACGAGTCAATTCTTTGCATGAGGTGGCCAAAGTACTGGAGCTTCAGCTTTAGCATCATTCTGTCCAAAGAAATCCCAGGGCCTATCTCCTTCAGATGGACTGGTTGGATCTCCTTGCAGTCCAAGGGACTCTCAAGAGCCTTCTCCAACACCACAGTTCAAAAGCATCAATTCTTCAGCACTCAGCCTTCTTCACAGTCCAACTCTCACATCCATACATGACCACA
>SJYA01001007.1:102886-138953 GCA_006410615.1 Neotragus moschatus | reverse complement strand
AGAGGCTCTTTAGCTCTTCTTCACTTTCTGCCATAAGGGTGGTGTCATCTGCATATCTGAGGTTATTGATATTTCTCCCGGCAATCTTGATTCCAGCTTGTGTTTATTCCAGCCTAGCGTTTCTCATAATGTACTCTGCATATAAGTTAAATAACCAGAGTGAAAATATACAGTCTTGGCGTACTCCTTTTCCTATTTGGAACCAGTCTATTGTTCCAAGTCCACTTCTAACTTGCTTCCTGATCCACATACACATTTCTCAAGAGGCAGGTCAGGTGGTCTGGTAGTCCCATCTATTCCAGAATTTTCCACAGTTTATTGTGATCCACACAGTCAAAGGCTTTGGCATAGTCAATAAAGCAGAAATAGATGTTTTTCTGGAACTCTCTTGCTTTTTCCATGATCCAGCGGATGTTGGTAATTTGATCTCTGATTCCTCTGCCTTTCTAAAACCAGCTTGAACATCAGGGAGTTCATGGTTCACATATTGCTGAAGTCTGGCTTGGAGAATTTTGAGTATTACTTTACTAGCATGTGAGGTAGGCTGCAGTCCATGGGATCACTAGAGTTGGACACGACTGCGTGACTTCACTTTCACTTTTCACTTTCATGCATTGGAGAAGGAAACGGCAACCCACTCCAGTGTTCTTGCCTGGAGAATCCCAGGGACGGGAAAGCCTGGTGGGCTGCCGTCTATGGGGTTGCACAGAGTTGAACACGACTGAAGCAACTTAGCAGCAGCAGCAGCATAACATTCACAGCTTCCAGCGATTAGATCACAGACATATTTGGAGTGGGCATTACTCTGCCTATCACAATCATTAAGCAGAATTAAAAATGGCCTAATAAAATAGAGGGATCTATGTTCATTAATTAGAAAACAATAGGATATAAATATGAATTTATTTTTATTGTGAGTCAAAGCCTTGTGTGAGGCCAAAATGTTGTAAAAGTCATTCTGTAAGAAATGAAGGGAGAAGAAAAAATTCAGAAAAGTGGAGTTATTTAAATAAGTTTTTACAGACGGTTAAACAGGAATCTATAGAGAATGTGAAAACTGTGTCATCTTATGTAAAATTTTATGAAACTAGGGAATAATTTATAATTAAGCTGTAAAAACAAGAAAATTATTTCATTAATCTTTCAGTAGGTATTAAAGGAAAAACAGTATTTTAAAACTAAGAGCTCATTCTTAGAGAAACAAATAACAATATGGTTATATAATCTACATTTCTGAATAGTCCAGTTTGTGAAACAACTGTGTACTTGATGTTTGAGTGGGAAAGTGTTTATGCTCATGTTTTTAAAGACAGAATCATTGACTCAGTTAGCTGGGAACCATCAAGTCTGAGATGTAAACGCCCTCCTCACATAGACCTCAGAACACACCACCCCCCAAACAAGCATGGAGATGGGAGGATGTGGAAATATAAGGGAAGCACAGGCTTTATTAATCTCTCAGAAATTTAATTCCTTCTAATCCGTTTAGAGAACTCAAATGTTCTCAATGTTTTCTGTCCTGCTTTTCCTTTGAATCCTTTGTTTACTTACCCTCAACCTCCTCTTTGTTTTACTTTTCTCTTCTAATTCAAAGAGATAGTAAGTAGAGATATTGTTATGGCTGTTGAATGAATAAAAGAATTGTAACTTTTTCAGACTTCTTTCATGGTCTAGTGGTTAAGACCCCCTGCTGCCACTGCAGGTCCTCCTGCAGTGAAAACACAGGTTAGATTCATGGTCTGAGCGGCCAACAACATCCACAAAAGATTATTACTTTTTTGTGTTTTTTACATGTTTTTCCCTACAAGGTCATTGCTGAAGGATAAAACAGTGTAATGAACTGTATTCACTTTTAAAACCATAGTTACTCAAACCCACTATGCCCTTCAATTAACATCTTAACTTTTCCATGCCTTTTTTTCCCTCCCTGGGGAATTGGTAGAGAAATTAATGAAGAGATTTGAAACAGGAATGCCCTAGAGCATTCTTAGGGTTATTCAACTAGATTCTTTTCCGGGGTGCTTTCCCTGGATTCTGGTGAAAATTTATTCCTTTTTGAACCTGAAAAATATCCCCAAATGTCCTGTTGCCTTCAGTAATTACAGAGGAATAATTGAATGAGTCATCATTTGATACAGTAACTCAGTTTTTCTGTTTCTCTTTTTCTGGGATTTGGGGATGATAATGTTGAGGATGGAGGAAAACATTTCATGTAGATGAGATTGCTCCAGGTTAAGTTGAAACAAAAGCAACCAAACAGATATTTCTGGCAAAGGAGGATTTTCTCTTTGCATACTCTCTCTCAAGACCATAAAAATCTTTACATTTGTTCAGTATGAAATGTGATGGTTAATGATTATTCTTAATAATTTATCCTGTGATTTCTAGGCTATCATTCTTTCGTGGAAAATTTTAACAAGTAAAAACATCTAATAATTTAGTATTAATTGTTATTAGTTAATTAATAATTAATTGACAATACAATATATTGTCCTATATTTATATTGTCCTATAATCCTACCGTTTTACCACTTTAATTATTTTTTGCATAATTTACTCCCATAGCATTTAGATAGAATTGAAATAATCAGTGTATGAAAACATCCAATGAGAAGATGTAAGTCAAAATTCTTCCAACTGCTTAAACTGTTGAAATATTTTCTTAAATAATTTTATTTAGAAAAATATTAGGAACATCTTTCTCATTAACCTGTTAGAAAGTGAATATCAAATCCATTTTATTTGCAACTACTTTAGAACTTTCTGAGAATATTCTTAATTATATGAAGTTTGTTTTGCCTAGGTATTTGTTATTTTATTCTTATTCATGTACCATTTTTCACATGTAAATACATACTAAATCACAAGCCAAGGCAGATGGTAAAAATTCTTTTGCTGAGGAAATGCAGCTGTGAGAGAGTATTTGAAAATTCATTGAAGTAATTCAATGAATAGACATTTACTTTACTTAATGGTAGTTCTTGTATGGTAAATAGAATTCAATCTGTGTTTAAATTCAGGCTATCACTTAGCAATTTTTCTGCAGACAGATCATTTACCTCCTCCATAGAAGAAGGATCATGTTTTCCTAATACACATTGTAAGATCTTCTTGGATTTAAATGATAGAATCTATAAATGAATAAAATATGGTGTAAAATTGTAAATTTGGTTATAACAAGTTAAAACCTAACCACTTGTATATTGAGTTAATAGCATTTTATCTTACTTGATTTGTATGTAAAAATACAGATTATAACTTTAAATCTCATATTTAAAGCATTTGTTATAATGTGTGTGCATGCTCAGTCATGTCCGATTCTTTGCCACCCCGTTGACTGTAGCCCACCAGACTCCTCCGTCCATGGAATTTTCCAGGCAAGTATACTGGAGTTGGGTGTTATTTTCTATTCCAGGGGATCTTCCCAACTCAAGGATCAAGCCCCATTTTTTGTATCTCTTGTATCTTGTATCAAGCCCCCATTTCTTATATCTGCCCATCAGTGTATCTGTGCATTGGCAGGGAGATTCTTTACCACTGAGCCACCTGGGAAACCCTGTCTGTTACAATAAATCCACTTATTCAATTTTTCAGAAATATTAAAAAAATATTTTTAGGCTTTGTAATTGGTACTGAGAATACATCAATTAATAATAATAATAATGGCACTAATGAAAGAGCAAGCTGGCTTAAAACTCAACATTCAAAAAACAAAGATCATGGCATCCGGTCCCATGACTTCATGGAAAATAGATGAGGAAACAGTGGGAACAGTGACAGACTTTATTTTCTTGGGCTTCAAAATCACTGCAGATGGTGACGGCAGCCATGAAATTAAAAGGCACTTGCTCCTTGGAAGAAAAGCTATGACCAACCTAGACAGCATATTTAAAAGCAGAGACATTAATTTACTGACAAAGGTCTTATAGTCAAGGTTATGGTTTTTCCAGTAGTCAGGTATGGATATGAGAGTTGGACCATAAAGAAGGCTGACCACCGAAGAATTGATGCTTTTGAACTGTGGTGTTGGAGAAGACTCTTGAGAGTCCCTTGGACTGCAAGGAGATCTAACCAGTCAATCTTAAAGGAAATCAGTCCTGCACACTCATTGGAAGGACTGATGCTGAAGCTGCAATACTTTGGCCACCTGATGTGAAGAATTGACTCATTGGAAAAGACCCTGATATTGGGAAAGATTGAAGGCAGGAGAAAGGGATGACAGGATGAGATGGTAGAATGGCATCACCGACTCGATGGACATGAGTTTGAGTAAGCTCTGGTGATGGACATGGAAGCCTGGAATGCTGCAGTCCATGGTGTCACAAAGAATGAGACATGACTGAGTGACTGAACTGAATGAAAGAGCAATGCAAATGGTTTTCTTCTTCAAAGAATCACTTTTAGTAGATCTAACATATTCCATTTGAGTAATTCCTTTATTAGAGGAACATGACTTCTATTTCACCCTTACTTCAAAGAGTCTCTTGAGTTGAATTCTTGCTGGATAATCAACAATATAGTAAATGTGCCAGTAGAAGAACAATACATAATGCTGTCTTTTCATGAGATGTGAAGTCATCACTTTCAAACCAGAAAAGCCACATACACTTAAGAGTGTTAAGCTGATTTGACTTATAATGTGATTTACTTTGGAGAAGGAAATGGCAACCCACTCCAGTATTCTTGCCTAGAGAATCCTGCAGACAGAGGAGCCTGGTGGGCTGCTGTCCATAGAGTTGCATAAAGTCAGACACGACTGAAGCGACTTAGCAGTGATTTACTTTCTTTCACATTTAAAATTTCCATTTGCTTTAGAACATTAATCACTATATATGTCCTCATGAAGTTCAATATTACAGTTTTGTTAACCAGATATTTGTACATCTCCAAGAGGTTTTTTTTTTTTTTTTTTGGGGGGGGTGGTGAAGAGATTCTTGTCTTCAGTTGACAGAAACTATAAGTTATTCTATTTAACAACTTTCTAAGGAAACCATCATGATCCTTCATTTAGCTGTGCCCTCTGTGCTGAAGTTCTGCTTAACCTGAAGTCCACTTGGCTGACGATATTTGTGGGAGTGGGTGAAATATTTCATATTAACATTTTATTTATATGTTTGTTTTATTTAAAAATTATCTTTCTTAATGTTAACACAAGGAGATTCAGAAATTTAATTACCGAGAACATACTCCATTTTGTGATTAATAAAAATTATTAGATTGGCAGTTTGAGGATACCTGTAAAACTTTTAGGTGATATTAACTGGATTAGACCATATTTAAAATTAACCACTGATGAACTAAAGCCTCTTTTTAATATCTTACGAGGAGATTCTAACCCCACTTCTAAAAGGCAATTAACTGCTGAGGCTTGGGAAGCCCTAGGCAAAGTAGAAGCAGCTTTATCTGATAGTTATGTAAAAACAATTGACTTAACAGTAAACTGGCAATTCCTTTGCCTAGCAACCCCGACAGCACCTATGGGAGTTCTGAGGCAAAATGGTCCCTTAGAGTAGATTCACCTTCCCGCCCAAGCTAAAAAAAGTAGTGGCTTCTTACCCAAGCTTGATAGCAAACTTGNTTATCTGATAGTTATGTAAAAACAATTGACTTAACAGTAAACTGGCAATTCCTTTGCCTAGCAACCCCGACAGCACCTATGGGAGTTCTGAGGCAAAATGGTCCCTTAGAGTAGATTCACCTTCCCGCCCAAGCTAAAAAAAGTAGTGGCTTCTTACCCAAGCTTGATAGCAAACTTGATAATAAAAGGGAGGAAACGGAGCATTGAATTGTTTGGGAAAGAACCAGCAGAGATTGTAATTCCATATAATAAGGAACAACTTGATGCTTTTCTAATGTTTGATGAAGATTGACAGATTGCTATAGGAGATTATTGTGGTCAAGTTTTACATCGTATACCCTCACATGCTTTGTTAATTCAAAAACTAAAAGAAGGGGAGTTTAAGTAATATGGAAGGACCCTGACCCATTAGCGGTCGAGGATGTGCTTGTATTTTTCCACAGGACACAGATTTGACAATTTAGATCCCGGACAGACTGATACCCCACTGCTTCGACGGGCACTCATCTGCCTCCACCGCTGCCATAGCCTCACCAAACAGCGCGCTGGGAGCCGTGGGCGGGGCCAGCCTGGCTGCCGGGGCCCAGTGCACCGCTGAGCCTGAAGCCGCTTCAGCAAGAGAGCAAGGGCGGTGCCCGGGCGCCCACCAGCAAGAGAGGCAAGATAAGCATCGAGATCCCGGCAGGACTGACAGCTGCTGCAGCACAAACTCTGACCAGAAAATGATTCAATTTACTCTATTTTAGCTTTTCTATCGTCTCCTTATGTTTTCCTCTTTGTTAACGATTTTGGGAAACTTAATGTTCGTGTGAATTACACAGGTGGATTTAATGTAGTGTCTTGTAAACAATGTGTGCTCTCATCTTGTTAAGATTTAATGCAATCAAGACGGTTTGTGGGCTTACTAATTTTGGGGAATTCAGCTTTAATAACAACAATTACTATTACTGTTAATGTTACTGTTACTGTGGCAGCAATATCATTTGACTGAACAGGTGCATACTGCTCAATATGTTGATACTATGTCTAAAAATGTCTCTTTAACGCTAGCAACTCAGGAAATTATAGACAGGAAACTAGAGATGAGGGTAGACACTTTGGAAGAGGCAATAATGCATGTTGGGACTGAGTTGCAAGCTCTTAAAGTGAGAATGGCGCTGTCATGCCATGCTGATTACCGGTGGATATGTGTGACATCTTTGAAAGTAAACGAGACAGATTATGAGTGGGGAAAAAGTTAAAAATCATATCTCAGGTGTTTGGAACAGCTCTGATATTGGTCTGGACTTAGGAAAACTTCACAATAAGATACAGACCTTGGAATACTCTCGACTGGATTTTACTGCTGCTGGAGCCACTAATGACTTTTTCCACACCTTCTCTAACTTTATTTCTGGAAAAAACATTCTGTCTAATGTCTTCAGTTATGCTGCTGTTGGTACTCTAATTTTTTGCCTGTTTTAAGAATTAAAAAAGGGGGAGATGCCAGGGGCCAGCATGAGGAACTCCGCCTGTGGCAAAAGTCATGAGGAAGGAGGCTTGGCATACGCAAAAGCATGATCAAGCCTCAGGAAACTCCCTGTTCCCAAGCATCTACCCCCAAAACCAAAGTCTGTTTTATGCTCTCACCTACACCTCTGACTTTNAGGTCCGTCTAGTCAAGGCTACGGTTTTTCCAGTGCTCGTGTATGAATGTGAGAGTTGGACTGTGAAGAAAGTTGAGCGGTGAAGAATTGATGCTTTTGAACTGTGGTGTTGGAGAAGACTCTTGAGAGTCTCTTGGACTGCAAGGAGATGCAACTAGTCCATTCTAAACGAGATCAGCCCTGTGATTTCTTTGGAAGGAATGATACTAAAGCTGAAACTCCAGTGTTTTGCCCATCTCATGCAAAGAGTTGACTCATTGGAAAAGACTCTGATCCTGGGAGGGATTAGGTGCAGGAGGAGAAGGGGATAACAGAGGATGAGATGGCTGGATGGCATCACTGACTCAACGAACGTGAGTCTGAGTGAACTCCGGGAAGTGGTGATGGACAGGGAGGCCTGGTGTGCTGCAATTCATGGGGTCCCAAAGAGTCGGACACGACTGAGTGACTGAACTGAACTGAACTGAACTGAAGAATTTCAACATGGTAGGTTTCTAAGACATGTGGTTGATTGAAACCAGCCATACTGGTTCTTGTTAGATTGCTTCTTTTCTTCCAAGGGGCAAGCATCTTTTAATTTTATGGCTTGTGATCACTTTCTGCAGTGATTTTGGAGCTCAAGAAAATAAAATCTGCCACTGTTTCTACTTTTCCGCATATCTTTGCCATGAAGTGATAGGACTGGATGCCATAATCTTAGTTTTTTGGTTGTTGGGTTTTAAGTCAGCTATTTCCACTCACCTCTTTCATCCTCATCAAGAGGCTCTTTGATTCCTCTTCACTTTCTGTCATTAGAAAGGTATCATCTGCATATCTGAGGTTGTTGATATTTCTCCCAGCAATCTTCATTCCAACTTGTGCTTTACCCATCCCAGCATTTTGCATGATGTACTCTACATAGAAGTTAAATAAGCAGGGTGACAATATACAGCCTTGACGTACTCCTTTCCCTGTTTGGAACCAGTCTGTTGTTCAATGTCCAGTTCTAACTGTTGCTTCTTGACCTGCCTACAGGTTTCTCAGAAGGTAGGTAAGATGGTCTGGTATTCCCATCTCTTTAAGAATTTTCCACAGTTTGTTGTGATTCACATAGTCAAGGGATTTAGCATAGTCAATGAAGCAGATGTTTTTCTCAAATTCCCTTGCTTTTTCTATGATCCAACAGATGTTGGCAATTTGAGTCCTGCTCTGCTTTCTTGTCTCTGAAGCCTAACAATACTACCTCCATTTTATCTTGCCTTCCACTGCAGCACCCTTCTTTCCACCATTGGTTATTTTTACTCAAAATTTCCTCTCTTAAATCTTTTATTTCAAGGCTTCATAAATTAGTATGTGATCAGTGACTCAGAGATCAGTGCCATTAAAATGTCATGAGGATCATATTCAAATATCAAGCAAAATACTCTCCTAGCTTATTTTTCTTCATCCATGGTCTCAACTTCAATTAAAAAAAAAAAAAACAGAAGAATAAGATTGTCTTTTCTCACTCCAGTTTCTAATTATGTTTTGAGGATACGCAAATAAAAAGTCAAATTCCTGAGCCTTTTTAAAAACCTTTATAAAAGCCTTTATAAAAACTTCCCTTCTCAATTGATATCCATTCTGTAGCCACATATTTAGATGCTTTAATATTTATGTTTGACAGAAATGATTTTGAACTTGGAGTACTACCCACAGTTTTGTTCCTAGAATTATTTTGAATGAGCTGGTTTATTTTAGATTTCTAGATTTTCTAGAGAGAAAATCATTGGGAAGATTTTTTAAAAAATTGGACCTGCGATTCCAAATTTATCTTAAAGATCCCCTTTTAAATTCTAAAAGGCTAACCAGATTATTAACTATAGACCTTTTAATGTTTATAACAAATTAATGTGAAGTCAAATATTATTTCAATAATTGTATATTTTTTGTGTTTTATATTTCTGTATTCTGCAGTTAGATTCTATATAATCATTGTGTTTAACCTTCTTATTTTATTTTTTTAAAACTATAATTTCAAAAAATTCTGATAAAGAATAAGGCACAAACCTGTCTAAATAAGCTGGAAATGTTAGTGGAGGAACATTGGAAGATTTTACCAAAGGAAACATCCCATTCTCAGTTTCCATACAATGTATAAACAATATTTCATGACAATAGTCAAAGGGCTTCCCTGGTGGCTCACTGGTAAAGAATCTGCCAGCCAATGCAAAAGACATGGATTTGGTCTTTGGATCAGGAAGATCCCCTGCAGAAGGGCATGGCAGCCCACTCTAGTATTCTTGCCTGGAAAATCCCATAGACAGAGGAGCCTGGCAAGCTACAGTTCATGGGGCCATAAGAGTCAGACATGACTTAGAGACTAAACAACAGCCAAACTACTCAAGTGGTGCCTGTCTAGGCTGACACCGTTGTGAGTTGCTGATTTATTGCCAAAATGTAAAATATGACTTAGTGTTTCTAGATAGTATCATTTTTCCCCTTTCTTTTTTCTTTCTTATTACAATTCTCAATTTTCCTCTCTTCACTGAAAACAGTCTTCCTCATTTACATGCAAATAATTAAATATCTCAAAGTTGTTCTTTGACTTCATAATAATTTTTAGAGCTGTATATTTATTCTGGCTTTGATTTTTGGCTATATAAATTTATTGGTGCTAAAACTATGAAATCCAGTATAATTTTTCCTTTGGAAAATATGATCATCAGCTTCAGAACGTGGTTTCAGAGAACATTGTTGTTGACAGTTAAAAACAATTGATGAGTCAACATGGCTTAAATGACCTCTTTAGTTTACCAATTTCAAAAAATAATTTCTCATTTACTTGTTTTTTAAGTTAATTTTTACTGGAATATAGTTGATTTATTTACAATGTTGTGTTAGTTTCTTTTGTACAGCAAAGTGAATCAGTTATAGAAATATATCTTTTTTAGATTCTATTTCCATATAAGAGGGCTTAGTGGCTTAGACGGTAAAGCGTCTGCCTGCAACGAGGGAGACCCGAGTTCGATTCCTGGGTCTGGAAGATCCCCTGGAGAAGGAAATGGCAATCCACTCCAGCACGCTTGCTGGGAAAATCCCATGGATGGAGGAGCCTGATAGGCTACAGCCCATGGGGTCGCAAAGAGTCAGACTCTAGCAGTGAGGATATATAATTTCTGAGAGGCTAGATAAGAGCAAATGAGTCCACTTGTTTAAATTCTAAGGCAAAGATGACAAAGTTGGATAAAATTTTGCTTCAAATATTTTAGTTATTCATCCCTGCTATTTAAAAAATGCACTTCATTTATTTACAAATTATGTACATTTTTTACTTTAAACACAATACATACACCAAAAATGTGGCAAAACGGGGAAATTTAAAAGATGGCATAAAAAGAGATCACAGATATGGTACTATATGCCTGGAGTCTATTAGGCATAATAGTCCATATAGGTCATTACAAAGTTTTGAGTATACTTCTCTGTGCTATATATTAGGTTCTTATTAGTTGCCCATTTTATATATAGCAGTATGAATATGTCAAATATAAACATAATTTTAATGATTTATGATTATACCATGTGGATATTCCACAGGTTCTTATCCATACTTTAGTTCATAGATTACTTTCAGTTTATTATTATTTATAATAATTTGAGATGATCATATTAATCATGAAGCTTTTTCCTTGTTTTCCTTACTTCTTTTATTTAGTATTAAGTAATTATATTTTTCATTTATTGATATTCCATTTTTTTCAGTCTACCTTTGTTCTTATTAT
The DNA here is from genome assembly GCA_006410615.1 of Neotragus moschatus. Classification (NCBI taxonomy): domain Eukaryota; kingdom Metazoa; phylum Chordata; class Mammalia; order Artiodactyla; family Bovidae; genus Neotragus; species Neotragus moschatus. Next base: position 127,986 of record SJYA01001007.1, on the reverse strand, counting down.
TTATTAGTTTACAATGCTATTATATAATTTTCTCTAGCTCTTTTGAAATGAAGTAATTCATGTTGAAATAACTGTGCATAAGAATAAATGAATTGTCTCCATCCAAAAATCTGAAATCTTTGAAGTTTGTTTAAATAAACCCTCTTTATTTCATCTAACATCACCTATAGAGGGTGCTCTGAGTCTGATGATTTTCTCATGACTCTTCCGAGAAAGCATATTTAATATTTCAAAATGAGAATTTGAAAGCTAGCATTTCTGACCCCTAGCAGTGAGGATATATAATTTCTGAGAGACTAGATAAAAGCCAGTGAGTCCACTTGTTTGAATTCTAGGGCAAAGATGACAAATTTGGATAAAATTTTGCTTCAAATATTTTAGTTATTCATCCCTGCTATTTAAAAAATGCACTTCATTTATTTACAAATTATGTACATTTTTTACTTTAAACACAATACATACACCAAAAATGTGGCAAAACGGGGAAATTTAAAAGATGGCATAAAAAGAGATCACAGATATGGTACTATATGCCTGGAGTCTATTAGGCATAATAGTCCATATAGGTCATTACAAAGTTTTGAGTATACTTCTCTGTGCTATATATTAGGTTCTTATTAGTTGCCCATTTTATATATAGCAGTATGAATATGTCAAATATAAACATAATTTTAATGATTTATGATTATACCATGTGGATATTCCACAGGTTCTTATCCATACTTTAGTTCATAGATTACTTTCAGTTTATTATTATTTATAATAATTTGAGATGATCATATTAATCATGAAGCTTTTTCCTTGTTTTCCTTACTTCTTTTATTTAGTATTAAGTAATTATATTTTTCATTTATTGATATTCCATTTTTTTCAGTCTACCTTTGTTCTTATTATTTATTAGTTTACAATGCTATTATATAATTTTCTCTAGCTCTTTTGAAATGAAGTAATTCATGTTGAAATAACTGTGCATAAGAATAAATGAATTGTCTCCATCCAAAAATCTGAAATCTTTGAAGTTTGTTTAAATAAACCCTCTTTATTTCATCTAACATCACCTATAGAGGGTGCTCTGAGTCTGATGATTTTCTCATGACTCTTCCGAGAAAGCATATTTAATATTTCAAAATGAGAATTTGAAAGCTAGCATTTCTGACCCCTAGCAGTGAGGATATATAATTTCTGAGAGACTAGATAAAAGCCAGTGAGTCCACTTGTTTGAATTCTAGGGCAAAGATGACAAATTTGGATAAAATTTTGCTTCAAATATTTTAGTTATTCATCCCTGCTATTTAAAAAATGCACTTCATTTATTTACAAATTATGTACATTTTTTACTTTAAACACAATACATACACCAAAAATGTGGCAAAACGGGGAAATTTAAAAGATGGCATAAAAAGAGATCACAGATATGGTACTATATGCCTGGAGTCTATTAGGCATAATAGTCCATATAGGTCATTACAAAGTTTTGAGTATACTTCTCTGTGCTATATATTAGGTTCTTATTAGTTGCCCATTTTATATATAGCAGTATGAATATGTCAAATATAAACATAATTTTAATGATTTATGATTATACCATGTGGATATTCCACAGGTTCTTATCCATACTTTAGTTCATAGATTACTTTCAGTTTATTATTATTTATAATAATTTGAGATGATCATATTAATCATGAAGCTTTTTCCTTGTTTTCCTTACTTCTTTTATTTAGTATTAAGTAATTATATTTTTCATTTATTGATATTCCATTTTTTTCAGTCTACCTTTGTTCTTATTATTTATTAGTTTACAATGCTATTATATAATTTTCTCTAGCTCTTTTGAAATGAAGTAATTCATGTTGAAATAACTGTGCATAAGAATAAATGAATTGTCTCCATCCAAAAATCTGAAATCTTTGAAGTTTGTTTAAATAAACCCTCTTTATTTCATCTAACATCACCTATAGAGGGTGCTCTGAGTCTGATGATTTTCTCATGACTCTTCCGAGAAAGCATATTTAATATTTCAAAATGAGAATTTGAAAGCTAGCATTTCTGACCCCTAGCAGTGAGGATATATAATTTCTGAGAGACTAGATAAAAGCCAGTGAGTCCACTTGTTTGAATTCTAGGGCAAAGATGACAAATTTGGATAAAATTTTGCTTCAAATATTTTAGTTATTCATCCCTGCTATTTAAAAAATGCACTTCATTTATTTACACATTATGCACATTTTTTATTTTAAACATAATGCATACACCAAATATGTGGCAAAATGGGGAAATTTAAAAGATGGCATAGAAAGAGATCACAGATATGGTACTATATGCCTGGAGTCTATGAAAAAGGACCATTTCTGAAGACTGGTGTTTCCTGCAGAGCTAATATGTTGGGGATCTCCTAAGTCCTAGGAATGAGTCAGTGATTCTTGATTTTATGGAGAAACTACTATAGATTAATCTTAATCTAATGAGAATATCAATAATATGTTCTCTCTTTCTTTCATTCTACCAGGGGAGAGGAAAGAAATTAACAATTAGGTGATTACTTGTATATTAATTCTAAACACTTCTTGACACTTATTTGATAAGCACTTCCTTTTTATGTGTAATTTTCTCAATAATGAACATATCTTTATCTTGGTGCTAGAAGAATTGATAATAGAATATGATATATTGTAGGGCCAAGTAAGTACTTTACACAGCCTAGTCTACACTCTTCAGCTATTTTAAATTAAAAAAATTAACTCTTTTTGTTCTGTTAGAAATTTCATTTCTTTATCGTTTTAACCATTTAGTTCTTTTAGAAGTTAATTTGACAGCCATCTCATACATTTTGAAATTCGATTTTATGATTCAATTTGAATTATTGTTTTAGTTTTTAAGTAAAACAAGTTTAATTCAAAGATATATTTTATATTTGATGTATTTTTAGAGGCACAAATATTTTAGTCTCTAAGTGTGCTGTGTGCTCTATATAGGAACTCAAGCTTTCAAAATATGTATTCAAAATGTATGTTGACTATGTCATCTATTGTCCAGTGTTCACATACACGCATGCTTAAAAGGGCTGCTGATGCTGCTAAGTCGCTTTAGTTGTGTCTGACTCTGTGCGACCCCAGAGACGGCAGCCCACCAGGCTCCCCCGTCCCTGGAATGCTCCAGGCAAGAACACTGGAGTGGGTTGCCATTTCCTTCTCCAATGCATGAAAGTGAAAAGTGAAAATGAAGTCGGTCAGTCGTGTCTGACTCTTAGCGACCCCATGGACTGCAGCCCTCCAGGCTCCTCCATCCATGGGATTTTCCAGGCAAGAGTACTGGAGTGGGGTGCCATTGCCTTCCCCACTTAAAAGGGCAAGATGTTTTTTTTTTTTTTTTTAATAATTCTACTGCAAAAAATTTAACTAGTTTGCTAGTTAAAGAGCAATAAACAACTTTTGCATTATATATTTATGTGTTATTGTCATGATATTAACCATTATTTTCCAGGTGAGTTTGTACAACTATAAAGAATTTTTCAAGGTATATTGCTATTAACTAGTAATGGTGCTTTTATCCATTTCCATAAGAATAACTGTTTACATGTATTTTACCTGTATTAATTTGCAGTCACCTAAGAAAAGTAATACATTGTTTCAGAGAACAATTTGACAGTACTGCAAAAATCCATTTTTCTTAATTATATACTTATAGGTTTTCCCTTTTCTTTATAGTAACAGGGAAAAAGAGCTGTCATTTTCAAACTAAGATTTTAGTCTTTTAAATCTATTTCAAATTAATTTTTGTGAATATTGTAAAACAAAGTGTTAGTCATTCTTTTTCATGTGTATATCCAGTTTTCCCAATACCATTTATTGAAGAGACTATTTTTTTTCCTTGTTGTGTTTTCTTGGCAACTTTGTCAAAGACTAGTTGCCAAGTGAAGTAAGCCAGACAAAGACAAATACTATATGGTATCATTTATATATTAAATCTAAAAAAAAAAATAATTCAAACTCATAGAAACAGTGAGTAGAATGGTGATTGGCAGATGCTGGGGGTGTGGAGAAATGGGGAGATATTGGTCAAAATACATAAACTTTAAGTTATAAGATGAATACATTCTGAGGATATAAAGTACAGTATACTACTAGGGCTAATTATACTTTATTGAGTACTATAAATTCTCTGAAAGAGTAAATCTTGAGTGTTCTCACAAAAAAGAAAAAGTAACTGAGATGTTGGATGTATTAGTTGACTTGGTGTAATCATATTGCAAGGTGTTGCAAACTGTCACGTTGAGCACTTTAAATACACACAGTTTTCTCAATTACACTTCATTAGAGCTGGAAAAACTATCTTAGTCTTTTTCTATTCCTTCTACCCTATTTGGAATTCTTTTGTTAATTTCTGGGTTGTATAACTTTTTGATAAATCTGCTATAATCTTAACATCATACTAACAGCATTTTACCTCTTAATTTAACTTTGATTTTACTCCATTAGCTTGCAAAATAGTCTGATTTTTATTTTAAAATCTTATTAATACTGTTTACTTATAGTTTTTTCTTTTGAAAAAGTAATTGGTCATTTTTTGTTAGATTTTATAATTAAATTTTAGTTTGTTGCAGTCTAGCAAGAGAGATTCCCAGTTGTAGAATCTTCATGTTTTTAGCATTTGAGGTTGTATTTGTGGCCTAATCTATGATCTATTTTAGTAAACATGCAATGGGCACTTGACATTGTAACATGCTCCTAGGTTTTAGGACCCAAAAGTGTGTGATTTGTCTCAAAGAGAGAAGGGGGGGATGTGTACTGTTGCTGTTGTTCAGTTTCTAAGTTGTGTCCAACTCTTTGCAACCCCATGGACTGCAGCAGTCAGGCTCCCCTGTCCTCCACTATCTCCCAGAGTTTTCTTGAAATATGTCCATTGAGTCCGTGATGCTATCTAATAATCTCATTGTCTTCCACCTCCTTATCTTCCTCCCAGCATCAGTGCCTTTTCCAATGAGTCAGTTCTTTGCACTAGGTAGCCAAAGTATCGGAGCCTCAGCTTTAGCACCAGTCTTTTAAATAAATATTCAGGGTTCATTTCCTTTAGGATTGACTAGTTTGATGATCTTGTAGTCCAAGAGACTCAAGAGTCTTCTCCAGCACCACAATTTGAAACCATCAATTCCTTGACTCTCAACCTTCTTTACAGTCTGATTCTCACATGCATTCAGGTGTGTGTGCATGAAAGTTGCTCAGTCGTGTCTGACTCTTTGTGAACCCATGGACTGTATAGTCCATGGAATTCTCTAGGCCAGAATACTGGAGTGGGTAGCTTTTCCCTTCTTCCGGGGATATTCCCAACCCAGGGATGGAGCCCAGTTCTCCTGCATTGCAGGAGGACTCTTTACCAGCTGAGCCATAAGGAAAACCCAAGAATACTGGAGTGGGTAGCTTATCCCTTCTCCAGAGAATCTTCCTGATCTAGGAATTGATCTGGGGTCTCCTGCATTGCAGGTGGACTCTTTACCAACTGAGCTATCAGGGAATCCATTCATGGCTACTGGAAAAACCATAGCTTTGACTGTATGGACCTTTGTCAGCAAAGTGATGTCTCTGCTTTTTAGTCTAGGTTTGTTATAATTTATCTCAAAGTACATTCTTCTTTCCTGCACACTGACTTTTAATCTTGCTTTGAGATATTGCTGTCCCATCAGTCATCCAAGCCAGAAAATAGCAAGCTACTTCTTGACCACTGCTCCACCCTGTATAAATGATCAAGTCTTACTGGTATTGATTCCTTAATATCTCTCAAAATTGTTCCCTATTTTCACAATTAGGCTTTCACTAGCTCTCACCCTAATTCTAAATCATAGCTAAAGGAATTTCACTCTCCTTTTCAAAAACCTTAGGTAATTTCATTGCTAGTAGTGAGGATTACAAGTTTAAATGACTAGAGAACCTAGATAACAGTGCGTATGTGAAGTCGGCCTGGTGGAGGCTGGCGGAATGAGGCGAGCATGCTTCATTCATGAGAACAAGGAGCAGCAGTTCCTTAGCACAGTTCACCACTCAAATACTGTTGGGGATTAGATGAAGAGGGTACACCAGAACACAGTGCTTTTGTCATAAAGAAAGTTTTGCTACTAGATGAATGGATGAAATAAAGGATAAATCAATAAACATAAAGGAAGCTGAAAGCGTGCATATTGACACTGATGTATGCCCTTCACTCTGACTTGAACTGTAGCCACAGCAGCTAGCTTGCTGACCACACTTCAAGTTGTTGTTGCTTAGTCGCTCAGACATGTACAACTCTTTTTTGACCCCAAGGACTATAGCCCACCAGGCTACTCTGTCCATGGGATTTCCCAGGCAAGAATACTGGAGTGGATTGCCATTTCCTTCTCCAGGGGGTCTTCCTGAGCCAGGGATAGAACTCATGTCTCCTGCATTGGCAGGCGGATTCTTTACCCCCGAGCCATCTGGAAAGCTACACTTCAAGTAGCACTGCTGTCAATGACAGTTATCACTCCAGACTGTGTATCCAAGTCACCCGATCTTTCGTATTTTGAAGAACAATCTGGATTTTTATGTTTCTCCCATTTAAAATGTGTTTTACACACTGGCAAGCTAATTGAGTTATTTAAAGTGCTGTTCAAGTCTGAAGATTTGAGAAAGTTATCTAAAAAGTCCAATTCAAATGACACTTTTAAAATTAACACTTTTTCTTTTTCTCCCTTGATCTCTACCCTGGTCTCTCAGTTTATAAGGAATCTCCTCTTCTATTTTAGACTGTTCTATCACTAGTGACGTATGTGGGCATTTTTCCCTCTTTACTGTGAGCTCTCTTTGACCACAATCATTGGGTCTTTTGTATTTTCTCATATCAAACAAATAATCTTTGTTTTTTTCTTTTTTGATTCTTCACTCTTTTTATATCTATGCTATTGACTCCATATTGTAGAATGAAAGAAAGAATTTGTGGAGTGAAATGGAAATAATAAATATAAGTGCAGCCTTACAGGTGAGTTATTGACTAGTAAGTATTAGATTGACTAGTTAGTCTCTTTCTTTCTCTTATACTTGTTGACACATAACACACACGCAGACATACAGGGCCTAAGAAATTAGATCAGACTCCTGATTTTTTTTTTCTCAGAGGTTTTAAGGAAGTGTGATGGTCATGGAGAGAGGGAATAGGGGCAGGATTTCTCAGTTTATTTCCCCTTGAGTCCCAGTCTGTGCATGGGTTACAGTGATGGGGAGGGAGTCAGTCCTAAAGATACCAGTGACATGGTCCACACAAGACAGGTACTTGCTGGATTTAGGAAGCACATTTTTGCTCTTCCAGTGATTCATAACTCAGGAATAATTTAAACTATCTTTTTCACATAAAACATGTTTACAGGCCTCTGGAACCCTCCTGACATTGCTGTTGTTCAGTTGCTAAGTTGTGTCTGACTTTTTGTGACCCCATGGACTGCAGCATGCCAGGCCTGACATTTATCAGGGCCAAGTATTCATTTAAGGAAGAAGGTGTGTTCAGTTCCCAGATTCTGCGACCAATATCTCTGCTTCTAGTTTTCACAGTTTTCCAGAAAGAATCTATTTTATATAAGATATTCTTATTATTCCTTAGGTAAACACCTTCCAGTGTTTATTTCCTCTCGTAAGAATAAAATACACTAAAAAATGTTATCCTTTTATCATTTTAATTATCTTTCAATACTTAAGGAATTAAGAGGATTTCAGGAATCTTATTCTTAGAACATTAAGGACTTTTAATAGTGAAGTGAGAAGGACAAATTCTATTTCTATGTCAAGTGAATTTCATCATAATAAAATGCAGTGACAATTTTTCTTACGGTGATTCAAACAAGTGACCTGATGTGTTCTTGATAGATGAAGAAGAAAGACTAAAAACTACAATACAGTATGCTTAAAGAATTGCTATATTTTCATGGCTAAGATTTGCAGTATTTTATTACATAATTTTGATTATTGGTTGGGCTACTTGATAAATATTCAAGGGCTATGTGTGGTACCTATTAGCTCAAGTTTCTGAGTAGTGTTATCAATTGTAGGTTCAGGAGAGGGTGGCCCCTGGAGTTGAAGGAGTTACAGGGCCCATGACATTAGTTTCTGGAATTGCAGTGGAATGTTCAGCAGACTCTGAGCCATATGCATAGTCAGAGGCTTCAGTCTCGTCTTCAGTGTAATAAAAATACTCTTCAGGAGTGGTGACATCCTTTTCAGGCAAAGTTGTACTGGTGGTGGTGATGGCATTGAGGAGAGCAGAAGTGAGAATGATAACAGGCAGAGTAGTGCCAAGGGTAGCAGGGTCTGCTCCTGGAGCAGCTGTTGTGGTTTTAAGAACCTCTGTAGTGGTTGCAGGGCTGGTCACCGTGTCATTTGCACTCTTGGTGCTCACTATAGTGACTGTGGGGCCAGTCACAGTTACAGCAGTTTCTTGAATAGTTGTACCAGTTTTAGCAGTAGTGGTTTCAATGACAGAAATGGTTTCATCAGTGGCAGCAGCAGTAGTATCAGTTACAGCCATAGTTGTGTCACCTTCAAGGGTGGTTGTCTCTTGTCCAGGGGTGAGGGGAGCAGCAGACAGGGTGGTGGTTTGAGATGTGGAGGTAGTGATAGTAGGTGAGAGGGTAGTGGTAAGCGCTTTTGTAGGAGGTGTAATTTGAGCCGTGCTAGTAGTAATGTCATCAGCTCCTCTAGTGGCTGTCTTGGCGATGTTTGCAAAGGCAGTAGCTGGTGCTATGTGTGATGCAGTAGCTGCTTCTATGGAAATCTCTGATAGCTGCTTTTTTGGTTGATGTGCACAAGGCTTATGAGGTTTAGATGTCTGAGTCTGAAGTTGAGAGGAAAGAGATTTTATTGGACAAGATGGTGGTGGATGAAGTTTTTGCACATGGTGCTTATGTGTAAGTGGTAATGCTGGATACCCTGAACACAGGTCAACAGAATGCAAAGGTCTCATCTTCCTTCATTTGTTTNTGACCCCAAGGACTATAGCCCACCAGGCTACTCTGTCCATGGGATTTCCCAGGCAAGAATACTGGAGTGGATTGCCATTTCCTTCTCCAGGGGGTCTTCCTGAGCCAGGGATAGAACTCATGTCTCCTGCATTGGCAGGCGGATTCTTTACCCCCGAGCCATCTGGAAAGCTACACTTCAAGTAGCACTGCTGTCAATGACAGTTATCACTCCAGACTGTGTATCCAAGTCACCCGATCTTTCGTATTTTGAAGAACAATCTGGATTTTTATGTTTCTCCCATTTAAAATGTGTTTTACACACTGGCAAGCTAATTGAGTTATTTAAAGTGCTGTTCAAGTCTGAAGATTTGAGAAAGTTATCTAAAAAGTCCAATTCAAATGACACTTTTAAAATTAACACTTTTTCTTTTTCTCCCTTGATCTCTACCCTGGTCTCTCAGTTTATAAGGAATCTCCTCTTCTATTTTAGACTGTTCTATCACTAGTGACGTATGTGGGCATTTTTCCCTCTTTACTGTGAGCTCTCTTTGACCACAATCATTGGGTCTTTTGTATTTTCTCATATCAAACAAATAATCTTTGTTTTTTTCTTTTTTGATTCTTCACTCTTTTTATATCTATGCTATTGACTCCATATTGTAGAATGAAAGAAAGAATTTGTGGAGTGAAATGGAAATAATAAATATAAGTGCAGCCTTACAGGTGAGTTATTGACTAGTAAGTATTAGATTGACTAGTTAGTCTCTTTCTTTCTCTTATACTTGTTGACACATAACACACACGCAGACATACAGGGCCTAAGAAATTAGATCAGACTCCTGATTTTTTTTTTCTCAGAGGTTTTAAGGAAGTGTGATGGTCATGGAGAGAGGGAATAGGGGCAGGATTTCTCAGTTTATTTCCCCTTGAGTCCCAGTCTGTGCATGGGTTACAGTGATGGGGAGGGAGTCAGTCCTAAAGATACCAGTGACATGGTCCACACAAGACAGGTACTTGCTGGATTTAGGAAGCACATTTTTGCTCTTCCAGTGATTCATAACTCAGGAATAATTTAAACTATCTTTTTCACATAAAACATGTTTACAGGCCTCTGGAACCCTCCTGACATTGCTGTTGTTCAGTTGCTAAGTTGTGTCTGACTTTTTGTGACCCCATGGACTGCAGCATGCCAGGCCTGACATTTATCAGGGCCAAGTATTCATTTAAGGAAGAAGGTGTGTTCAGTTCCCAGATTCTGCGACCAATATCTCTGCTTCTAGTTTTCACAGTTTTCCAGAAAGAATCTATTTTATATAAGATATTCTTATTATTCCTTAGGTAAACACCTTCCAGTGTTTATTTCCTCTCGTAAGAATAAAATACACTAAAAAATGTTATCCTTTTATCATTTTAATTATCTTTCAATACTTAAGGAATTAAGAGGATTTCAGGAATCTTATTCTTAGAACATTAAGGACTTTTAATAGTGAAGTGAGAAGGACAAATTCTATTTCTATGTCAAGTGAATTTCATCATAATAAAATGCAGTGACAATTTTTCTTACGGTGATTCAAACAAGTGACCTGATGTGTTCTTGATAGATGAAGAAGAAAGACTAAAAACTACAATACAGTATGCTTAAAGAATTGCTATATTTTCATGGCTAAGATTTGCAGTATTTTATTACATAATTTTGATTATTGGTTGGGCTACTTGATAAATATTCAAGGGCTATGTGTGGTACCTATTAGCTCAAGTTTCTGAGTAGTGTTATCAATTGTAGGTTCAGGAGAGGGTGGCCCCTGGAGTTGAAGGAGTTACAGGGCCCATGACATTAGTTTCTGGAATTGCAGTGGAATGTTCAGCAGACTCTGAGCCATATGCATAGTCAGAGGCTTCAGTCTCGTCTTCAGTGTAATAAAAATACTCTTCAGGAGTGGTGACATCCTTTTCAGGCAAAGTTGTACTGGTGGTGGTGATGGCATTGAGGAGAGCAGAAGTGAGAATGATAACAGGCAGAGTAGTGCCAAGGGTAGCAGGGTCTGCTCCTGGAGCAGCTGTTGTGGTTTTAAGAACCTCTGTAGTGGTTGCAGGGCTGGTCACCGTGTCATTTGCACTCTTGGTGCTCACTATAGTGACTGTGGGGCCAGTCACAGTTACAGCAGTTTCTTGAATAGTTGTACCAGTTTTAGCAGTAGTGGTTTCAATGACAGAAATGGTTTCATCAGTGGCAGCAGCAGTAGTATCAGTTACAGCCATAGTTGTGTCACCTTCAAGGGTGGTTGTCTCTTGTCCAGGGGTGAGGGGAGCAGCAGACAGGGTGGTGGTTTGAGATGTGGAGGTAGTGATAGTAGGTGAGAGGGTAGTGGTAAGCGCTTTTGTAGGAGGTGTAATTTGAGCCGTGCTAGTAGTAATGTCATCAGCTCCTCTAGTGGCTGTCTTGGCGATGTTTGCAAAGGCAGTAGCTGGTGCTATGTGTGATGCAGTAGCTGCTTCTATGGAAATCTCTGATAGCTGCTTTTTTGGTTGATGTGCACAAGGCTTATGAGGTTTAGATGTCTGAGTCTGAAGTTGAGAGGAAAGAGATTTTATTGGACAAGATGGTGGTGGATGAAGTTTTTGCACATGGTGCTTATGTGTAAGTGGTAATGCTGGATACCCTGAACACAGGTCAACAGAATGCAAAGGTCTCATCTTCCTTCATTTGTTTTTAGAAGGTAGATTCTGGCTTCCATCATAATTACATATTTGAGATTTTTTGTCAGTGGACTTAGTAATTCTTCTTGTAGTAGACCTGGAGCCTGTTAAGTTGTTTGGTGGAGACTGCTTAGAAGCAACTCACCTTGTGTTACTCTCAGGAATTTGAAAGTTTTCTCTTTTAGACTTAGGAACATGATGGCTCCTTATTGCACCTTGGGAAGCTGACATCTGTTGAAGTACAGGTTTGGCAGTGGGAGTCTTTTGTTTTGTTGTCTTTATTGTTGATTTCTGTGTAGCATTGTGCTGGGGTCCAGCCCCGGTGGATCCAGGGTGATTCGAAGGGGAGATGGATAGGCAAGGAAAAAATTTATTTAGAGATACAAGATTTAGGAAATAATAGTATAGTAGGAAAATTTTAGATGGAGAAAAGAGGCTGAATAACTTGGTTTACGGGGAAAACCAATAAAACCTCGAGACAAGGGGTTTGCACCATCTACGTTGGGCCACCGGTGCCCACTTGAATATCTAAGGGTTCCCCCCCTTAGGCTCCCTTTCGCGTGGATCTTAGCAGCCAGGGCAAGTAAGTAGACGTGATGAGCCTCCCTGCTCCAGATGGGAATTCAGCCGAAAAAAGGGAGAGAAAAAGGGGAGAAAGAATGACATAGGGGAGCCCAGCATCGGTACAAGACTCAAAAAACTTTATTTTTTAAAATCAAGTTGTACATAATGGAATATGCAGAGTTTGCAGGGGCAGCAGTCCTGACCCTCATTGAGACAAGGCTTTCTTTTTGTATACCCTCCCGTATACAAAAGGTCTCAGGTGGTTTACATTATCTTCTGGCCAAGAGGCCTGTTAACATTTTTATGGCTCTCTTCCTGGATATTTGTCTATTAACCAGAAAACTCCTTTTGCCTAGAAGTGTTTTTTCTTTACTCTGCATTACCCTCAAAATACTAAATGAAGTTACATTCCTATAGAACAAAGGTGCAGTGGGTTATAACAAAGAAAGTACTTAACTCAAAGATCTAGTATTGTTAATACCAAGTCTACTACCTGTTTTTCTATATACCAATTATATCTTACAAATAAAAGATATGAAAATTTGGCAGCAAGCATTGGCTCAACAAATGAAACCTTTAATCAGTCCTATTCTAATGATTTTGACTCTTCAGAAGCCCCTACATTCCTAGGATGTTTTAAGCTTCCTGTGCCTCCTGGGGTTGGGAGCCCTCAAACAATCACATGCGCAGCTGTAGGAGTCCTGCAGGCAGGCTAGAAAGCCATCAGAGGGGTTTTTGGATTGAAACACTCTATCAAATGCAGAAGACTAAAGCCCTTAGTTGACTTTTTCCAGAGAATGTCAGAAGAGTGGAAAAGCAGGCAGATTCTTATTTGGGGGGGGTTGGTACATGCTCAGGAAATGCCAGGGGGAAAACCTGAGATTTGACTCATCCTTGCCTATCAAATCTCCTGCCGCGTGACCTTGTCACGGGTGGGATTCCTCACAATGGCTTCCAGCAGCATTGGCAACTGAAGACCTTTTCCCTGTATTGGGTGAAGATGATGTCTGTTTGGGTGTAGACTTGGTAACTTTTGACTGTTTTGATTTAGGCTTATCAATTTCTTTTCTTTTTATACCAGTCTTGTTGAGAGATGACTTTTTGGAATTAGACTTGTCTCCTAAGGTCAGTTTGAGTGTAGACTTGTGGATTAAATTCTATTTTTCTGAAGTTGATTTTGAATGAGGCTGTTTTAGTGCAGTGTTGTTAGTTAGAAATTGCTTTTTGGTAGAGGTGGACTTCTTTAGTGTATCTTGGAAAGGTAATGAATGCTTGGATGTAAACTGGGAAGTTAGAGATTTTTTAAATGCCAGAGATGAGTTTGATAAAACAGATGGAGATGCTCTTGTTCAAATTCCAGTAAGTGAAATCTGGTTTGATGGCTGCTTTATGTCTGGGCTTCAGCTTGTTTTAATGCAGCTTGTACATAAGGGGGTTTTGTTTTTCCTGTTTGGACAGGTGAATTAAGCCTTGATAGCTTTTGTTTTGACTGGTCTTAAGTTTTAAGACTCTCACTTGACAACAAATAAAAAATATACAAGTAAAGAATTAAATACATGGCATCAGTTCACATTGAGTGTATTTAAAAATATTCACTAGTAAAAGTTTTAAAACAGCCATTAATTTTTTTTCAGATTTGATTTACATTTTTTGAAAAGATTACTTTATGGAGCAGTTTTAGACTGATGGCAAATTGAGAGGAAGGTACAGAGTCCTCATATACTTCCTGCCTAGATATGCAGTCTCTCCACTATTGTCAGGAATGGAACTACATTGACATATATTACTCAAAGTCTATAGTTTACATTAGGCTTCACTTTTATATATTCCATGGGTTTTGACAAACATAATTACATTGTTTACCATGCATTCACCATCTTATAGAATTCTAGGTTTCACTACCCTAAAAATCCTGTTTTCTCCTTATTCATCCCTCCTGATCCCTGGCAAGCATTGATATTTTTTCTGGCTTTATAGTTTTGTTTTTTCTAGAATGTGATATAATTGGAATCAAACAATATATAGCCTTTTCAAATTAATTCCCTTCATCTAGTAGTATAAATTTAAGATTCCATCGTGGGTTTTTTTTTTTTTTTCATGATTTAGTAACTCTCTTTTTTTTATGTGCAGAAAAAGATTCCACTACATGAATATACCATAGTTTATTTATTCAGTCACCACAAAAGGACAATTTGGTTGCTTCCAGATTTTGGCAATTATGAATAGACTATCTGGGTACATAAAAATCCATAAAAAACATCTGGGTACACACTTATGTGTGAACGTAAATTTTTGGTTGATATATATGTGTATGTTTAATATATATATATCTTCATTGTATGAATATATAGAAATAAATATAATAAAGTTCATGGTACATTTTTTAAAGGCAACACGGTATGAATTATCCTGGTTGCAAGCACATTGATTTCTTACTCTGAGATGTTTTTGTGGCATATAATTGATATGAACATCTTTACCTTTTTCTAAATGAAAAGAAAATTTCCTGTTGACCAGTATTTAAAACTTACCAAGAAGAATGTAGTAAGGTTCAAGATAATCATAGATAAGAGCATTCATGTTTTCTTTATGGACCCTAGCAAGAAATAATAATAAAGACAATCAATACTTAATTGTGTAGTGATAACAGATTATTAAAATCCATATTTATTTTGGTAAATTATGATATTAAGACCTCTGAGAAGAGAGCAATACTTTGCTAAATAATTTACTGGCTATTCAAGATCTTTCTGCATTATTTATATATAATAATATGAGCATAATTATGTAAGTGCAACTAACACACACATATGTATAAATAAATGCATGCACAAATTATGCACAATATATATCATATTATATTATATACCAGCATTTTATATTATATACCAGGGTTTCCTTGGTGGCTCAGATGATAAAGAGTCTGCCTGCAAAGCAGAAGGCCTGAGTTCAATTCCTGAGTCAGGAAGATCTCCTGGAGAAGGGAATGGCAATCCATTCCAACATTCTTGCCTAAAGAATTCCATGGATAGAGGAGCCTGGCCGGCTATAGTCCAAGGGGTCTCAAAGAACTGGACACAACTGAGCGACTCACACATACAGACACATGAGCATAATTTAGAATCACTGGGGTTAACAGCTTAATACTTTAACTATAAGAAGAAACTCATTATTAAAGCAAAAACTATTAAAAAAATTTTTAGGTTAAAAAATTTTAATTGACACTTTTAGGATGTTAAAGCCAATGCTTCCATAAAAGCCTGGAAGGGTCAAGGCAAGTGGTGAAGTCTGCATCCCTTTATCACCAGGAAGTGTCCCAGGTGGACAGAGGCATTCCTAATATAGTATTTTTTTACTCAACAAAGACAAGTTTGCCTTGTGATTTTCTTTTTTTTTCTTTTTACTTAAGTTGCTTTTTATTAAAAGCTGCTATTCAGCCATAGAACTTGAGTAATTCATAGAACTAAGCTTTGATTAAACTGTAGACAGTGGAAGTGAGTGGAATTCACCCACTTTCAGTGCGTATAATCAGTGACCATCAGCAATTAGTTTAATCGACTTAGAAATTCTCAATCTCAATCTAAGTCAGCAGATAATTTCAATTACTAGTTTATCTATTACATTTATGTCCAAACTATGGAAAACTTAGAGCCAGAAAAGGAAAATCTATGTCCAATCTTATCTGCACAAATACCTTAGAAGGGGTTTCTCCTCTGGTTCCTGGTCAGATTTTATCTTCTCTTAACTTCACTGATTCTTCTCTGGTAGTCATCTCCAAAGGAAAACTAGTGAGAACCTTTTGAATAAATAAACTTTTCATCCCTGAATGTCCCTCCTACTTATTTTCTTTTGAGGATAGACTAAAAAAGCTTTAATAAGATTCCTTATGGCAAGGGTTAATACTGATTAAAAGAAAGTCAAGCCTATTGACAAAATCAGTTGCTTGTGTGTATTCTTCTGTGGAAATATTACATTTTAGTTACATCTTTTCTTAGGAAAAAGAAAGTAATTTTATTCCTTATAAAACTTTTATCATTTGTACTATGACTTGCCAACCTAGACAGCATGTTCAAAAGCAGAGACATTACTTTGCTGACTAACGTCCATCTAGTCAAGGCTATGGTTTTTCCAGTAGTCATGTATGGATGTGAGAGTTGGACTGTGAAGAAGGCTGAGCACCAAAGAATTGATGCTTTTGAACTGTGGTGTTGGAGAAGACTCTTGAGAGTCCCTTTGACTGCAAGGAGATCCAACCAGTCTATTCTGAAGGAGATCAGCCTTGGGATTCTTTGGAAGGAAAAAAAAAAAAAGCTGAAACTTCAGTACTTTGGCCACCTCATGTGAAGAGTTGGCTCATTGGAAAAGACTCTGATGCTGGGAGGGATTGGGGGCAGGAGGAGAAGGGGACAACAGAGGATGAGCTGGCTGGATGGCATCACTGACTTGATGGATGTGAGTCTGAGTGAACTCCAGGAGTTGGTGTTGGATAGGGAGGCCTGGCGTGCTGCAATTCATGGGGTCGCAAAAGAGTGAGACACGACTGAGTGACTGAACTGAACTTGAAATGATTAGATAAAAATTTGTTGTTTCTGTGACATGAAGTACATCAAAGTTTTATTCTTTAGGGTTCTTGTCTTAACTATCTCAACAATGGTTATAGGTGTTTTGTAATTAATTAATCAAAAGAATAACTTTTAAATATAGAAACTATATTGATGCCAAATATTAATTTTATAGGGTGTTTAGGATTTTATTTTTAATTTATTAATTAATCAATTAATTAACTTATTTTTGTATGCACAGGGTTATTTTTAGGACTTTAATCTTGCCTTCAAGAGTTTCTGGATTTCTCAATATATTCTAATAAAATATACACATTAAAAAGAGTGCACTTGATCTGTTTTTGTTCATCAGTCTAGACTACTAGGTTTATGGCCTTTATTCCAGTAATATTGGCATCTGGACACCACTGCAGTTTATCACATTAGGAAGATTAGGAAAAGGATATGCCATCATTTCCTTTTTCTAAATAGTATACTAGGGTTAAGATAATACATAATATTATACAGCAATTTAGTTAGCATTCTGATGACATTCAGCTTTCTTTCCTTGAAAATTGAGATTAAATTATAAAAACATCCTCTCTACACTTTTATATTGCAGTGACTGGTATTATGATTTTTAGTAATTTTCTTTTGAGTTTAAAATTGGCCTTTGGTAGTTTGGTTTATGATCAATAATAAACTGCTAAGGTTAACATTTTCTCTCCTGGATTTTGGTAAAGAAAATTCTAGATTATTTAATTCTATTAAATGGGTATTTTAATTTCAGTTATTAACAACTGTTTTTTTCTTTACTTACTCATTTGTTTAGCAAATGTCTTATTGTTCAGTCACTCAGTCATGTCCAACTCTTTGCAACCCCATGAACTGCAGCACACCAGGCTTTCCTATCTTTCACTATATCCTGAAGTTTGCTCAAACTCATGTCCATTGAGTCTATGATGCCATCCAAACATCTCATCCTCTGTCACCCCCTTCTCCTCCTGCCCTCAATCTTTCCCAGCATCAGGGTATTTTCCAATGAGTCAGCTCTTTGCATCAGGTGGCCAAAGTATTGGAGCTTCACCTTTAGCATCAGACTTTCCAGTGTGTATTCAAGGTTGATTTCCTATAGGTATTCACTAGTTTAATCTCCTTTCTGTCCAAGGGACTCTCAAGAGTTTTCTATAGCACCATAATTTGAAAGCATTAATTCTTTGGCACTCAGCCTTCTTTGCGGTAAAACTTTATTTGTGAATGACTACTGGAAAAATTTTGACTATATGGACCTTTGTCAGCTAAGTGATGTCTCTGCTTTTTAACATGCTATCTAGGTTTGTCATAGTTTTTCANACCTTTAGCATCAGACTTTCCAGTGTGTATTCAAGGTTGATTTCCTATAGGTATTCACTAGTTTAATCTCCTTTCTGTCCAAGGGACTCTCAAGAGTTTTCTATAGCACCATAATTTGAAAGCATTAATTCTTTGGCACTCAGCCTTCTTTGCGGTAAAACTTTATTTGTGAATGACTACTGGAAAAATTTTGACTATATGGACCTTTGTCAGCTAAGTGATGTCTCTGCTTTTTAACATGCTATCTAGGTTTGTCATAGTTTTTCAAGAAATGTATTTATTTTTTAAATGGAGGTTAATTGCCTTACAATTGTGTTGTTTTCTGCCAAACATCAACATGGATCAGTCATAGGTGTACAAGGAGCAAGCATCTTTTAATTTCACGGCTGCAGTAACCATCTGCAGTAATTTTGGAGCCCAAGAAAATAAAATCCGTCACTGCTTCCACTTTTTCTCCATCTATTTGCCATGAAGTGATGGGCCCCAGATGCCATGATCTTAGTTTTTTTGAATTTTGAGTTTTAAGCCAGTTTATCCACTCTCCTCTTTCACCTTCTTTAAGAGTTCTTAAATTGCTCTTCATTTTTTGCTGTTAGTGTGCATATCTGAGATTGCTAATATTTCTCCAGGCAATCTTAATTCCAGCTTGTGAGGCTTCCAGCACAGCATTTTTCATGATGTACTCTGCATATAAGTTAAATAAGTGGGGTGATAATATACAGCCTTGACCTACCCCTTTCCCGATTTTGAGCCAGTTCGTTGTTCCATGTCTCTTAAGTGTTTGTTCTAGTCCTATGTACATGTTTCTCAGGAGTCTGATAAGACGGTCTGATATTCCCATCTCTTTTAGAATTTTCCAGAGTTTGTTGTGATCCACACAATTAAAGGCTTTAGCGTACTCAGTGACTTTACTTAGCTTCTATTATACGGTGTGGCTCAGTGGTAAAGAATCTGTCTGTAATACAGGAGCCACAGGTTCGATCCCTGGGTCAGGAAGATCTCCTAGAGGAGGGCATGGCAACCCACTGAAGTATTCTTGCCTGGAGAATTCCATGGACAAAGGAGCCTTGGGGGTTACAGTCCATAGGGTCACAAAGAGTAAGACATGACTGAAGTGACTAAGAACAGCACAGCACCTGCAATGTATTAGTGTTTCCCTGGTGGCTCAGATAGTATAGAATCTGCCTGCAATGCAGGAGACTTGGGTTCTATCCCTAGGTTGAGAAGATTCCCTGGAGAAGGTAAGGGATACCTGCTCCAGTATTTTTGCCTAGAGAATTCCACGGACAGGAGGTCTGGTGGATTATAGTCCATGGATTGCAAGAGTCAGACATGACTGAGTAACTAACACTTTCACTTCAAACAGTGTATTGGGTCTTATTTTAGAGACAGTAGTGAAAGAACATAGTTATTATGCTCATAGGGCTTACCTCCCAGCAGAAGAGCTGGACAGGCAGGTGTAACAGGGGAACTAGTATGGAGAAGGGGAAAGGAACTGGTATGGAAAGGATGCTGTGGTAGCACATGTGTGAAGTGCTTGGTATTAGAAGTTGGGGAAAGTTTTTATTAAGGATGTGATATATAAACCAAAGAGACTAATTTTGATAATGTGATATGAATTACCCAAAGGATTTCAGCAGCTTTAAGCAAGTGTTGGTGTTGATAATGCAGTAAAAGCCATCAAGGTTTGTTTCTGAGTTATTGGACTGAATGGTATGAGGATCTAATAGGGCTAGAGGAAGTAGGAAGGTAATAATAGTAAGATCATGAAGTTTAACTCTACCTTGTGGATGTTCTTTATGGATAAGGGATTAAAATTTATTGAATGCCCAGTTAATGGAGGATATTATCATGAATGTCTCAGACTCAAGGTTGTGTGTCCTAGTAGTCAGATAACAAAGTCTGATAGATTGAATTGCTAGAGTTCAAAACAAAACTCTTAACATTTAGTGGATTTTTGTTCTTGGGCAAATTATTAATACTTAATCTCTCTGGGCCTCA
This sequence comes from Neotragus moschatus, assembly GCA_006410615.1. Classification (NCBI taxonomy): domain Eukaryota; kingdom Metazoa; phylum Chordata; class Mammalia; order Artiodactyla; family Bovidae; genus Neotragus; species Neotragus moschatus. Next base: position 107,874 of record SJYA01001007.1, on the reverse strand, counting down.
GTTTCTTCACTTGTATGTGAACATAATAATAGAGCCTCTTTAAGAGAATTCTATGTGAAATAAAGTAAATCATGTAAAATCTTTTATAGAGAGCCTGATACATATATTAGTAAATCGAAAAATGGTACTTTCACCTTATTTATTACCCAGAGTCACACAATTAAGCAAGCGATTTTGAGCAAAACTTTAATTCAGTTCTATCCAAATCTAAAGCCTATAACATTTCACTATACGTTTAAAGTGTGGCTCAGATGATAAAGAATCCACTTGAAATGCAGGAGATGCAGGAGACTCAGGTTTGATCACTGGATTGATAGGATCCCTTGGAGGAGGCTGTGGCAACCCACTCCAGTAATCTTGCTTGGAGAATCCCATGGACAGAGGAGTTTGGAGGGCTACAGTCCATAGGGTCACAAAGAGTCCTGATAGGACTCAGCGACTAACATTTCACTTTTCAACACTTTCATACAAAATGAGGATCAATAAGAAGCTATTTCAAGAGGTTATCAGTGAAGATTAAGAGGTTAATATGTGTGAAAACTTTTTATACATTAAAAAAGTGGCAAATTATTATATATAACTTAAAACTGTGTTTTGGAAGACCTGAGAACTTTCAAATAGGCTGTTCTTCAAGACTGAATAATAAGATGTTTTTCTATTTCTCACCAGACCATGAGGTCCTGGGCAGGGTGGGGGGGGAGGAAACATGCTATATTCATATAGTGGGCATTTGGCAAATAATTGATGAATGACTATGTGTGACCCTCCAGATCTCATTTATTTTCCAAGCTAAAGACATAATTTCTCAAATAAATTACCTTTGCAGAAATGGACTTTACCTCTGAAAGTAATTTATCCAAATCCAAAATAACTAACTCACCAATGTATTTTCTTAAAATGGAAATTGTAGTTGAAGGATTTACTATGTCACAGGGAAGCCCCTATTAGTGTTAATTAAAAAAAAATCAGAATCTGAAAGTAGAGAGTTATTTTATTTGGTGGGAATGTTAAGGACACTGAGCCTGGGAATTTGCTCTCAGGAATGATCTAGACTAAAATTGGCATTATTTTTGGGCACTTAAACTTAACGCTAACTCTAGAGTTCTCATTCTCTCTCTTGGCTGCTCAAGAATCACTTCATGGTCTTCAAGAGTTGAACACTATGGCTTAGTTCTCTGACCCCAATGACTTAGCCATAAATTTAGATTTTCCCATATCATCCTGCAGAAGATGGTCTTAATGAGTGGACCACTTTAAGAATCATATGAAATTATGAGCTTTGCCTTCAATTAAATGTGTTTTTCCAAGTTCACACTAAATTTACCTTGGAATTTCAAAGTTTCAAATACCCCTCAGGTGTATTCACAGACTCTTTCAACATCTATTTATGATAAAAAAAAAAACTCTCCAGAAAGCAGGAATAGAAGGAACACACCTCAACATAATAAAAGCTATATATGANGGATGCTTGGGGCTGGTGCACTGGGATGACCCAGAGGGATGGTAAGGGGAGGGAGGAGGGAGGGGGGTTCAGGATGGGGAACACATGTTATACCCGTGGCAGAGTCATGTTGATGTATGGCAAAACCAATACAATATTGTAAAGTAATTAGCCTCCAATTAAATAAATTATAAAAAAGAGAGATCCATTGCATTTGATTGGCTTTATTGTGCAGGAATCAAAAATCTAAATGTGGCATAAATGTAAAATGTAAGAGGAGACAAGAAAGGAGCTGGATCTGTGAAAATCATATTCTCTGTTCACTGAAGGCAGACAGCTGGCCAAAGGAAAGTTTGAAGTAGTCATTTGTTTCAGCTAGACCTATAAAAATGACAATTTAGAGATTTAGTTCACAATGTGCTAACAGTTCTCATGATATGCATTTTATTTAGCTTCCACGATTTGCTTCATGTCTGTATCCAAGGAGTTTATCTAACTAAATATATAAATTTGAATATTTAAATTCACCACATAGTGAACTGATACNGTAGTCATTTGTTTCAGCTAGACCTATAAAAATGACAATTTAGAGATTTAGTTCACAATGTGCTAACAGTTCTCATGATATGCATTTTATTTAGCTTCCACGATTTGCTTCATGTCTGTATCCAAGGAGTTTATCTAACTAAATATATAAATTTGAATATTTAAATTCACCACATAGTGAACTGATACAGTTGTCTTCATCTAATATTCACAGAAAGACACAGTCCTATACATTCTTTTTTTATAATGATCTTATACTATGTGGTTTTAACTTAGGAATCTGGGTTCTTGAGTTTTGAACATATGTTAACTATTGAGATAATGATTAGCTTATTAGAAACAATTATGTACTAATGTATTTCATATCAATAAAATAGATAGTTGCATACTCAATTACTTGTTTTCATTTTGTGTCCATTAATTTTTTCATTTTCTTTTTGAAATTTTAATGAGTCAAACATTTATCAGCTTATTTTCTTCTCTTTCTTACCAGATGTCCTATTAAACACAATCTCAGCAATAAAATTTAGACATATGCTGGTCTTGGAAAATTAGAGTATGTTTTCTGTTTTTATTTTTATTTTAACAAATAGCCCATATGGAAATAGCAGACGTACTAATTAAGCCTTACTATCTGAAATCAAGCAGGTTTGAATTTGGTTTCCGGTTTTGAACTTTCAGCTGTAGCAGTTTGCATCCCTAGCTTTCATTTGTGGATTCAAGATGGTAATATAATCCATTCCATATGGTTGCTACAGGATTAAACTGAGATTGTTATGTAGTTTTGATAATTTAGTAAGGACTTGATATTTTAGTTGAAAGTAAATTTTAATATTTACTAATTATGCTTCATTTTTTCTAGAGCATTATATTTCACAGATTGATTGCTTTTTACATCTCATTCACAATATGCTTTCTCACTTGAATCTCATAGTAACCAAAATTATGAGCAATGAGAGAGTAATGATTTGCTTAAAGTCACACAACAGAAGAAGCAGCCTTCTCTGATCTAATGCTATTACCATTATATCATGATGTGTTCATTTTAGACCAAAAATCATGTAGACAGTGTGATGAAAGTATTTGTTGCCTAGATTCTCAAAATGTTGTCACTTTCTTCCTAAATTATTTCACAATCTTTGGTTATTTTCTATCTTATTGACCTTTCTGTTTAACTTCTTCATATGTTTTAAATTATTTCGGACTCTGCCGTTATCCATTGATTTAAATAATAAATAGACATATTTTACATTATATTTAAAGTTCTGTAAGTTTCCTCTTAATAGGTAGGTGCTTTTCAAGTTAAAAATTAGAATTTTTCTGTGGGATTACCTATAGGAGAAATTTGGGTGCCTAAGCTTATACATTCTTTAAGAAGTGATGCATGAGATAAAATGCTATGTGTGAAACGTTGTTTCCTTTCATTCTATTCTTACCAAAAGTAGCGTGCAACAACACTGGTATACAATTAAAATGTATTTAAACTCATATCCTATATGATTTTTTTCTAAGAAAACATATTTTTGAGATAAGAAAAATCATGAGTTTGACACTGTATTTTACTGTCTTTGTTTGTGAACAGGAGTAAAATAAAACTAATAGATTCAAGGAGTATACCAATTGTTGAAAAAGGTTTAATAATAAAATCTGCAATTTTTATTCATTTTGTAAAAAAGGTATCTTAAAACTTACTTGTTGGGAAAGAATCTAGCATATACATGCTAAAGAACCAGCAAATATAAGTTATAATTAGCCCATTTTGCCTTCTCTGTAACAGATTTAATTTATCCATCTATGCTAGCTTAGATGTTATGATTATATTAATAAGCCCATGAATCTTGGCTATTATTCATTTTGTTTATTTACCTGCATTGTCTTCTTTGATGTCTCCTTAGAGGTTTTAGACCTCGGTTGAAGTAACTTGGACTGTGTTGGTCTCAGGTGCACTCGCAATAAATTCTGAGGAAGCTTCTGGATTATCTACAGTGTTCACTATTGCTTCAGTGGTAGGTGTACTTGCAGACTCAGCACTAGCAATGGTATCGATGGCAGGGATTTCTGTTTTATCCTCATTTTTCTTTGGTGGAATGGCCATAAATGATAAATGTGGGTGTGGGTGATGTGCCATGGTAGTTGGCTGGGTTTGGCAGGACTTGGCAGGCACAGTATTTGCCAAAACTTGCCACTGAAGAATTTGGGCAGGTGACCTAACTGCAACTGGCTTTGCATAATATGGGTATGGCAGAAATTGATTATTAATTAGTGCAACTGGTCTCTGTTGGTAGTAATTGAGTCCATAACTAGGATACCTACTCAGCACATACTGAATTGGGATATATTTGGATATTTTGTCATTGAAGAATTTTTCATCTTTCTCACAGCACTGCAAAAAGAATAAATTATGAAGAATGGTATTATTGTGGGCTGCAGTGAAGAGATATCTTAAATCAGAATTTTTTGAAACAAACTGTTACAGTATTTGATGTTAAGAAAGCACAACATTGGGAATAGTGAACCCAGAAACCATATTATTTTAAAAGATATGGATTTGTACATCTTCCTTCCACTTCTTGATTTTCAGCAAATATTAAAAATAACATTAGTTTCAAATCAGTTAGATGAGATAGCTCATAATGTAAACCACTTGGCCCAGAGCTTGGCATATATAAAAAGTGCTCAGTAAATGTTGTACTTTATAAGTACCACAGCTAGACCAGTTTCATAGAGAGCTTTGACATACAGTACACAAACATACTACACACAAAGAAAAAAATTGTATATCTCTTTCCATATATATGAGTGTGTGTATATATATATATATATATATGTTTATTCTCACCACATGTTTGTAACTGTTTTTTATTTTATTTATCTAGGGATTAGGCTAAGGGTGCATTTTATCTAAACTAATTCTAGCAAAATAGTAAAAATAATGTGATGTGGATTCCTGGGTTTATATGTTGGTTTTTTTTTCTGCTTAGTTTTATCCATTAAAGATCAG
>SJYA01001007.1:79251-100337 GCA_006410615.1 Neotragus moschatus | reverse complement strand
TCAGAAACAAATTAATGAAATTATACTTCAAAGCAAGGCTTTCTCATGAAAGGAGACATATTTAAAGGTATTCATTCAAACAAACTGGGGGAAGTAAATATAATTGTATGAGAAGCATCCGAAGATGTTTCAGAGAGGGATCATTCTTCATTTCTTAAAAAGTAGACAGAAGAAATATTAAGCTTTGCTTTTGTTTTCATTGTTTTCCCAGTATTAAATTCTGAGAAGGTTTTCTCATGCTGCTAAACACTCATGAAAATCAACATGACTTGGCCTGTAAAGTGATATCAAGATTTTCAGATAAACATTATTTTGAATCATATGACTGGTTGCTGAAATGATTATTTTTACAAAGGTTATTCAATTATTTTATATAGTTTAAATATTTACTTAGCCTTTAGATAGAAGGCATTTTAATATCATTAAACTTTGCAGAATTTTATTCTTTGGATTCATATCTCTACTGGAAACAAACTTACTATTGGTTGTTCCTGGTTTTGTTCCTGGGCACCCTGGTGAGATTCAGAGAAAGAATCAGAAACAAGAAGTTAGAAGAAAAAAAGCATAATAGAGTCTAGTTTTTGTAATTTTAAAATCAATGTATGGCAAAATGAGTACAGTATTGTAAAGCAAAACAAACTAAAAAATAAAAATTAAAAAAATATCTTTTATAAAAAGATAAAACATGTTTTTCTTGCTTTTATTTTAGTATTTTAAAATATTATAAAGCACTTTTCTAGGTTATTTATAGTCTGTGAAACCCTCAAGAAATGACAGATACATACGAACTAAAATAGCAATAATGAGCCTCATGGTTAAATTGTTCTTAAAAATCACTAGGGAGAAAAATTCAAGATTGAAAAGGATATGATCATTTGATCTCTGTACCAACAACTATATATGATATTGCTTAAATGAAGAACATGAACAACCTTTATTCAATTTGTATTGAATATATATTGCTAAAAATAAGAGGAAAATTGAGCATATTTTTCTGTTTCTGCTCTCCTAAGATGATTTGTGAGGTTTTCTTGATTAAAAAATTGCCTCTAGCAATAACACTGGTATATAAATGTTATATAAATAATAGCATTTTAAAATTATCATGTATTTGTAGTACTTTTCTTAGTTCTGGATTGTAACATGCATAGGAAATCAGGAGTGAGAAAGTAGTTTCCAGGCATATCTGTATGAAGCTTTAAAACTTACAAAAGGTGAGTTCATAATGGTAAATAGTTTTAAGATGGCAGTTTTAGTTTAAGAATTTTCACACATATCCCTGGGATATAAAAGATCCTATAAACCTTTAGGAAGGTGTTGGTATAGGATATCAGAGATTTAAAAAAACAATAAAATAACAGAGTATGTTAAGACAGGGACTTATTTACCTCTAAATATATTAAATCATTAGTTTAAAATTTAAAAAGTTATATTAATATTGAAAGTTTGCCTACACCAAAACATCCTGAAAATTTAGATATAGATTTGAATAAATATCAGTCTACACGCATTATGTATTCTTGGTATATGTTCATTTTAGTATCTTGTATCTTAAATTTTTTAGAGATGTATGATCTCATATCATTTCTCCATCACCTCAGTTTTCATACTTGCATATTCAAAGTTGAAAAACAATCAATGGTTATATCATGAAATGTTTGTTCTTTATTGTTAACTTTTAAAGGGTTATAAAAAATGTTTTTATTATAAATACAGACATGGATAACATCTGGATAGATATCAATGGACTTTTAAAATGACCTATGAACTGTAGCCCACCAGGCTCCCCTGTCCATGGAATTCTCCAGGTAAGATACTTGAGTGGGTAGCCATTCCCTTCTCTGGGGAAATCTTCCCAATCCAAGGATGAAAACTAGGTCTCCCGCATGCAGGCATATTCTTTACTGTCTGAGACACCAGGGAAGCTCAGATGTCAATGGCCTTTTAAATAGTCTTCAGTGATTTCTTAAAACAGTCTTTCAAAATATGATTTTGTGGGGGAAATTCTTTGACAGAAATTATTAAACTGCTGTACAGTAAAGATACACCAATTTATAATGCCATCATAGACTATAAGATCATGCAGTTCATCAGAAAATTGCTAATAATAAATATTATCTTAGCTATTTATATTTTGGAGAGAAGGAATACATTTAGCACAGAAGAGATGCTACAACATTGCTGTATTAAGTTGTATGATTTTGATTGGGTAAGTAAGATTGTATAATAAGATTGGATGGTAAAAATCAATATAAACTTTCATTCATCTTTTGAATTATCTGTTCATATCCATGGGGCTTGTAGCTTTGTGAAGACAGGAAAGAGAGTTTGGGGCTAGCGCTGGCTCAGTTCAAGAAGATGTTTTCAGAGGTCAAGCAGTTGTGAATCACTTTCTGATTTAAACTTTAACCTCTATCCCTCAAGAGAAAGCCCAAGTTCTAAATATGCAGGAGGCCACAATAAAGTCAAATTTCAAAGAAGAAAAGAAGAAATATGAATGTCATAGTAATTCAAAATTTTAAAAAGATTCTAAGAATTTACCAAATAGAATTATTTAAGGGATATTAACTTGAAAGCAAAACTAAATTTAATAATAAATGAATATGAAACAAGGCTTAGTGCTGTTCTAAATTTTGCAATTTAAGAGGAGGTCATCTGTTCAATTCAGTCGCTCAGTTGTGTCTGACTCTTTGCAATCTGCAGCACGCTAGGCTTCCCTATTCATCACCAACTCCTGGAGCTCCACTGGAGAAGGGAATGGCAAACCACTTCAGTATTCTTNCAGTACTTTGGCCACCTCATGCAAAGAGTTGACTCATTGGAAAAGACTTTGATGCTGGGAGGGATTGGGGGCAGGAGGAGAAGGGGACGACCGAGGAGGAGATGGCTGGATGGCATCACTGACTCAATGCGCATGAGTCTGAGTGAACTTCAGGAGTTGGTGTTGGATAGGGAGGCCTGGCATGCTGTGATTCATGGGGTTGCAAAGAGTCGGACATGACTGAGAGACTCAGCTGAACTGAACTGAGAGTCGGTAATGCCATCCAACACTCTCATCCTCTGTCGTCATCTTCTCCTTCTGCCTTCAATCTTTCCTAGCATCAGGGTTTTTTCCAATGAGTTGGTTCTTCACATCAGATGGCCAAAGTATTGGAGCTTCAGCTTCAGAATCTGTCCTTCCAATGAATATTCAGGACTGATTCCTTTAGGACAGACTGGTTGGATCTCCTTGCAGTCCAAGGTATTCTCAATAGTCTTCTCAAACACCACAGTTCAAAAGCATCAATTCTTCAGTGCTCAGCTTTCTTTACAGTCCAACTCTCACATCCAGACGTGACTACTGGAAAAGCCCTAGGTTTGACCAGACAGACCTTGGTTGGCAAAGTAATGTCTTTGCTTTTTAATATGCTATCAAGTTATTTGAAATTGGTAAAAAAGCTTAAATAGGGAGGGAGGAAGGAGGGGAGTTCAGGATGGGGAATATGTGTATACCTGTGGTGGATTCATGTTGATGTATGGCAAAACCAGTACCATATTGTAAAGTAATTAACCTCAAATTAAAATAAATAAATTTATATTTTAAAAACAAAGCTTAAACAAGTTCCTAATATTTTAAGGATTTAATTCCTAAACAAATTGGAGTTTGCATGAAATAGGAATATAACTAAAAACATTTCTGATCTTCATCTATGGTTTATACATTTTTTTGTGAATTATTTTAAGCACATATTATAATTTAAAAATATTTTCAAGATTTTTCCCCCAAATGTATTTTCTCTATCATATGAGAATTTTAAAGGTTTTCTCTAGATGACAATGTGTGATTTCTTTATTCCTAGAAACCAGAAGAATATCCAGAAGAATATGACTTTAATAAGAAAAATAAATATAAAAATAAATTACTTATACAGCTATTTTGTTCTATAAAATATAACTGTATTTAGAAATTTACACAATTAAAACCCTTAAATAAATTTAAAAAATTTGATACAAACTGATTAGATGAAATTAACTCACCAAAAATGGCAGGGTTAATGCCAGGATAGTCACAACTAGGAAAAAACTCTTCATCATTGCACCTAAAATTAAATTAAAAATATTAGATTAACAGGATCTGTTGCTGATAATTTAGGAGTGACTTGGAGCAATGTTTTCTTTGGTTTAAGGGTGGGAAAAGCCAGATTCAGGGGGAGATATAGCCAATGTGAAAAATCTATTTTATCAAAAGCTTTAGAAAAACCAAACGGTAGGAAATATATGAATTTAATTTTTCGTTATGTTACTGAATGTCACATTACAAGGTTAATCCTGTATTCATTTCATATGTGCCAAGAACATAGTAGGAACAAAGCTCTGTGTGGGGGTGATGAGATTATTAAGGTGAATTGGTCAAGTAACATAAACTTTAGGAAGAGTTGCAACATACACAAATCACTGTTAGATAAAAGAGAGTATAAAAGTGTCACAAAAGTGCTGTTCTAGAGGTAGAAGTGTTCAGTTAAGAAATCAATAAATTACTTCTGTAGAACATAGCATATAGGTGGGACTTGCCCATGCAGAGATTAATAGAGAGGAACTTCAAGGAAAAGAGAACTCCTTATGAATATCCATGGGCATTTGAATGTAGAGAAGGGAAAGACAAAGTTGGAAAGAAAGTTTAGGGCAGAAAAAGATGAAGCATTAAATGCCAGGCCAAAGAATTAGATAGCTTTCCTAACACTAGTTGAGTGGCTTCAGATAAGAAACTGAGGTGACTACACATTCCTTTGGAGAAGTGATCTCTATCTTGGGCTCTATTATCTACTTTGAATAAGTATTTCTCTTTATCTGGCCCTAGCATTCTTCTTGCCTATAAATAAAAGTTTGAACTGAAATTTCTGAAATTCTCTAATTCTGTGATTGATCTAATAGGAATACGTAAAGAGATTGGGGGGAGTATCCTGAAACTTCATTTTTCATAATCTGCTTCTCCAGTCATCATTAGTTATATCATTAGCTTGATCAATTTAATGAAAAAAATGTAAGATATGACAATTACAGTTTTCTGGATGAAATATTTGAAGAAATAAATTAACCTTATCTTTCTAAAGACTCGAGTATATGGTAGTAATACATATTTATTTGATTTTAAAAACTAAATTGTCTTTTTAGAAAGATACATATAATATTTTAGATTTTTAAAATATTAATAACTTTTGCATTTGTAAATTAAATACTACATCTTGTTACATCCATTGTTATCATCATATTTGTATAGACTTGAAACCTGCAAACTGAGTTTTACGGACAAGGGCCACAAAATTAGAAGTTCAGGCTTGATAAAGAGCACACACCAGATTCAACTTACTTTTGATTTCCAGGTAAGAATGATTAGAAAGGCTGTCTACTAAACTGACTTCAGAACCTCTGATGGAATATCATTGAATGGAAAAGAACTTAATGTGAGTTCAAATTTGAGCAACCTACAGCATTGATTGTTTCCTTAAATTTCATTAAATAGAATGGAGCTCCTTATGAATTCTTCACTTGCCAGTGAAATTTTTCTTAGTTGAAATAGGTTTAATATATAACATTGGGTTAATTTAATGTGTTTAACATGTTTATTTAATGTATTTGTGTTTTGTAATTTGATTGTAATTGTATTGATAATTAACAACTCTGTCATGTCGCTGTCATGTCACATAATTATCATTTCTTTTTTGTGGTGGAATAACTAATATCTAGTCTCTTAGCAAGCTTGATGATTACAATACATTACAGTGAATATAGAAAAAATATTGTACAATAATCATTGGCTAACTTTTAAGATTGTAGTCTAAACAACATTTCTGTGAATCATGGAATCTTTTGTAATTCATGCAAAATGATATCACAAACACTCATACAAAAACATCTTGTAAAACAGTAGTAGTTATTCCCTTTTAAGCATAAACAGAAACCAGAGAAATAAGACCATTCTTAACTTATCAGTTACTTAAAACAGTAAGTACTTGAATTTGCCTTCATAACTCGGCAATACAGAAAAATTTGTGAAAGAAAACTATTCAGCTTTCATGAGGGATGTATAAGTCCTGTTATTTTTAAAAGTTGTATACTATGACAAATGAAATTATAACCTTAGACAGAAATAAAAATTTGAAATTAATTAAGGGATCAATCTGGATTATCCTGTACTTTCATTTTCCTAAAAAGTTAGCCCTCCACATTTGTCTGTAGGAATAGATTCACTGTCTTGAACATACTTTTTTTCTTAAGAATCTACATTGTCTTCAATACTTTAGCAAGTATCAAATCTTGACTTTAACCCAAAGGGAAGTTAAAAATTAATTTGATAATAACATTATACAGAATCTAATGTTTAGATTAGAAACTAATATCATAATGATGACAAAGGATATTCAAGCTTAACAATAAAAGCCAAAAGGAAGAAAATGTTCTTCTAAAATAACTTTGGTGGTGTAATAATTACAAACTGCTGTGAAGAAGAATTATTCATTTCAATGTTTTAATGTGATTACCTTTCCTTGTGACCGTCAGCTCTTGCTTGGCAGTAGGTTCAGTTGGCCTTTCAATTGTAAGGAACACCCAAGGTAAATAACCGGAGACTAATTAAAGGGTGTTAGTGTCTTGCGTCATGAGATTTATCTTCCTTTTACATTGCACCAATAGGAAGATGACGGAAAGGAAAGATCTGACGATAGCAGGGCCATCTTTACATCAGTCTCGGTTAATGGAATGCAGAGGAGGAAATAGAGTTGTCATTCATAAGATTTGAAAACAGATTATTCACACTTCTTTAAGACTTTATGTAAAGATATAGAGGATTTTTAAGAATATTAATTACATTTTAATTAATTTCACCTATTTGAATTTAAAGCTATTATTAAATGAAAAGTAGCTAGCCATAGCACTTTTACCTTTCAAATGTATCTTATTATTTCAAGAACCTGGGTATGAAGTAATTCTACATATATTATGGGCTGTGGTTGGTCATCCTCCTTCTAGAATTACAGCCATCAGTATTTAACAGTTAGAAAACTGACCATCTTTTATAAGCCCAAGAATAATTTATGTTAAATCCAAATATGAAACATTAATCAGTATAAAGAAGGGGTCCATTTTCATTTTATTCTTCAGTAAATTCATCATATAAACACCTGTTTGTTAATTAATTTCTTATGAATCAAAGTTGCACTTAGATTTTTTTTTTTAATTTTTGAAGGAATCTCCATAATGTTCTCCGTAGTGGCTCTACCAGTTTACATTGCCACCAACCGTGTAGGAGGATTCCCCTTTCTTCACATCTTCTTTAGCATTTATTGTTTGCATTTAGATTTGTAAATTTCAATAATATAGGTGAAACATTCTGGATGTACAAAATTAAATAACTAAACTCAGAATAATTGTTCTGTTTCAAAGACAGCTTATTCTGACTTACAAAATATATATCTTAAAGCCACCAATATGGGGGATATTTTGGTAAAATATCACTGACCAAATAATTTGCCTAGATAATTAAGGAAAGAATATCTGCTTTTGCTTACATTTCTTCACAAAAAAATGTTAACTGTGATTTCATTTTATCTATGAAGTCCTGATCAGATTGTAGTATTTTCAGGAACTGATGTAGGACTGCCAGGATACAAACAAGAATTAATAACAGCATTGTGTTGTATTCCTCTTTTTCTTAGAAGTATTTCATGTCTTGGAAGGTTCAGAGTGATGGTCATGACCCTAAAATGTTTATTCAGCTTGTACAGAGTAAATTGAAAATTTCTATTTCTCAGAATAGTTTGACTTCTGCTGTCAAAAGAGAAAGATGGCAGAATTTCAAAACTGCTAAACTGTTTTGTCACATCATTTTCCTTTGGTCATTTGGGTCAATTGATAGTTGCAAGATTAAGGTCTGGTCAGTCCCTAAATTATGAAAGCTTTCTATTCCACATAATTATTTCTCAGTCACTGATTTAGAGCCATAACATTGTATAGATTTATAGTTGAGTCTTTATTTAATTCACAAATCCCACAGACTCAAAATGTCTTCAATGAGATTGTTTTCTCAAGATAATACATTTCACCTGGGAAGGATAGGAATTTTTTCTCCTTACTAAAAGACAAACACTTCTACAGTGGGGTATGGAGGGGGATCTCCTATCCACTTCAAACAGTAATCTGTGTCTTTGAGGAACTTTGCAAACTGGATATTATTCTTTTAGCACTTATAGTATTTCAGGTTCTGTTCCGGGCATTAGGCTTCCCAGGTGACTCAGTGGTAAAAAATCTGCCTGCCAGTTCAGGAGACACAGGAGATGTGAGTTTGATCCCTGGATTGGGAATCTTCCCTGGAGAAGTAAATGGCAGTCCACTCCATGTTCTTTCCTGGGAAGTCCATAGACAGAGGAGACTGGTAGGCTATTGTCCACGGGGTTGCAAAAAGTTTGACTTGACTGAGCACGCATGCATGCATGCTCTGGGCATTAAGGATAAATTAGTAACCAAAGCAGGCAAAAATTGTTGCTCTGGTTGAGCTGATAGTCTAACACTTACTTGAATACTAGTGACATTGAACATTCCAGATATCAAATATACTGAACTAAGGGGTTGAAAGAGTTTTGAATGATTGTTGTAGACAAACTGGGTATAATCTATACTGGAGCTGTTCAGATACCTTGGTGTTTTCCAAAGAAAAGCTAAAGAAGATTCAGATCTTCTATGAAATGAAATCTGCCAGGATGTTGGGATGGTGCTGAACAATCTCAAAACTACTGTTTGTGATCTAGAGTATATTTACCAGCTTTGATCTAGTCATGTATTCTTCAGAGAGGCCATGGTAGACTCCTAAAACACCCTAGAAGAGAGGACTGGCAGGGCTTCTCAGTCAAGCTACAACTTCTTTTTGTTTAGATCCTGATAAGCAGTATCCATTTATGTAACTCTTACGTAGTGGAGCCCCTGTATTTTGTGATAAGTGGTATGATTATTATTGACTCATATGCAGCTTTTACTCACAACAATTTCCCCTTGTTAGTATTTATTATTTCAATTGTGTAGTTTATCTCTGTTTTGCTCTTCTTTTGGTGGTATTCACTTGCATATGGTTTTGTTATTTTTTTAATGTACTATTTTATTTTTCAGCAACTTCATTAGTATGAATCTAATCTCAATAGTCTACAATATGCTTGAAGTACAACAATGTTTGTGATAGTCACAATATAAATTACTAACATAACTTTCTATATGATTCATTCTTAAGACATCAGAAAAGTAACATTTTAGTGAAGAATCATGTATGCTTCAGAAACCATTGCTGTGATATGTGAAAATCATAGGAAAATAGCACACAATGCTCCTAAAATTATTTTAACACTGAATTGTGTTCAGTCACTAAGTCGTGTCCAACTCTGCCACTGATGGACTGCAGTACGCCAGGCTTCCCTGTCCTTCACTGTCTCCTGGAGTTTGCTCAAATTCATGTCCATTGAGTTGGTGATGCTATCGAACCATCTCCTGTGTCCCACTTCTCCTCCTGCACAGGGTCTTTTCCCAACATCAGGGTCTTTTCCAATGAGTTGACTCTGCACTAGGCAGACAAAGTATTAGAGGTGCTCAGCCTTCTTTAGGGTCCAACTCTCCATATATGCTAAGTCGCTTCAGTCGTGTCCGACTCTGTGCGACCCCAGAGATGGCAGCCCACTAGGCTCCTCTGTCCCTGGGATTCTCCAGGCAAGAACACTGGAGTGGGTTGCCATTTCCTTCTCCAATGCATGAAAGTGAAAAGTGAAAGTGAAGTCACTCAGTCGTGCCCGACTCTTAGCAACCCCATGGACTGCAGCCTACCAGGCTTCTCCTTCGTCCATGGGATTTTCCAGGCAAGAGTTCTGGAGTGGGGTGCCATTGCCTTCTCCGATATATGACTACTGGAAGAACCATAGCTTTGATTATATGGACCTTTAATTATATGGACCATCACTGCAAAGTGATGTCTCTGCTTTTTAATATGCTGCCTAGGCTTGTCATAGCTTTCCTTCCAAAGAGCAAGTTTCTTTAAATTTCATGGCTGCAGTCACCATCTGCAGTGATTTTGGAGCTCAAGAGAATAAAATCTGTCACTGCTTCCACTTTGTGGTGGTTTAGTTGCTAAGTGATGTCCAACTATTGGGACCACGTGGACTGTAGCCTGCCAGACTCCTCTGTCCATAGGATTTTCTAGGCAAGAATACTGGAGAGGGTTGCCATTTCCTTCTCTAAGGGATCTTCCCAACCCAGGGATTGGACTCGGTCGGCACTATAGGCAGATTCTTTACCAACTGAGCTACCAGGAAAGCACCTTCTATCTGCCATGGAGTGATGAGACTGGATGCTATGCACTCAAGTTTTTGGATGTTGTGTTTTAAGCCAGCTTTTTCCATTCTCCTCTTTCACCCTCATCAAGAGGCTCTTTAGTTCCTCTTCACTTTCTGCTATTAAAATGGTATCATTTGCATATCTGAAGCTATGGCTATTTTTCCCAGCGATATTGATTCTGGCCTATGATTCATCCAGCCTGATATTTCACATGATGTACTCTGGATAGAAGTTAAACAGGGTGATAATATACAGCCNTCTTTCACCCTCATCAAGAGGCTCTTTAGTTCCTCTTCACTTTCTGCTATTAAAATGGTATCATTTGCATATCTGAAGCTATGGCTATTTTTCCCAGCGATATTGATTCTGGCCTATGATTCATCCAGCCTGATATTTCACATGATGTACTCTGGATAGAAGTTAAACAGGGTGATAATATACAGCCTTGATGTACTCCTTTCCCAACTTTGTAATTAGTCTGTTGTTCCATGTCTGGTTCTAACTGTTGCTTCTTGACCTGCATAAAGGTTTCTTTCCAGTCTCTTTAAGAATTTTTCAGGGTTTTTTTTTTTTTTTTTTTTTGATCCACATAGTCAAAGGCTTTCATATAGATGTTTTTCTGGAAAGCAGTAGATGTTTTTCTGGAATTTTGTTCTTTTGTCTATGATCCAACAGATGTTGGCAATTTGATCTCTGGTTCCTCTGCCTTTTCTAAACCCAGCTTGTACATCTGGAAGTTCTTGGTTCATGAACTGCTAAAGCCTAGCTTGCAGAATTTTGAGCATAACCTTACTAGCATGAGACACGAGAGCAATTATCTGGTAGTGTGAACATTCTTTGGCATTGCCCTTCTTTGGAATTGAAATAAAAAATGACCTTTTCCAGTCCTGTAGCTGCTGCTGAATTTTCCAAATTTGCTGACATATTAAGTGTAGCACTTTAACATCTTTTAGATGTTTAAATAGCCAACTGGAATTCCATCAGCTCCATTAGCTTTGTTTGTAGTTAATGCTTCCTAAGGCCCACTTGACTTCATACTCCAGGATGTTTGGCTGCAGGTGAGTGACTACACTGTTGTAGTTATCCAAGTCATTAAGACCTTTTTTGTATAATTCCTACCTATTCTTAATCTCTTCAGTTTCTGTTTGGTCTTATCATTTCTGTCCTTTATCATGCCTATCCTTTCAGGAAATGTTCCCCCGATCTCGCCAATTTTCTTGAAGAGATCTCTAGTCTTTCCCATTCTATTGTTTTCCTCTACTTCTTTGCATTGTTCATTGAAGGAGGCCTTCTTATCTTCCTTGCTATTCTCTGGAACTCTGAGTACAGTTGGGCATATCTTTCCCTTTCTCCCTTGCTTTTTGCTTCTCTTCTTTCCTCCACTATTTGTAAGGCCTCTTCAGACAACCACTCTGCCTTCTTGCATTTCTTTTTCTTTGGGATGATTTTGGTCTCCGTCTCCTGTACAAATTATTAGCCTCTGTCTGTAGTTTTAACACTAGCAAAATGGAATATCATGATCTTGCTCTCCGTAGAACATTAAAAAATAAGGCACTTTGGGGAATACAGCAGATAGTCATGACCTCTACTTGCAAAGAATATCTAAAGAGAACTTGTTTTCAGCTGGACCTTGATAGAAAGGCTGTGAAGAGACGTTTGATGTTATATGGAGTCTGAAATGAGCTGTCATTATGGCTTTAGTACTAGTTCACACCACAGAACTTCATGCTTTAGTAACTTTTCTGATTTCAGAATTTCTGGGTTTCTTTTAAGGACACAGATTACAAAATATAAGGGGTAAGCACAAAACTTTTCACTTTTCATTTCTGTAAAGTGTTAATCATTCAGTATGGTTTTAGGGCTCTCAGTAATTCTGTCTTCCATTTACTCCAATAGGTCTTTTACTCCTTTCAGGACTTTCAAAACAGATAGCCAGGTCAATTGTGACCTACGGGTGGCCAAACCCATTGCTAACGTTTAGAATNAGGGGTAAGCACAAAACTTTTCACTTTTCATTTCTGTAAAGTGTTAATCATTCAGTATGGTTTTAGGGCTCTCAGTAATTCTGTCTTCCATTTACTCCAATAGGTCTTTTACTCCTTTCAGGACTTTCAAAACAGATAGCCAGGTCAATTGTGACCTACGGGTGGCCAAACCCATTGCTAACGTTTAGAATCTCTGCTTAGTCTTAGCAGCCCTTGGAAACAGTGATGGTCTTTCTGACTTTAATGACTTATTTTTTTTTTTGTTTGTTTGCTTGTTTTTTCCTCTGAAATCCCTGGCTGCCCTTAATTTCTCTCTTAGTTCCTTTTATTTTCTTTAAACTCTGAAGTCGAGAAAAGTTTTAAAGATTCTTCCTGAGTTCATCCTTCCTCTACCTTCCCTGCAGTCTCTATCTTAGTGTCATTCTACTTGACCTACCCTATTTTTATATATCATCTCCATGCTGCTGACTTCACTGAACCACAGATATAAGTATCCAATAGCTTTTGTAATATCTCCATTTGTATTTGAATTAGATGCCCCAAATTTATCATGAACAAAACCTAATATTTGATTTACAAACCTATCCCTGTCTCAACCATGTCTTCCACCAGTCTTTTCCTTCTTAATAAATGGTCCTATGATACTCCCAGTGGTTCAAGAGAAAATCCTATGGGTCATCTTTTGTCCCACCTTTCTCCTTTCCAACAGTCCATTAGAAGAATTATAAGCCCTGACTCCGCCACCACTGTCTAGTCTTACCTAATGAGACCCAGCTACTGGCATCACACACTTGACTATCCTAAGTTTCCTGTCTGATCTCACTACTTTNACCTAATATTTGATTTGCAAACCTGTCCCTGTCTCAACCATGTCTTCCACTGGTCTTTTCCTTCTTAATAAATGGTCCTATGATACTCCCAGTGGTTCAGGAGAAAATCCTATGGGTCATCTTTTGTCCCACCCTCCTCCTTTCCAACAGTCCATTAGAAGAATTATAAGCCCTGAATCCGCCACCACTGTCTAGTCTTATCTAATGAGACCCAGCTACTGGCATCACACACTTGACTATCCTAAGTTTCCTGTCTGATCTCACTACTTTCACTTTTCTCATCTTATAATCATTCTTCATATAGCTATAAAAATGTGACTTTTGAACATATATCTGTCATGATTATTCTCCTGTTTAAAAGCTTTCAATGGCTTCCTGTAGCACTTAGAATAAGTTGCAGGTCTTTCATCAGAGCCCATTATTCTTTCTTCAGTCCTCTTACCTTACCTTCTACCAATCTTTCTTTCAATATGTGCCAGTTTCAACAACCTTTCTGTTCCTAGAAAGGGCCAAATTCTGGGGTTTCTGGGAAAATCAGGAACTTTTCACTTTTGTTTTTAGTCTCTGAAACATTCTTACCCTAATTTTTCTTGTTAGTATCTCCATTATATTATTTAGGTTTAGTTTGAATGTCTTTTTCTCAGAGACACTCTCCTTGGCACTTTTTCTGAGTAGTCATTTCTTTTTCTTCATCACCCCATCATTTAACTTTTTATTTTCTTCATAACTTATCACAAGAAATGATTTTAAAATTTACATATGTTCATTTATTATTCTCTGTCTTCTTCCACTAGAGGATAATTTTCCCAGTGCATATACCTTTTTCTGGTACATATGAGACACTCAAATGTTGCAGGAATGATTANTATTTTCTTCATAACTTATCATAAGAAATGATTTAAAAATTTACATATATTCATTTACTATTCTCTGTCTTCTTCCACTAGAAGATAATTTTCCCAGTGCATATACCTTTTTCTGGTACATATGAGACACTCAAATGTTGCAGGAATGATTAAAAATGTGGGCTGTTTAAGTTGTAAATTCTGGCCTCACTCTACACCACTGAGTCAGAATTTTTAAGTGGAGACACGTTCGTGGAAATCTACACAGTTAATAAGCACCTAAATAATTTTGGTACAGACGAAAGTTTGAAAATCACTCCTTTCTTCTTGATGAAGACAGAACCTGGTCATGAAGAACTTCTAAAGTGGACAGGCATATTATCTGGAATTCTAATTTATTTCACTGAAGAGCTAGTATATGTGGTTGAGTAATGTGCTTTTCTGAGATTAGTTTTTCTGTGAGAGCCTTAGAACAGACTTCCCCCAATTGCTGGGGAAGCTGGGCTCTAGCTGAGCTCTTGTTTGAAGTGAGGGCAGCTGGATTTCAGTGTGGCCCTAAATTACTCTTTTTTCTTCTTCTTCTTTATTCCAGAACCAAAGTCTTGAACTGTTAAGGAAACCTGGAGGCTTTCTTAGGCTCTGGGAGGGAGGGGCACTTCAGTTGTCAATGCTTCACTTTTCCCCTTGTTTTGTGGCTAATTGCCTTCAGCTGCCTTGATTTGACCCAACTTTGACCGGAAGTTTCAACTCTGCCTGGGTGTCAATAAATTGACATACATATCTGGGAAAATACTATCTCTTGGATATCTTAACTATTTATATAAGAAAATAACTCATCAGGTGAAATTTGTTCTCTATATTTTTATAACAGAAATGTTATACACTGAACAACAAGAACGTTGCGCTGCTGCTGCTGCTAAGTCGCTTCAGTCTTGTCCGACTCTGTGCGACCCCATAGATGGCAGCCCACCAGGCTCCCCCATCCCTGGGATTCTCTAGGCAAGAATACTGGAGTGGGGTGCCATTTCTTTATCCAATGCGTGAAAGTGAAAAGTCAAAGGGAAGTCGCTCATATGAATTTATAAACTTCTCTTAGTCTTAGAAATAACCTGTGACCTGGGAAACAAAGGGAAAAGAATTCTTTTCACTCATTTGTATAGTCATTAGAAATAGCTTCTAAATGATTTTATTTCCATTTTTTCCCTCTTTTTTACTTTGCTGGTTGAGCTAAATATTATTAAAAATACCAGTTTGAGTATTGAATTTATCCATCTGATAAGCATCTATTGAACATCTATTTTATGTTTATCTGTCAATACCTATTTATCCTTTCAGGTTCAGCTCAAAGTCACCAGAGGGACCTCATCAGATTTGTGTAGGCAGAACTAATTTTTCCTTTGCTTGAAAACAAAATGACCAAAAAGGAAACAAAACAAAACAAAACCAGCCCTCTCTATGAATACCTTATTAGAACATTCATTATATTTATTGAAATTGTATACACGTTTTAGTTTCCTCTTGCTAGACTAAGATCCTTAAAGCTGAAAAATAAATAACTTTGTTCAAATCCCTAGCATTTAGCAGAACAATTGACACATAAATAATACTTAGTTTTTTAGTGAACGGATAAAATTTGGAAGATTATATGGGGGACATATGAGTCCTCTCCTGCAAGGAAGTAGCAGAATACTGGACTTGAATATAGCTCTTTGTTTACTTTCCCATGAAAGCTTTTTTCAATAATTAGTATATAAACTCTACATGAATATGGCCCCCAGTGTCTCTATAGCTGACTACATTTTAATGTATAGAGGGACATAATGTGTAGAGGGACACACTGATTTTGCCAACTGTTTTAGATGAGTTTAGGGGATTGGTCTATGGTCAATATAGTTTGGAAAACATAGTGAAACAAAATTATTTTTTAAATAGGTATTTTCAAGAATGTTACCATGTGTATATATACTATAAATTTATAAGAGATATTTTGAGGATAAATATTTATTTGAGGTGCCACCTAGTGATATTAATGTTTCAAGAAACATGCTTTGGTGAACAGTGCTTTAGTGGATCCTATCTTTTTTAACCAACAAGGGATTACAAAAGAAAATGAAGGTTTGATTGACAGGTTTATTGGGAAACTACCCCCCCAACTACAATAATCAGAAATGTCAGGACCAAAACGGATGTTGTCCAAATACACTGGGAGAATAATTGATTCACTTTAATAGAATTTCTATTTCACTTTAATAGAATTTCTATTTAATAGAATTTCTATTCACTTTAATAGAATTTATTTGCCTCACAAATATAGTAGATGAAACATATGATGTTTTCTTTTTTCCTCAGAAGTCTACAGTGATGTAATTAAGCTGGATAAATTAAAAATCCTATTCCAAGAGTTAAGAGATATATCAAAGACTAAAAAAGAGGAGGGAAGATCATAAATTATTTGCAGAGCTGCCCTCCTAACCTTCAGAGCAGCTGAAGTTTTTCTTTGGCTGCTCTCCAGGGCTCTGGATCCCTGTCTTCTTTATGCCCCTCCGTCATGCTTTCTCATGACTGCCTCTCATCAGTCGTTGAGTGGCATTCAATTTGTCAGCTATAAGGTTGGGAAACTATTCCTATAAAATTAATTTTTCAAATTATATTGACAGTGTGGTCCTCTGGCTGTCATTCATATAAGTTTTAACTGCGATCACTAAGTTTAGTACCAAAGAAGAAATGTTTCATGTTTGAGGAACTTCTGATCCCTGAAAATGGTTGACAGAGACAGCAGTTTCCCCGCTCAAGCCATGCCAAAAGGCTCATTAGGCTGCCTTGACTTACAGCCAGCTTATGGTCATGGCAGAATTTCCTGCACTGATGCTAAGGGACCAGTGATGACTTAAACTTGGGGTGAAGAGATGTAATCTTTACTCAGTGAGAATTCTGATTTCCTGATAAATTACCTATGGGACAAAGGCTGCCATTGTGACACAATGAAAGGCTTATTGTGTAGGTAGATTCTTGCTGGATGACTTCTGTCTTATACTGCAGGGAAGTTTCTTTTCGTTGCCACATGCTACCTTTTTTCCTTTCAGGGGTTTTGTTTCTAGAATGTTCATCATGAGATTTACGGGAACTGAGGATTAGGACAAACTGATCCTCAATAAACGTCACAACCCTTTGCTATATGCACTTCCCTTTATATGTAAGATAAATTATACTTGATAAACTGAAAGTCTCTGAGCTTGGTTTTCCCAAAACACATTGTGTGTGTGTGTGCGTGTGTGTGTGTGTGTGTGCGTGTATGTGTGTGCGTGTGTGTGTGTGTGTGTGTGTGCCTGTGTGTGTGTGTGTGTGTGTGCTGCTTTCATTATCTTGGGGAATCGTTATATTCTTGTGATACTCCAGGGGATCTTGGGTAGCCTTGGCTGGCAATGGCTTGAAGCAGGGCTTGGGTCCCTAGCCAGAGACTGAGGCCAGGTCACAACAGTGAAAGTGCCAAATCTTAGCCACTAGACAGTGACAAGGGCCCTGATACTTCAGCTTTGCAGAAAAGAATTTCCATAAAGATGCAAAGTAGTGAAGCAAGTAAAAAGTATTTATTAAGAGNCTTGGGTAGCCTTGGCTGGCAATGGCTTGAAGCAGGGCTTGGGTCCCTAGCCAGAGACTGAGGCCAGGTCACAACAGTGAAAGTGCCAAATCTTAGCCACTAGACAGTGACAAGGGCCCTGATACTTCAGCTTTGCAGAAAAGAATTTCCATAAAGATGCAAAGTAGTGAAGCAAGTAAAAAGTATTTATTAAGAGGAAAAAAAGGACAATACCAGTGGATAGACACACCAGTGGACTCAGAGAGTGAGAGAGTTGCTGATTTGTGCCCTCATTGCAGTTTGAATTACTTTTATGGAGCACTTCTTCTGAGTTTCCTTTTTTTGATTTGCCTGGTTCACAGTCTATATTTGGTATATCTCAGGATCCTCACATGTGTGCACACACATCTCTTAGCCAATATGGAGTCCACTGAAAAGGCTTACAGATAGAACACTTCTTGGCATCACTCCCCATTTGACATCCAAGGAGCCTTTCTGCACACGTGTGGCCAGGGAGGTCTCCTGACTTTGAGAACGAGAAATATGTGGTCTGGGCTGGGCTCAGCCTTTCTTAATTGTCCTGTTATTCCCATCTTGGAGTTTCAGCCCACAAGGAATGAATCTCCAATCACTTTACCCTGAAGAGGGTACAGCTACCTCCATCTCACAGGAACTTACAATCTCTTCAAGAAGGAAATAGAAATACAAATGATTTATTTTACTAGAGGGTAAATTATAAGAGGATTCATAAAAAAAAAGTGGGGAAAAAGCAGTGAAAGAGAGTCAAATGGTAAGTGATACATTCTGTTTGGAGAAATAGGAGAAAATTTTTCAGGCAGGTCATAATATTGGATTTGGATGTTGAGAGATAAATTGGATTTAAACAGCGAAACAGAGGAATGGATATTCCATGAGGAGAGAGCATAACAAGCAAAGGCACAGCCGTGTGTGACATCCAGTGGTAGGAGGTGACGATGGCCTAGTGTACTAATGGAGAATGCAAGGGAGGCTAGAGGTGGGTGGCTGGAGGGATTTGAAAAGAAGCTGGAGGTTAGTATGTAGAGGCCTTGGATGCCATGTGGGGGAAACAGACTTCTTTCTTTTTTTTTTTTAGGTGTGGTACCATTTTTATAAAGCTCAAAACAGCAAAATACACTACTTTGAATGCAATATATGCATGGTAAATGTAGAAATCTCAGAAGACTACAAAGTGTATGAGCACATTTTTATAAACTCCACATATCAAAACTAGCATGTGTCATTTTTTAATAATTCTTGCATATAGTAAAAGTACATATGCAGAAAAGAAGTAAGAATTATAAGCAAAATTTACAGTGAGGAAAAACACATAGATCTTTGCAATGGCCTTCATTGTATTCTATTCTGTGGTTGGAGTGGGGTTTGCTCACCTAATTATGTTATGTTGTACACATATACATGAGTATGTAAATGAATGGAGGGCTTCTCTGGTGACTCAGACAGTAAAGAATCTGCCTGCAGTGGGGGAGACTGGGGTTCGATTCCTGGGTCAGGAAGCTCTCCTGCAGAAGGGAATGGCTACCCACTCCAATATCCTTGCCTGGAGAATTCCATGGATAGAGGAACCTGGTGGGCTGTCAGACACGACAAACACTAACACTTTCACTTTTCACTTCATAGATGACAGATAGTTGTATGCATAATATTATATATTTAAAAACTACTATAATTTGGAGCCAGACTTCTCCCTGGCTAATATTCTAAGTAATGTCAGTATTAAGAAACCATTCTGTAACTCCAGTTCTTTGTTCTATTGTAGAGTTAAAAAGAAAAAGAAAAAAAATTAAAAAAAAAAATTAAAACCACTGACATTAACTCAGTAGTGCTTCTTCCGAATCCTTGTGTTTCTACTTGCAGAGGTCTCTCTGAATTTCTCCTGTAGGCTGATTCCCTTGCAATCTTATTGTAGGCAATAAGAAGCCTTAAAAGACATTTGAACAAGACGGAATAAAGGTCATTATATGTTTTTAAAGCTAAATCCAGTGGCAGTTTGGCACTGGAGTTATTAGCATAGGAGAGCCTGGGGGCAGTTACCCTTATTAGTATGAATTTGATATTTCTTCCTGAAATAAAATGAAAACAAATGGACTTAACTAGTCTTTGGCACTGTCATTGTGGAGTCCTGGACACAAAATTTATTTGACTAAATATGCTGCTAAAACAAAAGTACAAGATTTGGATAGTGGTTTTTCCTTCTTTTCTGCCACATGCTATGATTGTGAAGGATAATGGACTTTTATGATATTCAATTTCCCCCCACATAAAATGTGACTACTGAAATGAGATTATGTGGAGATTTGGTGATAGAATGATTTGAAAAAGAACTCTAACCTATATGCTTAATGTAACTGCTATTTTTAGGATTATTCACCCACTACCCTTTAAAAAAAAATAGAGTATTTGGTTGTTTTTGATATCCTTTACCAACACATCAAGCTTAATATGCTACAGCATATAAATTTCACACTAAAATGAGTAATCGAGTAATTCAGACTCAATTAATCAAATGTGTTTTTGAAGTAAATTAAATCATCTTCTAGTCTCATTAATACAAGCAGTAGAACTACATAACTGAAGGAAATCTACACAATACCCTGGAGTTAAAACTCCCCTCCAGTTCTTCTCCCCACCATTCTATACAGAGTAAAGAACTTTCTCCCCCAAGAAAGGAAAGGACGTTAGGATTGATTATGTTCAGCTCCCAGCTAATCCCAGTCTGCGGTGGTCTCAGGAATTCTTTATCCCAGTTGTAGAAAGCTAGCTAATCAAAAATAATCATGAGGAAAAACAGACCCCCTCAAAACGATGTATTTCTGCATATATATACCTACTCTCTTCTTAACTTAGCGCAGCAGCTCTCTAATCTGACTGCTTGTCCCTTCTCACCTCATTAAAGGTGATCTGTTCCTGTAAAGTACTGGTCTCCTTCTTTTTCAGAACCTTGTCTTCTCTAATTCTCTTACGCTACAATAACATAAACTACCAAATAGGCTTTCAGTCAAGGTAATTCCAGGGCTAGTGAATTCTGGTTACCTCCACTCCAGTACTTTTCTTGGAATAGTTATCATCAGGAAGTGTATATTAAATTAATCTGTTAAAATTTATTTTGCATTCCTACCGGCAATGCAGATTTAGAAAATGGGAAACCATGATCTTGTATGCTTCTTCATTCACATTTATTTTTCTATGATTAACAGGAATATTAATTCTTCAAGGAAGTGGCTCATGTTCAATTTTGCAGTGACCTGAAATAAATCACAGACGTAAAGTTATTAAACTTAGTGAGTCATGTGCTTGTTATGTCTTTTTGCTTTTTAATTACAAATATTGGCTCAAAAGTATATCTAGTTCAAGGGCTGGGAAACTTTCTGCTCAAGAAGACAGAGTAGATGAAAGAAAGAAAGCAGAGACTTTTAGTGGTTGGCATTAGATAAAAGATCTACACTCCCCCCTCTCCATCCCTCCC
>SJYA01001007.1:66451-79089 GCA_006410615.1 Neotragus moschatus | reverse complement strand
TCCCACCCGCACCGGCTAGGTCCTAATGTAATCTTTAGTACCATTTACATTGCCTCAATTCATTGGAAATTAACAAACTATCAATTTGTTTTTGAGATGATGAAATAAAAGGGAACTTTATTTCAGATGGAGCAGTCCTTAGAATTTTATTTCATTGTGATAATTAAAAGTTAAATGAGTTTTGATACTAATTAGAACAATGGATGACTTTCTAAGAAATAGGCTGAAGTCTACTTTAGACTCTAGATCTACAAGTTCATCAATTATGATCTTTACTTTGATTAAAGTTTTACCTTCTTTGGGTGCTCTGATTCAGCCCTTAAATGCACCACTGTTGATGATAATAGAAAATGTTAAATATATTTTCAAAAATATTTTCATAAGAAAGATTATCCCTATTGCATCACAGCAAGTGAGGGATTCAAACTGTTGTGTAGGCTGGATCATACAAGGGCACACATATGTACNTTTGGGTGCTCTGATTCAGCCCTTAAATGCACCACTGTTGATGATAATAGAAAATGTTAAATATATTTTCAAAAATATTTTCATAAGAAAGATTATCCCTATTGCATCACAGCAAGTGAGGGATTCAAACTGCTGTGTAGGCTGGATCATACAAGGGCACACATATGTACCTGTGAGTTGTTGTTTAGTCACTAAGTGTGTGTGTCTTTTTGGCTAGCCCATGGACTGTAGCCCACCAGACTCCTGTGTCCATGGGATTTTCCAAGCATGAATATGGAGTGGGTTGCCATTTCCTTCTCCAGGGGATCTTTCTGACCCAGGAATCAAAACCGTGTCTCTTGCTTGGCAGGTAAATTCTTTATCACTGAGCCACTAAGGAAGCCCAACCTCTGAGTAGAGACACTGACACTTTCTACCAGAGAAGGAGATTGAAATAAGTTATAACTTGAGTTTCTCTGTGGCTCAGATGGTAAAGAATCTGCCTGCATTGTGGGAGACTCCAGTTTGAATCCTGGGTTTGGAAGATCCCCTGGAGAAGGAACTGGCAACCCACTCCAACATTCTTGCCTGGAGAATGACATGGATGGAGAAGCCTAGCAGGGTCCGAGGCGTTGCAAAGAGTTGGAAATGACTGAGGGATTAAGGAACATACACAGACAAATTGTGACTTAATGGCGCTAAGTGAAAACATTGCAACATTTTTTTTTAAATGAAACAATGTAGTTTAGTCTACAGACAGCAAAGTAAAGAAAACATACTAGTTGGGTAATGTTTACGTTTCCTTTGCTGCTTCAATTCATCCCACTCTCTCTTTCCCACACTGTGTCCACAAATCTGTTCTTTATGTCTGCGTCTCCATTGCTGCCTTGCACATAGGTTAATCTGTACCATCTTTCTAGATTTCATTCACATGTGTTAAAATACAATATTTGTCTTTCTCTTTCTGACTTTCTTCACTCTGTACAATAGGCTTTAGGCTGTAGGATGAACTCTAGGTTCATCTACCTCATTAGGACNAGGATGTGATCTATCCTGGAGAAGGTTCCGTGTGCACTTGAGAAAAAGGTGAAATTCATTGTTTTGGGGTGAAATGTCCTATAGATAATCAATAATTATGCCAAATTTAAATAGACTATTTCAATTAACAGACAAATGTTGAGATCAGATTAAAATATCAAGAACCAACTATATGCTGCTTATAAAACACTTTAAATGTAAAGACAAACTCATAGAAAATTATAGGAAAGATGTATCACATAAATACTAATCAGAGAAGCTTACATGTCTCCTTTATATTAGACAAGTTATTAGTCGCTCGGTCGTGCTCACCTCTGTGGGTCCACCAGGCTCCTCTGTCTATGGAATTCTCCAGGCAAGGATACCAGAGTGGGTTGCCATTCCCTTCAGGGTATCTTCCTGACAGAGGGATTGAACCCAAGTCTCCTGCATTGAGGCAGATTGTTTAGCCTCTGAGCCACTAGGGAATCCCCTAATATTTGACAAACTAAGGTTCAAAACAAAGCATATTTTTGGAGATAAAGTAGGGTCAAGTCAATGATTAAAAGATCAATTTCTCAAAAACATATGAGTTCCAAAAGTATACCTAAAATCAGAGCTTCATAATATGTGAAGCAAAAATTGACAGAAGCAGAGGAGAATAAATGAATCAACAATGGGAAAATTTGAATGACACAATCAAGTTGATCTAATGGATATTTGTAGAACATGGGAACCAGCAACTTGTTTTTAAATGTACAGGAAATATAACCAAGACCAACAAAAAATCTGAGCCATAGGTTAGTATCAATAACTTTCAAAGGAGTAAAATGGCACTAGAATATGCTCTCTTATGATGTAGAATACGATTTCAATGAATTTAATTAAAAATCAATAGCAATAACATGTTGAAAATTCTAAAATGTTTCTTTATCATCATATTTCTCATTAATCCATGAGTTAAAGAAAAGAACTATTAGAAAAAAATTTTTTTTGCTTTAAAATGCTTACATAAAAATAGAAGAAATGTTTGAATCAATGATCTAGGCCAAGGGTTGGCAGATTGCAGGCTGAGGGTCAAAGATGGCCCATTTGTTATTAATAAACAAAGTTTTATTGGAAAACATCCATACCCATTCTTTGACATATCGTCTATGTTTGCCTTCATTCTACAAACTGTAAGTTTGGTAGTTGCAACAGACTGTATGGACCACAAAGCCAAAAATACTATCTGGCCCTTTAAAAAAAATATTCGCTGACCTCTGTTACAAGCATTTGCCTTAAGAAGCAAACAGAATAAAGAAAATAAGAAAAGATGTAAATCAATTAAAAAAAAAAGAACAAACAAAAAATTCAGTGAAACTAAAACTTGTTTTTTTTTTTAGTTTTTATACAGAATTGATGAACTCCAGCCAGATTAATAAAGAAAAAAGGGGAGGAAGTAGAGGTTACAGAGAGACCTTAAGTACAGATTTGATAGACATTCAAAGAAATGTAAGATTGCATGATAAATATTTTCATGCCTATTAATTTGACAATTTAGGAAAATGACAAGTTTTCTGAAAGACAAACTTTGCAAAGAANAAGAACAAACAAAAAATTCAGTGAAACTAAAACTTGTTTTTTTTTTTTAGTTTTTATACAGAATTGATGAACTCCAGCCAGATTAATAAAGAAAAAAGAGGAGGAAGTAGAGTTACAGAGAGACTTTAAGTACAGATTTGATAGACATTCAAAGAAATATAAGATTGCATGATAAACATTTTCATGCCTATTAATTTGACAATTTAGGAAAATGACAAGTTTTCTGAAAGACAAACTTTGCAAAGAAATGGAACATTGACACAATCCTACATTTAATAAAGTAACTGAACTGTAATGAAAAATATTCCCCAAAGAGTGCTCTAGTCTCTAATAGCTTCACCGGTGAGATCTATCCAACATTTAAAGACAAAATAATACCAAAAATACATAAAAACTCTTAAAATAGAGAGGAGCAGACATTTCCCAATGCATTTTATGAAACCAGCAAAAGTCCAATATAAAAACTGCCAGGGACATTATAAGAAAAGCAAGTTACTGTCTAATAGTGTTCACAAACACAGATGCAAAAATCATTCATGGAATAATTAGTGAATAAAATATAGCAATATTTTAAAAAAACACCACATTATAACAAATTAGTATGTTTTTCTCCCAGGAGTGAAAGTTGGATTGAACATTGAAAAGTGAAACAATGTAATTTACTACATTAACCAAATCAAAGAAAATATCCATATTTTATTTTATTAAATCATTTAACAAAAGTCAACATTCATTCGTAATAAAAATTCTCAACAAACTAGGTGTAAAAGGGAAGTTTTGCAATCTGTAAAGATAATTTATGGGAAATGAACAGCTGACATCATACTTAATTGTGAAATAATGAATACTCTTCTAATATCAGGAACAATGCAAGCATATCCACTTTTATTCCTTCTGATCAACATTGCATCATATACACTTGTCAGTGTAGCAAGGTAAGAAAAAGAATTAAAAATGTATGGAGTAATGGAAACAAGATAAATTGTTTTTATTTCAAGAAAACCCCTCTCTTTTAAGATGGAAAATAATATGGAATCTACAAAGCAACTGTGGAAACAAATAATTTTATTTAGCAAGATTGTTCCATATAAGCTCAGTGTTCAAAAACCAACTGCATTTCTATAGGCTAAACATAGAAAATAAAATTAAATACATAAAATATTTAGAAAAATAATTGACACACATTGTAAGAGCTCTACACTGAGAACCAAAAAACATTTCAAAGATAAATATAAAATGACCTGAATAAGTATATGTCATGTTCATAAGTTTGAATACTCAATATGATTGAGATGCCAAGCCTTTCCCGATGGATCTAGAGATTCAACACTATCCTGTTAAAACTCAGCAGGGTAGAAACTGACAAAGTGACTCTGAAGCTTATATGGAAATGTGAAAGACATTAATTTATAGTAATAAAAACTGTGTAATATTGATGCAGAGACAGAAAAGCAATTAAATGGAATAAACTAGTTCAAAAATAGATGCAGACACAAAAATTCAATAGATTCTCAATAAAGGTACAAAGACAGTTCAGTGAGGAAAGGATAAACTTACAGAAATGATTCTGGAGCAATTAGGTGTCTGTATGGAAAAAAATGGGCTTCACTGATGGGCCAGTAGTCACATGTTTGTGAGAGCTGGACTGTGAAAAAGGTAGGACATCAAAGAATTTATGCCTCTGAACTGTAGTACTGGAGAAGACTCCTGAAAGTCTCTTGGACAGCAAAGATCAAGCCAGTCAATCTTAAGGGAAATCAGCCCTGAATTCCCATTGGAAGGACTGATGCTGAATCTAAAGCTCCAGTATTTTGGTCACTTGATGCGAACAGCCAACTTACTAGAAAAGTCCCTGTTGCTGGGAAAGATTGAGGGCAGAAGGAGAAGAGGGTGTCAAAGGATGAGATGGCTGGATGCTATCACCACGCAGTGGACATGAACTTGGGCAAACTTCAGAAGATGATGAGGGACAGGGAGGTCTGGAGTGCTGTAGTCCATGTGGTCGCAAAGAGTTGAACATGACTGGGAGACTGAACAACAAGGAAAAAAATTGGTCTTCCTTGATGGCTGAGTGATCTTGCCTGCCAACGCAGGAAACACAGTTTCATCCATGGGTCAGGAAGATCCCCTGGAGAAGGAAATGGCAACTTGCTCCCTTATTCTTGCCTGGAAGATCCCAAGGACAAAGAAGCCTGGCCCACTATAGTCCATGGGTCACAAAAGAGTCCAACATGACTTAACAACTAAACAACAACAACATGGAAAAAATTATCCCTGACATTTATCTTCACACTCTACATATACACACACACAAACCTCTACACAAAAAAACCAATGGCTACAAATTTAAATGTAAACGCAAAAACACTAAAAAGTCTGTAAGAAAACAAAGGAGAATATATTCATTACTTTGGAGTAGGTGAAGATTTCTTTACTAGGACAAGAGATACTAATCATCAAAAAATTGACAAATTAACTGCACCAAAATTAAAAAACATTGATTCTCAAAAAGCACACTAAAAAATGGAAAAACAAGCTACAGACTGGGAAAAGTATTTGCAGTAAAATTTTGGATGGACCAAGTATATTATCCAGAATACATAAAAAGCTCTTACAACTCAATTATATTATCCAGAATACATAAAAAGCTCTTACAACTCAATTGTAAGAAAATAAATAAAAATAAAAGTAACTTTCAAAAATAAAGATATGCAAATTGCTGGTAAGTATAGAAAAACAACATATTATTAGTCATTGGGAAAATGCAAATGAAAGCCAAAAATTATGTAGTATAATAGATATAGACTTAACTGGCTTTCCTGGTGATTCAGATGGTAAAGCATCTGCCTGCAATGCAGAAGACCCAGGTTCGATCCCTGGATTGGGAAGATCCCTTGTGAAGGGAATGGCAACCCACTCCAGTATTCTTGTCTGGAGAATTTCTTGGACAGAGGAGTCTGGTGGGCTGCGGTCCATGGGGTCACAAAGAGTCAGACACCACTGAGCAACTCATACTCACACTCTCAGACTTAACTATTTAATATATTAAATTGAGGTATAAATTTAGGAGCCAGTAATAATTTATGTTTATTAAAGTCACAACAATAGAAATGTTCATGCAGTAATTTCTGATAGAGAAAAGAGAGGGTAGAGGTCAAACTTGGTGACAGTTAATGTTGAAGCTCAGTTGGTAAAGAATCTGCCTGCGATATGAAAGACCTGGGTTCCATCTCTGGGTTGGGAAGATCCCTTGGAGAAGGGAAAGGCTATCCACTCCAGTATTCTGGCCTGGAGAATTCCACAGACTGTATGGTCCAAGGGGTGGCTTGGACACAACTGAGCGACTTTCACTTTCACTTTGGTAGAAGAGGAACTCATGAAAATGATTTAAAAGAAAAATTCTAAATGTTGGCCAGAAGGTGGAGGGACTGGAATTGTGACACCTTGTTGACCAGAGTATAAAGTATAGCTACATTGGAAAGTACTTGCCTGCATGCGTGCTAAATTGCTTTCGTAATATCTGACTCTTTGTGACTCAAAAGTGGTAGCCCACCAGGCTCCTCTTTCCATGGGATTCTCTAGGCAAGAATACTGGAGTGTGTTGCCATGCCCTCCTCCAGGACATCTTACGGGCGGGCCCAGGGATGAACTGACATCTTGTCTCCTGCTTCTCAAGTGAATTCTCTACCACTAGCCACCTGGGAAGCCCAGAAAGTACTTAGCACTTGCTTATAATAAACTTAACCTATGATTTGGTGGTTTTTGTTGTTTTTACTCAAGAGAAATGAAAATGTATGTTAGCAATAGGACTTGTACAGAATGTTCATAGCAGCTTTATTCCTAATGGTCAGTAATTAGAAACAACCCAGATGTTCTTCAATAGGAAAATAAACAATCGTATATTCATTTATTGTCACATTATATTTAAGCAGTAGTGTGAATGAATCACAAAAGCATTATATTGAGTTAAAGAAACTGTCACAAAAAAATACACAGTGTAATATTGTGTTATTTAATATGTACAAAGTCCCACAAGAGGCACAATTAATACACAATTAATACAGTGATAGATATTTTGTTTTTTAAAATAGTAGCTTTAAAAACATGAGAACAGGGAAACCAAATTGACCAGAAAAGAAAAGGAAGGTGGGGTGGTGGAAATGTTCTGCTTCTTGATAGGGGTGATGGTTGCAAGGTACATACATTTATATGTGTATTTATGTATATGTGTATATGTGAATCAAACTCATCAAACTATATATTTAAAAATATGACTAAACAATGATGATAGTTTGGTTATGTATTTAGTATTTAAAGTGAGAGCACACATAAGTTCTATATGCCAGTCTTGAACTAATGCTGTTATAATGCACTTAGATAGGAATCATCCAGTGAAGAAGGTTGATAGCTAAAGTTTTGAGGCTAAAGTGTGAATTACCAAATATAAGTAACTCTGATTTAGAATATTCTACATAAAGTTTTCCTGGTCAAATCTGTTCAAAATTGAATTGCTCTTTCTGCTTTGCCTTTCTTTCACTGGCCTGGGATGGGGAGATTAGGAGCACAGGGTTAAACAGACATATAAAATGTAGTTATTTGCATGTATCCAAGTAATATTTCCATTAACTGTCCACTCTTGTATTTTTAACCTGTTAACAAAAATGACAGTTTAAAGCTCTTCTGTAATGCAATTTGATGTATATAGAATATTTAATTGGTAAGGTCCGTCTAGTAAAGGCTATGGTTTTTCCAGTGGTCATGTAGGGATGTGAGAGTTGGACTGTGAAGAAAGCTGAGTGCCGAAGAATTGATGCTTTTGAACTGTGGTGTTGGAGAAGACTCTTGAGAGTCCCTTGGACTGCAAGGAGATCCAACCAGTCCATTCTGAAGGAGATCAGCCCTGGGATTTCTTTGGAAGGAATGATGCTGAAGCTGAAACTCCAACTTTGGCCACTTCATGCGAAGACTTGACTCATTTGAAAAGACTCTGATGCTGGGAGGGATTGGGGGCAGGAGGAGAAGGGGACGACAGAGGATGAGATGGCTGGATGGCATCACTGACTCGAAGGATGTGAGTCTGAGTGAACTCCGGGAGCTGGTGATGGACAGGGAGGCCTGGTGTGCTGCGATTCATGGGGTCGCAAAGAGTCAGATACGACTGAGTGACTGAACTGAACTGAACTATAGTATTCTTGTTTTCAAACATAGTTGTTGCTCAGCAATACTTTGCCAAGACATCCACCTGAAACAAATTGGATCTCCAGTCAGAGATTTGGAAATTTATTTTTTAAGCTGAGTCACTAAATTGGATTTTGACATCCAAACTAATAAGATCCTTTTAATATTGTATAGAATAAGAAATAAATTTGGCATGTTTAGTTTAATATTTTTTATCAAAAATTTATCCTTGAAGGAAATTGCAATGTTTATCATTAGATTATTTTATTTACGTTGAACTTATTTAATGCTTTTGTATGTTAATATTGTATTTTTATAACATATAATTTTCAAAGCATTTATTATTGTAATCCCTAATATTGGCTTCCCTGTTGGCTCAGATGGTAAAGAATATGCTTGCAATGCATGTGACCAAGGTTTGATCCTTGGGTTGGGAAGATCCCTTGGAGGAAGGCATGGCAACCTACTCCAGTATTCTTGCTTGGATAATTCTGTGGACAGAGGAGCCTGGCAGGCTACAGTCCATGGGGTCTCAAAGAGTCGGACAGGATTGAGTGACTAAATTTCACTTTTACTTTTCAAATATCGCCAGGTGTTTCTCAGGTGGCTCAGTGGTAAAGAATCTACCAGCAGTGCAGGAGACTCAGGAGATGTGGGTTTGATTCCTGGGTTGGGAAGACTTGTGAGAGGAAGTGGCAACTCACTTCAGCATTCTTGCCTGGAAAATACCATGGACAGAGGAGACTGGTGGGTTACAGTCCATGGATTGCATAGAGTTGGACAAGACCTAGGGACTAAACACCACCATATATGTGGTTTCACATCCAAAGATTCAACCAACCTTGGATCATATAGTATGGTTATAGGTATTTATTGAAAAATCTGCATATAATGGTATCCCCTCCATTTAAGGGGCTTCACTGGTGGCTCAGATGGTAAAGAATTTGTCTGCAATGCAGGCGACCCACGTTTGATCCGTGAGTCAGGAAGATTCCCTAGAGAAAGGCATAGCAACACACTGCAGTATTCTTGCCTGGGAAATCACATGGACAGAGGTGCCTGTTGGGCTCCAGTCCACGCAATTGCAGAGTTGAACACGACTGGGCAACTTTCACTTCATTTCAGTTTAAACTAATGTTGTTCAAGGGACAGCCATATGAGTCAGGTATCTTACATGTATTATTTCATGTAGTCCTTTTGGAAAATTTGAAAAGGTAGATATTGTTACCTCTGTTTTTACCCCTGAGAAAATTGAGACTCAGGTTAAGTGCCTTACTGAAGGTTCAAAGTCAGATTAAAAGCCACATCTGAAGAAATCCAAAATCTATGCCTTATTTTGTATAAGATGTTGCTTCACCAAACCAGTATACATCTTCCTGGGGACCTATCATTTTGGTGATGGCAGACATCTC
Organism: Neotragus moschatus; assembly: GCA_006410615.1. NCBI lineage: Eukaryota > Metazoa > Chordata > Mammalia > Artiodactyla > Bovidae > Neotragus > Neotragus moschatus. The sequence goes on along the minus strand of SJYA01001007.1, from coordinate 69,451 downwards.
TCCATGTATCTGTGTCATGTTGGGAATGTGCACTTAATGGGATCTGCCACCAAATAATTTTGATTCTAATAGGGATTGCATCAGAAGGAATCTAGTTGAATGGACCTGGGAGGAATAATGAGATGATATGTCAAAGCTAAGAACATACTTTTGTTCATCAGTGTCAGTCACCACACTTGTAAATCCAATGACTGGATATATTTATTCTCATCAATGCCACCATTTTCCAGAGCCTTCCTTTATTAATGCACTTATACAATTAATCCAGTGATACTCTATTCTTAGTGTTATTACTTTCCACATTATGCAATGATAAGATATTTANTCATCAGTGTCAGTCACCACACTTGTAAATCCAATGACTGGATATATTTATTCTCATCAATGCCACCATTTTCCAGAGCCTTCCTTTATTAATGCACTTATACAATTAATCCAGTGATACTCTATTCTTAGTGTTATTACTTTCCACATTATGCAATGATAAGATATTTAGAAAGAAATGTAATTTTGTAAATCTAAGCTTATTAAATGATACGAGCATAATGCTAGTTATAAGTAAAAGGAAATTCAGGAGAAGAGCCAAAAATATTTCATAGTTTTCAAAGAATAAATATTAACATTGAGGAATTAAATGATACTCAGGGTGCTGCTACATCTTTTTTTTCCTGAAAAATAAAATAAAAGAGCATTTTAATATCATCAGACTGCTTTCTGTAAAATTCCCAAGATATTTTCAAAATTGCTTAAAAAGAAATAAAACTTTACATTTTCTTGCATTGGTTCAGAAAGTCACACTATACTGAAATCCTTTTAGTATTTCTGATTAAAAAGCTTGAATTATCTTGCATTGCACACAATGCCACATTATAGAAGAGAATTTTCTAAAGAGCTACTCACACTATTCACTTCTGGTTGTATTTTTATCGACTTTTTTGAATCTAAGGAATGCTAAGTATTCATTTTCATAGAAGGAGAAATCAGAAAAGACTCAGAGGAAGCAGAGGACAGATTTTAAAAATCTTTGCCTTTTACTTTTCCAATTCAGGCCAAATTATTTGCTTTTTAGTGTGTATTTTTTACGTGTTAGACCCATCTCACCCTGCCCTTCTATCAAACACCCACTAGCCTCATAGTCAGTGAAACTCATTAGGACAGGTAATCAATTAAAGTAATAGTTAATATAAAAATCATGGAATTTTAAATTTCCATGTGATTATGCATTTAAAAAAATTACTTTGAGTCTTTACTTCATTCTAAACTAACACAGACGTATTAGCATTACTTTTAGCTTGCAAAGTGAAGTAGTGGTCTGGGGGAAGTGACTTTGCATATGAGCTTCACGGGTGGCTCAGATGGTAAAGAATCTGTTTGCAGTGTAGGAGACCCACATATGATCCCTGGGTTGGGAAGATCCCCTGGAGGAGGGCATGGCAACCTGCTCCAGTATTCTGGCCTGGAGAATCCCCATGGACAGAGGAGCCTGGTGGCCTACAGTCCATGGGGTTGCAAAGTGTTGAACATGGCTGAGCAACTAAGTATAGCATAGCACTTTGCATTTACTGTCTGTAGAATGTCTGTAACATGGACCTAGTATATTTGCTATTTGTGTTCTCAGTGTTTATGAAAAGTTTATGGCGTAGACAGACACTATCCTCAAAAATTTATTTTGACTAAAAAATTTGCAAATAAAATTGCTCATAATTATTGTTAGCTTTGTAGGAATATATAAGCAGTAACATTCTTTTTTTTCATTTTGGTATATACCTTTAGTTATTCTTACAATTTTTTTCTTTTAATTTAGGATATGTCATGGAACATAAGGCATGCCTCTTGGCAAATACCTACCCTAAACTCTGAATGATTAGGACAACATCTTATGGTTCCTTCAGGCTATCAGTCTTGGCCTAGTGAGAAAAACATTCATAAAAAGCTTTTATTAAATAAAAATTACATTAGATTCTGATTATCTGTAAGAAATTATTGGTCTTCTTATTCAAGGTTAAGACCATATATTCTACTATATATTAACTTTGTCATGATTTTCATAACTAAGTCCTATAAATCAAGCATGAACTTTATTTTTATACTTTCTATTTAGAGACCCATTTCTTTCATAAAAAGAATCTTTGATTACTTTACCTTCTTTTCCGTTAGCTCTGTGGTAATAATTGGGTCCACAGCAGAAGTAAAAAAAAATGTTGTGCTGGGTTTTTGTGAAGTTGAGGGAATGAAAATTCCTGCATTGGTGTGCTGAAAATTTATCATTTCTTTTTGTAAATATGGTGACACTTCTGCTGGCTATAAGCGTGAGAAAGAAAAGTGATTACAAGTTCAAACACAAGGTCAAAATTGGGAAGAATATAAAGCAGGAGGATTAAGATGTAAAGCAAGGATTTTATTTGAGAAGTAAATGCCTTATTAGTTTTCTAGACTAAAATCTATCCTTTAGAAAGAGTATGCATATATGCCAGCAAATAAGGATGTCTTTTAATACCTGACTTTAAATGAATGTACCTGGGCTTCAAAATCACTGCAGATGGTGGCTGCAGCCATGAAATTAAAAGACGCTTACTCCTTGGAAGGAAAGTTATGACCAACCTAGATAGTGTATTCAAAAGCAGACACGTTACTTTGCCAACAAAGGTCCTTTTGGTCAGGGCTATAGTTTTTCTAGTAGTTGTGTGTNGAGCCTGGTGGGCTGCCGTCTATGGGTCACACAGAGTCGCACACGACTGAAGTGGCTTAGCAGCAGCAGCAGCATAAGTGTGTTCCTGGTGGGTTTTTGACTAAAGGTCACTGGTAGATTTAATAGTTTATTTAGCAAGTAGTTTCAAAGCTAGTTTTTCTTCTTTTTTTAATGAAAAATACATTTACTTACAGGTTCTACTTGTTGTGGAATATATCCAAATTCAGTATAAGATGTGTATAAGAGACAGAACCTAGATAGTGTATTCAAAAGCAGACACGTTACTTTGCCAACAAAGGTCCTTTTGGTCA
>SJYA01001007.1:15911-66300 GCA_006410615.1 Neotragus moschatus | reverse complement strand
TGATTAGAATATATGTATATTATATTGTACTAATAATTTTTTTAAAAATTTATATATTCTAGGTAGTAAAAATAATTGTTAAATTACCAACCATCCTTTTAACAGCATATGATTTCTAGGTTAAAACTCTCCCTTTCTCTTTGAATTAGTATGACTTAATTGGACGTACTACTACCAGTCATTTGAAGCATAATTTTCAGTTTTCTGTAATTGCTTTGATAAGTTTTAAGTGATGATAAATTACAAATCTAATTTACACGCTAACTAAAAGTAACCTAGTTATGTATGAGCCATCTAAATTTATATTAAAATTTGACTATTTTATTGAAGGTCCACAAAACTCAATATTGCATTACCTAATTGTATCTCATTGCTTTCCATGTGACTCAGTGGTAAAGAATTTGCCTGCTGATGCAGGAAACCATGGGTTCAATCTCTGGGTTGGGAAGATCCCTTGGAGAAGGAAATGGCAACCCACTCTAGTATTCTTGCTTGGGAAATCCCATGGACAGAGGAGCCTGGCATGTTACAGTCAATGGGGTTGCAAAAGAGTTGGACATGACTTAGCTACTAAACAACAGCAATTCTTTCAAAATTCAATCTTGGTATGTATTTCCAAACTAGTGTTATGTTAAAAGAAAGCAGTATACCTTTTTATGACCATCAGTTCAAGCCATTGAGTTTTTGCACTAAGTATAAATCAGATATTCTCTTTGAAAATTTACCTTTTCCTCTTTATCCTTAGATGGAACTAGTTAAATTAAAATCAAACGCTTGTAGTACCTGCTCCTCAAATAGCTGCTCTCTTGTTTGCGGAGGTGACTGTGCGACTGTTTGTTGAGGCTGTTCCCAGGGTAGGAACATGTAAACTGGATAGTACTGAAGCATCTATTGTAAATAAAAAAGTACAGAAGAGCTTCCCTCAGATCAGTGCAGGCTTTAAAAAAAATTCTATTATCAATATTATTTTAAAGCTTATTTGTCTTTAGTGATTTTGTAAACAAAAGAACACATAAAGCAGTCTTTCCCAAACTTTAGAAAAAATGTGTATTGCACATGACACTGGACTTTGTTTCAAGATTGCTTGGTCAAACACATTAGCAAGTAGTGAATTCAACTAACAACAGACTTCTTAAAAGGGTACCTTGAACTTTATATATAAGCTTTATATATAAGAAGATAGCCTATGTAGCATTTTCCATGTATATTTTTTGACTCTTCATTCTGCAGGATGTGATATTAGACATTCTACCATAATGAATGAATTGGTCAGAAATGTATTTGCCTTTAATAATTGTCATTTTATTGAAACAACCCAGGTACATTATAAGATATTTGGAAAATCTAGAAATAGACTAGGGAAAAAATAGGAGCACCTGCAGTTTTACCACTCACATCATTATGTATTGGTTTCCACTTGTGTCTGTGTGTCTGTATATGTGTTTATAGAAAATTATGATCATTGTACATCCATAGAGTTTTGTCTCCTGTTATTTAATTAAAGTCCTTAATGGAAACGAGTTAAAAAAAACAATAACTATGGTTTGAGAAGAGGTATAATTTTGTATAGTGGCTTTTAACTCTGGCTAAGAGTTAAAAGCACCAATTGAACATTTTAACAGATAGTCATATTTAAGATCTCATCATGGGGTTTTGATTCATGAGGTGTGGGCAGGGTCCAGGTGTCTGTAATTTTCAAAGTTATCATCAGAGAGTTTGATGCAAAGCCAGAATGATGAATCACTGATTTAGTGGTTAAAGGAAGGGTGAAGAATTAGACTCTAACTCAGCTATTTATTTTCATTAGAATTTGGGAACTTAATCTCATAAAGAGTTTTTTGATCCTAAAATGAAGTAATTCTACTTTTCAGGTATCTAATTCTCTAACTGGTATGAAACAGAATGANTGAATCACTGATTTAGTGGTTAAAGGAAGGGTGAAGAATTAGACTCTAACTCAGCTATTTATTTTCATTAGAATTTGGGAACTTAATCTCATAAAGAGTTTTTTGATCCTAAAATGAAGTAATTCTACTTGTCAGGTATCTAATTCTCTAACTGGTATGAAACAGAATGAGATAATGTCTAGAGGTAATGTTTGTTTTATAATGGGAGTGGACAAAATTACATAATTATTGTATTAAAGCCAGGTGTCTAACTTTTTACAAAATTGTCAACATTCTTTTGGTGAATAATATAACTTATCCATATTCATATTTCTTTGAATGCAGGCTATTATATTAACATCAAGAGGATTTTCTATGTTACTTTAAGGGTTTTACTAATTTACATTCTTTTCTTTAAAGATTCTGCTATTTAATGGAAATCACCGCAATTTGACTGTAACATGGAGTTAAACTGAAAATAACCAAGAACATGGAAATGTTTAGAGCATAACTCAAAAAAACCTCTCTCTATATCACATGATATTTCATCAGATTAGTGCATCTTTCTCTGAACCAAAATCTATAGTATTTCTCCCGAGTTGTTATCAAATGCTAGCATTTTTGGTGGAGAGAGAACACAACCTAAGGCTTAGTGAGTTCCATAACTCCCAACACAGCCATGTCCTGGTGACTCTGGAGTCCTGGAGACTCCCTTTCTTTTAAAGCTGTTAAGTGAGCCTAACATTAACAAACTGCTGCCAGCCCAGCAGGGGTGGTACCCAGACAGTAATAGCATTGCATGGACTTTATAGCCTTGCCATAGGAGTCAGAGCTTCAAATATAGAAGAAAACATTCAGTGGAGAGACTATGCAGCCAACTCTGTACAGGAGTGGTGGCCTTCCTTTCACTTACCTGTGCTTGCTCTTGAGGCATTTTGAAGGATAACACAGAGGGCATAGCCTGCCAAAAAGGAATTATGAAAAAGTTACACTTGACTTTTTAAAATTCCAGTGCTGATTTCTTTAGTCCTAAGTGTATAAATGTAAAATGTATATTAGCAGACTTCTAGGATGACAAAAGGTCATCTACTATGTGTACCAGGACTAACACAAATCACTCTTTTATTGAAGATGAAATTTCCTTAATTATCCTGTCCAAGACATGTTTTCACACTATCAATTCATGCTTGTGATCCTGGAAGAGCTCATTTATGTGGCATTTTTCATATCAAAAATAAGAAGTACAAGGAAGTACTTCCAGTGATGGTAGAGACTCATTAGAGAAGCAATTCTTGCTCAGGAAATGCCTGTCTTATTTCAAAGCTGATTCATATTCAGTTTCACAATCTGTGTGCATTATATTTCCTTTAGATAGAAGAGGCTGGACTTACATTCTTAGGGCCCCGTTGGGTCTGCTGTGGCGTCTGAGGCTGTGAGGGGTCCAGCTGTCCTGCCTGGGTTCCTTGGGCAAAACTGACCTGTCCTGGGACGAATATCTGATTTGGGACCAGTCCAGCAAACCACTCGCGAGTTGATAAAGAGAATGGGGAGAGTCCTGGGATTTGATCCTGCTGCTGCTGTTGTAGAATTCCAGGGAAAGGAAGAATCCATGAATTAAATGGGCCCTAGGAGGACACAAGAGACAGAAAGGGAGCATTTCTCTTTCATTTAGAAAAGAATTAAAAGTCAGTCCAGAGTGAGAAAGAAACAAATGTAAAACAATTTCTATATTTCTATTGCTGCATTATAAAAAAGGACAGCGTCTTGGCACACTATGAGTCAGGCAAATAGCATGAACAGTGGTAAATTCCCAGTGATTGTGATGACCAGTATGAATGAGGTGAATAAATGGTACAGAGTCTGCAGTTGCCAGACTGGTTTCAATATGTAGATATATTTACCTATTAGCTGTGTATGACTTGTCATAAAATGATTAATTTAACTATCTAATAGTTGAGAGCATTTGTGCCTGAAAATGTTCATTTGATTACAGCTTTTACTTTGGCCTTCAAATAAATGGAAATTAAAACATATGTGAAAAATTAGTAACTTTAAAAGTTAAAAGAGTTCAGAAATAGAATCAGAAGACATTTTGTTCTCCTATCAAGTGCCACAAGAAAAGAGCAGTAGGAAATATTTTTGAAATAATTATTGAGGTAGGGATACCTGAAGCTGTAGTGGTTGAAGCTGAGCATTCTTAAGATTCAGAAGCAACTAGGAAAGGAAAGATAATATGAAAACAAGATTACTACACACGTTGAAACTATTAAGAATAAAATTTACTATAAATTCTGTACGGTCAAATACTGTACAACTCAGTTTCCTGTTAGAGGTGAGATGTTTTCTCACTAAGCTTGAACTAAATCACTGTGATTAGAGGTTAGGATTTAACTACCTCTCCTTTGCTGTGTGTGAGATTGCACAGCTTTACCCCATTCCAATGGTTTAGTCAGTCATTTTATGCTCTTAAACACCTATATCCACCCTGTTAAGTGTTATTAGAGCAAAAAGGTATACAAGAATCTGTTGCTGCATTTAAAGAATTTGCTATCAAATAAGGGAAGCAAAGTAGTATTCTAGAAACAACCTTGTATGCAAAACAAACATAAACATTGGGAATGCATTTGGCTATAGTTAGTGGCTAGAACTGCAAGATAAGTCAACAAGAAGGCTTTTATCTCTTCCTGCTGTGTTTCCATAAGACAAAAAACTGGGGATATTGTTTTAAATATTTAAACTAACCTCATTGCTGTTGCTTGCAGACATAAGGCGCTGTGGAATAAGCTAAACAAACAAAAAATATGGAAACAGTAAAAGAGGGATTTGTTATGGGTTTCACACAATGATTTCAATTCTATCATGAAATCACTCACCGGGGCTGACATTGTGGCTCCCAGTATGCTGAAAAGAATTAGGGTTCTCATTTTCAGATGAAATATCTAGAAAATACATTGCGAAACTTAGCTGTAAAAAGATTGTCTATGTAAAAATCATGATAACAATAATTAGCAGTATTATTCAATCAGAAGTATAGTTGGGTGAATTCCAAATATTTACTCATGTCTTAGGATTTAAAATTAAAAAGTACATTTATAAATATCTGTAACAGAATTCATCCTTTTTTTTTCAGAGCAGTCTTTTTAAAAAAAAAAAAAATTGTTTGCTTGTCCTTTTAGCTTTCCCTAAATGACTCATTTAGTAGCATACAATCTAGTTGGATGAATTTATGAGCAAGAAAGACTCATTTCTTGTACTGTTCTACATCATAGGGAATGGGTCTTTAGGTCCATGGCAGAGGTCAATGAACTCGGTCTTTATTATGAAAGCAATTTTATTGTCTATTTAATGTGGTAAAAGTACTACAGTAAAGATCTGACAATAGCAGTTCAGTACCAGGAAGTTTCTAGGTAAAACTTTAATAACATTAAAATATATTAAAATGAAGCAACTGAGTCAAAATTTTTTTAATTCAAAGAAAGAGGTTATAGAATTAAGCTGTAATATTGATTTATAGTATAATCTGTGGAAATATATTACCTCTTGTCCTCCAGATGCAAAAACTCTTGCTATAGTTCAAATGATTGACCTGCACAAAAATTTAGAGTGATCTTGGTAGTTTGTCCTGCAGAACTGACTGATTTGTGTTTATAAAATTATGAAAGCAAAGATTTGGTATCTTACCTCACTCCTTTACTTATGAAGAGAAATCTAGATTCATTCAAGGCTTGTGTCCTTTTTAATCCTTCAAGCTTGGTGCTTGGAGCTTCTCCTAAATTTTAAAGTCCCATCATTAGAAAAGGAGGGCCAATCATTTTTCAAAAGGACCAGTGATTCAGTGGGTTTCAGAAAATGGCTTAGCTAATAACCCCCTTCCTAATCATCTAAGTGGTATATGGATTCCCACAGTTTTAGTAATGTCATTAAATTATCCTTAGAAAATTTTCCCTGTGATCATTCCTGGCTTCTGCTTTGGTTATGACTAATTTTTCCAAAATAATAATTTTTCTCTGCTCCTTCTTTTACCATCCTTAAAATGGACACCTTAATAGAGTAACTTTAAAAGATTTTATTCAAGGATTATTGAGTGATTAGTTCCATTTCAAGGTTAAAATACAAAATTTTTAAACAAAGAAGTAGATCTAAAAGAAAAAAAATCGAAACCTGTTTAGGAGAGGTAAAGATTCTTTGATTATTAAATACTGGACTGGGTAAAAATGAGCTATTTAAGTTCAGTCTTAAAAACACGTGTATCTCCTTCTAATAATAAAATCCTTAAAAAGATTGCTAAATTTCTGTGAATCTATGACATACGTTTTTTGGATATATGCTGCTTGGGATTACATAATTTAATAAATATGAAGCATGACTGCCTACATTTTAGAAACGATGGAAAATGAAAATTTTGTGTTTTAAAAAATTCCTTGTTGCTAAATATGATTTTAGTATTCAAAATACAACTAAGTATTACTTTCTGCACTCATTTTATTTGTATTTTCTTCATAAAGCAAATTTTGTGTTTGTCTTATTTTCTTTTGTTGTTAATATTGACCCTGCTCTAATGAATAGTTACAATCACAAATGTGATAATATATTAACAGGGACTTTCCTTTGTTCAAGAGTTCTTTAACTAATTTGACCTTGAATAACTAATGGAAGACTTACCATGCAGAAAACAAATTTATTGCTTTTCAATGAATTTGGCTTTCTTGGTAGAAAGAGCAGAGAAGGCAATGGCACCCCACTGTAGTACTCTTGCCTGGAAAATCTCATGGACAGAGAAGCCTGGAAGGCTGAAGTCCATGGGGTCGCTGAGGGTTGGACATGACTGAGCAACTTCACTTTCACTTTTCACTTTCATGCATTGGAGAAGGAAATGGCAACCCACTCCAGTGTTCTTGCCTGGAGAATCCCGGGGATGGGGGAACCTGGTGGGCTGCCGTCTATGGGGGTCGCACAGAGTTGGACATGACTGAAGAGACTTAGCAGCAGCAACAGCAGTAGAAAAAGGCACTTAGAAATTGAATAACTCATTAACACTAAAATGACCATGCCATTTGCTATCTAGCCAAAAAACTATAGGGACAATAAATAAATAAATGAAGACAAGACCCCTCTTCACTAAAGCAAAGAAGCCTCTACAAGGATTGTATATCAGTTAGACAGGAACCTTCCTAAAATTTAGAAGAATTATCTTTTTAGGTTAGCTAAATAGCTGTACCACCCCAGATGTTGATGCAGATCTTACTAGAGCCAAGTGGTGCTATAACCTAGCCAATTGTTACCTGGACCAGTAGACTGGCTGAATGGGTGAATTAGGTTGATGGCTCTAAATTGCCTGATGATATATTTACAATGATTTACCTTAGTTTATTCTGAATATTGTCAAATTAAATTTAGTAAACAATAAGCTCTCAGTCTCCTGAGATTCGCTATTGCATCCATTGTACAGGGTCTTAGGCAGCTAAAACCACAACTGAGCCGGAAAGTTGTCAGGGCTAAACTTGGAGAAAGTTAGGACTTATATTGTGTGTGTGTGTGTCCGTGTGTGTGTGTTCAGTCGTGTCCAACACTTTGTGGCCCCGTAGACTGCAGCCCTCCAGACACCTCTGACCATGGAGTTTTCCAGGCAAGAATACTGGAATGGGTTTGCCATTTCCTCCGCCAGGGGATCTTCCTGACTCAGGGAAAGAACCCTCATCTCTTTTGCCTCCTGCATTGGCAGGAGGGTTCCTTACTGCTAGTGTCACCTGTATTACAGAGCCAAAATAGAGTCAGTGTGAACACTATTACCCTGAGGATGAACAATTTTGCCTAACTGCATTTCTTAAACCTGAAGATGGTTGGGAGGAGATTTCTGTTACTGTTTTATTTTTGCTTTTATTTTTCCATTACTTGGACATTCTAAAGAAAAGCCGTNTTCCTTACCGCTAGTGTCACCTGTATTACAGAGCCAAAATAGAGTCAGTGTGAACACTATTACCCTGAGGATGAACAATTTTGCCTAACTGCATTTCTTAAACCTGAAGATGGTTGGGAGGAGATTTCTGTTACTGTTTTATTTTTGCTTTTATTTTTCCATTACTTGGACATTCTAAAGAAAAGCCGTTGAAACTCTCCAGTTATGCAGCAAGTTGAAGTGGGTAAAAGGTAAGGCTGTGCTCTCCTGTGTGATAGCTTTCAATTCCTAAGTCACTAGAGGAAAGTTGCCTCTGAGTAGGAAGGAAGGTAGCCAGGGGCTCTAGTTTAATTCTGAAAACATTGTAGTATGAATAGTGTCTGTGTCTGTTTCTCTCACCCATCTGTGTTAAACTTATTAATTTCTCTATTGTATGTCATTCACCCAGTAAATATTCCATTGGCTTTGTGTTAAATAAATGGGTTCCTTCATTCAGGGGAGGAAAAGGTGACCCAGACCCAGAGCCCTGTCAGTCTGTATGGATTAAGGTGCAGGGACATTAAGCAGAGGAAGCTGAAGATGAGGAAATCCTGGACCAGGTAGTGTCCCTGTGACTTCATTATTTTGTTTTAGTTCAGTTACCAGAACACCAGACACCCCTTTATTCAAATAAAAGTACAAAAACAAATGTCATCGCCAAGTACATTTGGATTATGTACTATTGAAATTGTCCGTATCTTTTCTCTCTTCCTGTAACATAAATGATGAATCAGAAACAACAATGGCTTTTAAGTTAGTCATTCCAAAATGTTATCTCTGCTTTTATTGTTGAGCTACTCTGAAAATCAGTTAAGAAGCTTATGGGAATCATTGTGAAGTAGATTCAATGGATCAGGAGAATCAAATTTGAATTTTAGCACTGCTTATAATAAAAATAAATTTCTTGCTTATGAATTATACTTTCCCAGGAATTTCTATTTAGGCATCAGGGTAGACAGGACAGATATATCACTGCCATGTTTCATTGAGAAAGTTGAGCTACAGAAGGTTCAGTGACTTCTTCCTTTCATTTTTCATATGACAAATACTTATTGTGCACCTTCTATAGTTTGTGTCCTTGCCAGACACTGAGAAATTAGTATTAATAGAACAGAAATTATTTCTGCCTTCACGTAAATTACTCTCTCTCCCACTGTCAAAAACGCACCACAGTTGTGGCTACTTCTCAGGTCTTTTGATTGTTAACCAAGCAGCCTTTCTAAAGCATCAAGCTGTCTAACCAGAGAAGAGAGAGACAGAGCACAGTTCCAAAGATAATTAGCAGATAAAAATGATAAATGATAAAAGTGAATATTTTCATATACGGCCAGACTTGAACAATGTTTCATCTCCATGAAGGCAGTAGGTTTTGTGATGCTAACAATTATTTCAAGGGTAGCCTGTGTAGTAAACACAGAGAATAAGCAAGCTCTTAATCAAATCTCTTCTGTTATATGGTGTTTACTTTTATATGAGACTTTACTAAATATCTCTTTCTGGTTAGTAATACACTACTGGATAGTAATGATTACATGTCAACCGTGGCTCTGGCTTGATTATATGAGTCTAATTTTATTATATTTAAGACTGGTAGGTATATGCATGTGAATTACAACTATAAAGTATAATTTCTGGGAGTAGTTTTGTTCAGGAATAGATGGTAAGAAAAATAATCCACACTTTTTCCTTTCACAAAAGGACCCATGAGTTTCAGAGTAATTGAGAAGCCAGCCCACAGTGAAGCTCTGGCTACAGAATGGCGACTGTCTGGGATTCCCTGCATTGTGGCTTGCAGATTGGGCAGTAGAAGCACAGCCCCTGCAATGCAGCTGTGCTGGTCTGGGCATAGTCAGCATCCACTTTCTCTGAAAATCACTTCTTTTGTTTCCTGACTTGAACCGCTTTCTTTTTCTGCTGAACCTCTATAGTATTTAGTTGTGTCCTCTGCTCTCTTTCTGAATACAGAAACCTGTATCTATTTGTTCTGTTCGGACCTGTCATGAGAGTTCGGCCCAAAACTGGTTTCTGTTCTGTAACCTCTCAGAAACAAATATGTCCATTTTAATCAAAATCTTATAGCTCTAGTCATTTTTAAAAAGGAAAATTTTATTTATTTTATTTTTGGCCACTCCGGGTCTTCGTGGCTGCGCATGGGCTTTCTCGAGTTGCAGCGAGCAGGGGCTACTTTCATGGTGGTGTGTGGGCTTCTCATTGCGGTGGCTTCTCTTTGCTGTGGAGCACAGGCTCAAGGCACACGGGCTTCAGTAGTAGCGGCGCACAAACTGAGTTGCCCTGGGGCATGTGGACTCTTCTTGAACCAGGGATCCAACCTGTGTCCCCTGCATTGACAGGCATGTTCTTTACCACTGGATCACCAGGGAAGTCCAAAATCTTACAGTTCTAGTAACTTGTTTTAAAATTAGTTTCTTTGGTTGATTTCTTGCTTTCTCCTTTTCAGACATTTAGTCGAGTCCATGCTGTGGTCATCCCTCTCCTATGAGTGTTCCATCAAGGGAACCTAGCAGCCTGGGCCAGTTTGTCATGGTTCTCCCACAGAATTCTGAGGCTTGTCTTGTTTTCCATTTTGTTACATTAAAAGTTGATCTAACAAAATTTTATGCATTCTGATAGCAGTGATATTTTATTGCTCAAAATATTAGCTATCTTGTCTTCCCTTCTCTTTCCTCCCTGCATTCTTCCATCTATTTATTCTTTTCCTTTATCTCTTACTCCATTTCTCTTTCTTTGTCCAAATAACCAGGTTTATAAAGCCCTCAATAATCTGACATTTGTTTTAGTCTCTCACTTCATTGCTTCTCACTTGGTTCCTTATTGACCAAACTCCAACCATACCAGCTTTCTTTCTGAATATTTAACATACTAAATTTATTCCTTCCTTGAGGCCTTTGTATTTGTTCTCTAAGCCCAGGATGCCCTTTGATCACTGAGGGGCTGATGCCCTCTTCTCATGCAGTTTAGGAATAACCCCACAAAAGGTATCAGCTTCCTTCCTGCAATTTAGGAATCACCCCACAAATGGATGTTCCCAGAGTTACCCAATCTAGGCCAGTCACCTCTATCCTATCTCTCTATTTAAATTGTCTGCAAAGCATGCACTGCTGTCTCATAACTGGTACATTTGATTATTTGGTTACTTATTCTTTTCAGTGTTAATCGTAAACATTTATTTTTACTTTTTAGTTTCTATTGCTAGACTATTACTTCATTAGAGCAGAATTTTATTTTGTTTACTTCCTTATCCTCAGTGCCTCGAATGGTGCCTGGCCCATATTAGGCATTTGAATATTTGTTGAATAATTGCATGATGACTGTTCTGACTCTGAAATCCCAAAGACATACTTTAACATAAGGAGATTAAGTGCTTCCTAGCGGTACTAACAAATATTAAAATTCACTGAAATGTTTGAAGATAGGGCATTATATTTTTTAATGTATTGTTTACTCTTCTTTTTAAAAATTCATTGTTACTTAGGAATATTATGATACAACAAAATTGTTAATGCACTGTTTTTTACATTCCAAACAAAAAGTACATATCTAGCTTGGTTTTATAACTCTTTATAATAGAATCTGTTACTTCATTTCTGGCAAACACACATACGAAGAATTTGGAGGAAAGAAGTGGTCATTTGTAATTATGTGTTTCTTCGTTTGTAATGTCTTAACCCATGATTTAGCAGTCTNGGCATTATATTTTTTAATGTATTGTTTACTCTTCTTTTTAAAAATTCATTGTTACTTAGGATTATTATGATATAACAAAATTGTTAATGCACTGTTTTTTACATTCCAAACAAAAAGTACATATCTAGCTTGGTTATATAACTCTTATAATAGAATCTGTTACTTCATTTCTGGCAAACACACATACGAAGAATTTGGTGGAAAGAAGTGGTCATTTGTAATTATGTGTTTCTTCGTTTGTAATGTCTTAACCCATGATTTAGCAGTCTTAGAAACGTCTGCTTTTTCTGCTTGCTATTTGAACAGTGAAGGGACAACTTATATTTGTTGCTTGGAAAATAAGTATCAAATCCGATTATGGAGTCAAGGACAGAAATGGAAGTTAGATTGGTGGAGAGCAGGATCGTAAATAGAAAAAAAATCAGTATGAAGCTTACAGAAAACAATACTAGAACTCTGTGCTGGAGGTCAGTCACTGTTACAAGCTTAAGATTATAGAGAGGAATACAAGTCAAAGTACTACTTGATTCTAACTTGTCATCCTGCTTCACCTTGGGGATACTTCAGTCCAAATTACTGGCATTGGTGAGTTGGTCACCCATATTCACATCATCCTGTCTTCTGGAGTTAGTGATGGGAGAAAAATCATCTTAGTTTGAACTCTTCCTTTTCAGAATTCTGTGTTAATCTCTGTCTGGAATGCTCCGATGCCCTAACCAGAGCCCCACTCAGGAATGGGGGACTTTTCACCTCAGCTGCAGGCAGTGCTGCCAGACAGCAACCTTTTCAGAATTGGCCTCACCTCTCTCCCTCCAGGATATTTCCCATCCCCTGGCTAACAAATACCATCTATCTAATCCACTGGAGGCCAGGCCTCTCATCCTAGCTCCAGAATTCCATGGGATTGATTGAAGCCTTTGTTGACTGTGCAGCAGCTGGACATCTCCTTTTGTCTGCTCCTGCTTTTGTTTTTTAAACTCCAAGGGCCTTTAACACATTTCCTGTATGTTAATCTCCACCTCAGTCTTTATCCTGGAGATCTCGACTGGAGATAGTCACCAAGACTTTGGTCATGAGATTACTAGCTCTGGATGACCTGTTATAAAGATTTGATCATGGTGCACCAAATGTTAATCATTTCTCATCAGTTAGCCAGCTCTGAATCATTGCAGAGAAGATTATTTCTGAGAAATAGACTGTAACTCACCAGTCTCATTTATCGTGTGTTGAACTGTGAATGCTCATTCTATGCCTTGGCCATTGTTTAATACCCCAAACTAAACCTCTCATTAGACTTGCTACCATTACATATTTTAGCAGTTAGATGTATACTGAATAAGAACCAATATTATCTGATATAATGTGTCATGAAATGACTAAACAAGAAAACCCTAACACACTGCATATAAAGTCCATGTTGGAAAATTATGGCTGGTTATTCTTGTCATAGAATGGTTGATAAAACTTGCCTCCCACTACCTTATTGCAACACATTTCTGATCAAGTTTCAGAGGGAGAGAGGGAACAGAGATCTCACTAGGCTAAGAATCACCTGGCAGTTTTGTGGAG
Organism: Neotragus moschatus; assembly: GCA_006410615.1. Lineage (NCBI taxonomy): Eukaryota > Metazoa > Chordata > Mammalia > Artiodactyla > Bovidae > Neotragus > Neotragus moschatus. Next base: position 53,205 of record SJYA01001007.1, on the reverse strand, counting down.
CATACGCCAGAAAGCTTAGCACGGCATACTTTTGTGAAGTACCAAGTTAGAAGCAGGAAAATCCAGGGCTACAGAAATTTAGTTTCCAAAAACTCTTACAAAACTTCCCAGTCTATTGCATTCGTTTATAACCAATTTTTAACTTGTCTGCATCTCAAAAAGAGGCTTTATAAAGATTAAGAACACAGACTCGAGTCCTATTGCCTGGCTCTGTCAGCTGCAAGCTTTTGAATTATGGTCAAGTTTTAACTTCTCCGAGGCTCAATTTACCTTTCTGCAAAATGGGGATAACCACCTAGGATTGTTGAGATAATTCATGTTCTGTTCATATAAAAAGCACCCAGTGATAGGTTAGATTTATCTTTAGACAATAGGCACCTTGAGCATCTCCAGGACACGGCATGAAATTGACCCAGATTTTTTTGTTGAGTGAATGAAAGAATAATATGAAGAAATATATTTTATTACAAAAACCAGCTTGGTAAATGGAACGGCACTTGGTGCAGGAAACTAAAAAGTGAACTACAAAAAGCCAGTGTGATGTGAGAAACAGAAGATTCACAGAGCACTTGCTTACAGGGAGGTAGGTCCCTGAACCAAAACTAAGGATATGTATTATCAATAAATTAGTCTATTATTAAAAATATTTTTGAAAAAGTTTTAAAATATTGATTTCAACATTTTTTTAAAGGAACATTCACTTGGTTCTACCAATTCCTCTTTCTCTCAAATTCTAACCTTTCTTTTAGTCAGTGGTATGTTAAAAGTCAGTTAACCAGATCTCTGAAAAAAAAAAAAANTGTACAGTTCCTCTGCGTATTCTTGCCATCTCTTTCAATATCTTCTGCTTCTGTTAGGTTCATACCATTTCTGTCCTTTATTAAGCACATCTTTGCATGAAATGTTCCCTTGGTATCTCTAATTTTCTTGAATAGATCTCTAGTCTTTCTCATTCTGTTGTTTTCCTCTGTTTCTTTGCATTAATAGAGGATTATTGGATTTAATTTAAATACACAGTCATTACAAGTAAAGAAACAGGTGCAATAGAGAAAAGTACCAGCACATACATCACCAAATGGAGCTGAATGACATACAGAGTTACATAGCACTGGGAAATCCCTTGTTAACAGCAATCTGGAGTCCCAGTTGGGAAAGGGTCCCAGCAGTGCATCCATCTCATGTGTGAGATTTCAGATTGCAATCTCAAGAGCTCCCACTTATTATCCCAGGCCACAAACTGATGTCTTTACCAGACTGTGCACAAAAATGCAGCTTTCGTTTTACTTTAATTTTTTTTAAATACTGTGTTTCACTCTGTAAGTCAAAGGATTTCATTAGACCTCCGGGGGATTGATCAGACTCTCAGGGACTCAAGAATTTCAACACCCATTCCCTTTCTTATCTAAAGTACCACTTGACTTGCTGTGTTACAAAGCATAGAATCCAGACAGTGTCCAGACAGGTCAGAAGCAGGTCAGCTCTCCTACTTATGAAGCCTGAATAAGACTTCCTCCATTTTATTTCCTTAACAAACTACTTTCTGCTTACTTTCAGAAGAAACAAATTGGAAAAAAAAAATAAAAAAAAATTCTTTTTGTGTTGTATTTTTAATATAGGGTTTATTCAAAAGAAAAGCACATATTGGCATCAGATGTTTAAATCTCTGACAATTATTGTTTGCATAGTTAAGAAGTAACTTTTTAAAATTGTGAATTGGAAAAAAAATAAACCAAATATCATTTCTATATAAATTAAATCCAATGAAAAAAAATCACAAACAAACCTATGTGGTGAGACTGATTATTTAAATGTTTTTTATTGAAATATATTTTTAATATAACAGAATGGTAGTCTTTGAAAAGAAAATAAATTTTTTTAGCTTTCATTGATTCTTGTTCCAATTTTTCCTGAAAAAGAAAGATAACATATTAGTTTTGTATAAAAAGTATCAAATGGCTATAGAAAATTCCTCTTGTTGCATTATGATTTTAACATAAAGGGACTATATTGAATGGTTATCTATAAATCCATGCTACTGGAGATCCAGCCAGTCCATTCTGAAGGGATCAGCCCTGGGATTTCTTTGGAAGGAATGATGCTGAAGCTGAAGCTCCAGTACTTTGGCCATCTCATGGAAAGAGTTGACTCATTGGAAAAGACTCTGATGCTGGGAGGGATTGGGGGCAAGAGGAGAAGGGGACGACAGAGGATGAGATGGCTGGATGGCATCACTGACTCGATGGGCGTGAGTCTGAGTGAACTCTGGGAGTTGGTGATGGAGAGGGAGGCCAGGCGTGCTGCGATTCATGGGGTCACAAAGAGTCGGACACGACTGAGCGACTGAACTGAACTGAACTGAACTATTAGAAGTCACATTTAAGAGAATCAAGTTTGTTTTCCTCTATCTTCTTATAGCTATTATGCATTCTCATAACAATTTTAAAATGCAATGTTAATTCAATGTTATGATTTATTTGCATGCATGCATATATTATATAGAATATTTTGTGTGGGAGTGTTGGGATCAGATCACCAATCTCCTGATACTAAATGACTTGAAGTAGAATTCCTTCTCTGTCTTAAAAACTTTTGTAGAAAAGTAGTAGTCTTTCTTTTACGTGTTATGAATTGTCATTAATATAGTAAGGAAAGAAATTTAAATGTTTATTGAAAATATGAAAGCATTAAAATTTGGAATATCTTGAACTAATTCACTAATAAATACTCTTTTATCTTATATAATAGTAAAATAAAAACCTCAAAGAATATGACAATGGAAAAGGTTTAACAACTCAACATTTAAACCTTTTAATTTGTTTTGTAATAGCTGCTGTTAAGAGGCATCACTAACAATAGTAAAAGCTATCAAATTAGGTCTTCGATTCTACTGTAAGCACTGATGTCATCTTAGCAGAAATCCTGATGTGGTTAACAGTCAAATAAAGCCTTGCCATTTTCCTGTCTAGCGAATATTTATAACAGTCAAATTGGAAAAGATTTATGAAAGGAAAAGGAATGAGGTCACAATAAAGGATAGAAATGGTATGGACACAACAGGAGCAGAAGATATTAAGAAGCAGTGGCAAGAATACTCAGAAGAACTGTACAAAAAAGATCATAATGACCCAGATAACCATGATAGTGTGATCACTCACCAAGAGCCAGACATCGTGGCGTGTGAGTCAAGTGGGCCTTAGAAAGCATCACTACAAACAAAGCTAGTGGAGGTGATGGAATTCCAGCTGAGCTNTGTAGTGATGCTTTCTAAGGCCCACTTGACTTCACATTCCAGGATGTCTGGCTCTAGATGAGTGACCACACCATCGTAATTACCCAGGTCATGAAGATTTTTTTTGTACAGTTCCTCTGCGTATTCTTGCCATCTCTTTCAATATCTTCTGCTTCTGTTAGGTTCATACCATTTCTGTCCTTTATTAAGCACATCTTTGCATGAAATGTTCCCTTGGTATCTCTAATTTTCTTGAATAGATCTCTAGTCTTTCTCATTCTGTTGTTTTCCTCTGTTTCTTTGCATTAATAGAGGATTATTAGATTTAATTTAAATACACAGTCATTACAAGTAAAGAAACAGGTGCAATAGAGAAAAGTACCAGCACATACATCACCAAATGGAGCTGAATGACATACAGAGTTACATAGCACTGGGAAATCCCTTGTTAACAGCAATCTGGAGTCCCAGTTGGGAAAGGGTCCCAGCAGTGCATCCATCTCATGTGTGAGATTTCAGATTGCAATCTCAAGAGCTCCCACTTATTATCCCAGGCCACAAACTGATGTCTTTACCAGACTGTGCACAAAAATGCAGCTTTCGTTTTACTTTAATTTTTTTTAAATACTGTGTTTCACTCTGTAAGTCAAAGGATTTCATTAGACCTCCGGGGGATTGATCAGACTCTCAGGGACTCAAGAATTTCAACACTCATTCCCTTTCTTATCTAAAGTACCACTTGACTTGCTGTGTTACAAAGCATAGAATCCAGACAGTGTCCAGACAGGTCAGAAGCAGGTCAGCTCTCCTACTTATGAAGCCTGAATAAGACTTCCTCCATTTTATTTCCTTAACAAACTACTTTCTGCTTACTTTCAGAAGAAACAAATTGGAAAAAAAAAATAAAAAAAAATTCTTTTTGTGTTGTATTTTTAATATAGGGTTTATTCAAAAGAAAAGCACATATTGGCATCAGATGTTTAAATCTCTGACAATTATTGTTTGCATAGTTAAGAAGTAACTTTTTAAAATTGTGAATTGGAAAAAAAATAAACCAAATATCATTTCTATATAAATTAAATCCAATGAAAAAAAATCACAAACAAACCTATGTGGTGAGACTGATTATTTAAATGTTTTTTATTGAAATATATTTTTAATATAACAGAATGGTAGTCTTTGAAAAGAAAATAAATTTTTTTAGCTTTCATTGATTCTTGTTCCAATTTTTCCTGAAAAAGAAAGATAACATATTAGTTTTGTATAAAAAGTATCAAATGGCTATAGAAAATTCCTCTTGTTGCATTATGATTTTAACATAAAGGGACTATATTGAATGGTTATCTATAAATCCATGCTACTGGAGATCCAGCCAGTCCATTCTGAAGGGATCAGCCCTGGGATTTCTTTGGAAGGAATGATGCTGAAGCTGAAGCTCCAGTACTTTGGCCATCTCATGGAAAGAGTTGACTCATTGGAAAAGACTCTGATGCTGGGAGGGATTGGGGGCAAGAGGAGAAGGGGACGACAGAGGATGAGATGGCTGGATGGCATCACTGACTCGATGGGCGTGAGTCTGAGTGAACTCTGGGAGTTGGTGATGGAGAGGGAGGCCAGGCGTGCTGCGATTCATGGGGTCGCAAAGAGTCGGACACGACTGAGCGACTGAACTGAACTGAACTATTAGAAGTCACATTTAAGAGAATCAAGTTTGTTTTCCTCTATCTTCTTATAGCTATTATGCATTCTCATAACAATTTTAAAATGCAATGTTAATTCAATGTTATGATTTATTTGCATGCATGCATATATTATATAGAATATTTTGTGTGGGAGTGTTGGGATCAGATCACCAATCTCCTGATACTAAATGACTTGAAGTAGAATTTCTTCTCTGTCTTAAAAACTTTTGTAGAAAAGTAGTAGTCTTTCTTTTACGTGTTATGAATTGTCATTAATATAGTAAGGAAAGAAATTTAAACGTTTATTGAAAATATGAAAGCATTAAAATTTGGAATATCTTGAACTAATTCACTAATAAATACTCTTTTATCTTATATAATAGTAAAATAAAAACCTCAAAGAATATGACAATGGAAAAGGTTTAACAACTCAACATTTAAACCTTTTAATTTGTTTTGTAATAGCTGCTGTTAAGAGGCATCACTAACAATAGTAAAAGCTATCAAATTAGGTCTTTGATTCTACTGTAAACACTGATGTCATCTTAGCAGAAATCCTGATGTGGTTAACAGTCAAATAAAGCCTTGCCATTTTCCTGTCTAGCGAATATTTATAACAGTCAAATTGGAAAAGATTTATGAAAGGAAAAGGAATGAGGTCACAATAAAGGATAGAAATGGTATGGACACAACAGGAGCAGAAGATATTAAGAAGCAGTGGCAAGAATACTCAGAAGAACTGTACAAAAAAGATCATAATGACCCAGATAACCATGATAGTGTGATCACTCACCAAGAGCCAGACATCGTGGTGTGTGAGTCAAGTGGGCCTTAGAAAGCATCACTACAAACAAAGCTAGTGGAGGTGATGGAATTCCAGCTGAGCTATTTCAAATCCTGAAAGATGATGCTGTGAAAGTGCTGCACTCAATATGCCAGCAAATTTGGAAAACTCAGCAGTGGCCACAGGATTGGAAAAGGTCAGTTTTCATTCCAATCCTAAAGAAAGGCAATGTCAAAGAATGTTCAAATTACCACGTAATTACACTTATCTGATGTTCTAGCAAAGTAATACTGAAACTTCTCCAAGTTAGGCTTCAATAGTACATGAACTGGGAAGTTTCAGATGTTCAAGCTGGATTTAGAAAAGGCAGAGGAATCAGAGGTCAAATTGAAAACATATACTGGATCACGGAAAAAGCAAGAAAGTTCCAGAAAAACATCTATTTCTGCTTTATTGACTATGCCAAAGCCTTTGACTGTGTGGATTACCACAAACTGGAAATTCTGAAAGAGATGGGAATACCAGACCACTTTACCTGTCTCCTGAGAAATCTGTATGCAAATCAAGAAGCAACAGTTAGAACTGGACATAGAACAGCAGACTGGTTCCAAATTGGGAAAGGAGTATGTCAAGGCTGTATATCAGCACTCTGCTTATTTAACTTCTATGCAAACATCATGCAAAATGCTGGGCTGGGTGAATCACAGCTGGAGTCAAGATTTCCAGGAGAAATATCAATAACCTCAGATATGCAGATGACACCACCCTTATGGCAGAAAGTGAAGAAGAACTAAGGAGCCTCTTGATGAAAGTGAAAAAGGAGAGTGAAAAAGCTGGCTTAAAACTCAAAATTCAAAAAACTAAGATCATGACATCCAGTCCCATCACTTAATGGCAAATAGATGGGGAAACAATGGACACAATGCCAGACTTTATTTTATTGGGCTCCAAAATCACTGCAGATGTTGATTTCAGCCATGAAGTTAAAAGATGCTTGCTCCTTGGAAGCAAATTTATGACAAACCTAGACAGCATATTAAAAGGCAGAGACATTACTTTGCTGACAAAGGTCCACCTAGTCAAAGGTATGATTTTTCAAATAGTCATGTATGGATGTGAGAGTAAGACCATAAAGAAAGCTGAGTTGCTGAAGAATTGATGTTTTTAAACTATGGTTTTGGAGCAGACACTTGAGAGTTCTTTGGACTGCAAGGAGATCCAACCAGTCTATCCTAAAGGATATCAGTCCTGAGTGTTCATTGGAAGGACTGATGGTAAAGCTGAAACTCCAATACTTTGGCCTCCTGCTGTGAAGAGCTGACTTATTTGAAAAGTCCCTAATGCTGGGAAAGACTGAAGGCAGGAGGGGAAGGGGATGACAGAAGATGAGATGATTGGATGGCATCACCGACTCAGTGGACATGAATAAACTCATGAGTAAACTCCGAGAGTTGGTGATGGACAGGGAGGCCTGGCGTGCTGTGGTTCATGGTGTCGCAAAGAGTTGGATATGACTGAATGATTGAACTGAACTGAACTGAACTGATACTGCTATCAGACTTAGCTTTTAGAAACAAAGTACTGGTCAAATTATGTAATAAACGTCAGTAAATTCCTTTGGATATAGGAAACAGTCTAAGACAGCAGTGTTTTCAAGGCCCACTTTTCTGTAGTCTTATTTCTTTTTACCCATACTTTCTAAAATATCTCTTTATCGCCATGTGAGTCATGAGCTATAAGTATGTATATAGACTGATGGAAGGAGAGTTGCTGCTGCTGCTGCTAAGTCATTTCAGTTGTGTCCAACTCTGTGTGAGCCCATAGATGGCAGCCCACCAGGCTCCTCTGTCCCTGGGATTCTCCAAGCAAGAACACTGGAGTGGGTTGCCATTTCCTTCTCCAATGCATGAAAGTGAAAAGTGAAAGTGAAGTCACTTAGTCATGTCTGACTCTTAGTGACCCCATGGACTGTAGCCTACCAGGCTCCTCCGTCCATGGGATTTTCCAGGCAAGAGTACTGGAGTGGGTTGCCATTGGAGAGTGCTTTGTGTCAAAGAAACATACTAAAGGAACGTGTTAATATGTAGAGCATTGGAGCATAAGAATGGCTCTTCAAACTTCTGGGGAGCAGTTCCATGCAAACATTTAACTTGATCCTGATCTGTATCAGGAATAAGGGTACAAGAAGCAAAGTTTTACCTCCTTCTAGGAAACAACTACTGCTGCTGCTGCTGCTAATTCGCTTCAGCCGTGTTCGACTCTGTGAGACCCCATAGATGGCAGCCCACCAGGCTCCCCCGTCCCTGGGATTCTCCAGGCAAGAACACTGGAGTGGGTTGCCATTTCCTTCTCCAATGGGTGAAAGTGAAAAGTGAAAGTGAAGTCGCTTAGTTGTGTCCGACCCTCAGTGACCCCATGGACTACAGCCTTCCAGGCTCCTCTGTCCATGGGATTTTCCAGGCAAGAGTACTGGAGTTGGGTGCCATTGCCTTCTCTGAAACAACTACTAAGAGTATTCAATTAGTGGCAATACACTTTAGAAATTATTTACTGTTGAATTTAAGCTCTCATTTGTCTTTAGCCTGTGCCCAGGTTTCAGAGTATCTTCCATGTACTTCGGAATCCTTCAGCTCTAAAACTTAGGGACAAAGGGATTCTATTTTTTTTTTTTTTAATCATTGTTTTTAAGAAAATTTAGAGGACTATAGTTTTGGTCAAAATAAGTAACAGAAACTGAATATACCATCTTGTCTGAAATGAACGTAAAAAATATCAAAATATGAGAAGCAAGTATTTCTCACAATCTGAATATCAAGTTATGAAGAACAGCAATCCCTAAGAGACAATCAGCAGAGGAAATGAACCCTATGATTGTCTTAGCTTACTGCTTGCATTGTTTCAAGGCCTTAGTGAAGGTATATGGAGCTGGTAGTCTAGGAAGACCAAGATAGTTAAAATTCACAGGGTAGAGAATCTGAAGGAAAGAGGAGGACAAAAGATATAGATACAAAGATCTAAAAAGGTTATCCTATGCTTATAGCAGTGTGATTTACAATAGCCAAGATATGGAAGCGAGGTACACGTCCATCAATAGATGAATAAATAAGGAAGGTGACAATGGAATAGTCAGCCATGGACTGTAGCCCATCAGGCTCCTCTGTCCATGGGATTCTCCGGGTAAGAATACTGGAGTGGAAAACCATTCCCTTCTCTAGGGGATCCTCCCATTCCAGGGAGTGAACATCGATCTCCTACATTGCAGGCAGATTCTTTACCATGTGAGCCACTAAAGAAACCCCATATGTATTAGTAGCTCGGTCATGTCCGACTCTTTGTGACCCCACAGAAAAGCTGTCCATGGGATTCTAAAGGCAAAAATACTGGAGTGGATTGCCATTCCCTCCATATATATACCAATATATACAAATATTAGTCAGCTATAACAAAGAATGAACTTTTGCCATTTGCAACAACCTGAATGGACTTAGGAGTATTATGCTTAGTGAAATAACTCAGACAGAGAAAGACAAAGTTTCTGTGTTATCAACTTATATGTGGAATCTAAAAATTAAAATACTATATATAACAAAACAAAAAAAGACAATTATGGAGCACAGACTAATGGTTATTGGTGGGGAGAAGGAAGGTGGGAGGGAGAAGATAAGGGTATGGGATTAGGAGACACAAACTACTATGTATAAAATAGATGAGCAAGAAGAATATACTGTGCCGCACAGGGCAATATAGTCAATATTTTGTAAAAACTTTACATGGAATACAGTCTTTAAAAATATCAAATCACAATGATGTATACCTAAAACTAATATAATGCTGTAAATCAACTATCAGTCACTATAAAGAAATAAATAGGTTATCCTAAGATATGATGATTCTACCTCAGGTCAGATCAAGAGCCATCTGAAAAGATGAAATGAAAAAAATATCTAGTGCTCAAAATGGCATAATATCTGGCAGGAAAAAACATTTTTATCACACATGGGTGCTAAGTCACTTCAGTTGTATCTGACTGTTTGCAACCCTATGGACTGTAGCCTGTCAGGCTCCCTGTCCATGAGATTCTCCAGGCAAGAATACTGGAGTGGGTTGCCATGCCCTCCTCCAGGGGATCTTCCTGACCCAGGGATCAAACCTGCACCTCTTACGTCTCCTGCATTGGCAGCCAGGTTCTTTACCACTGGGATCACCTGGGAAGCCCTTGATCACACAGCCAGAGTAAAAAAGCTTAGTTTTCACAGGTCATATGGCTGAGCACTCAGAATGATTTGATCTCTGCAATGGGAAAAATTATCCTTAGATCAAAATGCTTCTCCATTCCTGTTTACTAAAGGTGAAAATCATAGCAACCTAACGANACGTCTCCTGCATTGGCAGCCAGGTTCTTTACCACTGGGATCACCTGGGAAGCCCTTGGTCACACAGCCAGAGTAAAAAAGCTTAGTTTTCACAGGTCATATGCCTGAGCACTCAGAATGATTTGATCTCTGCAATGGGAAAAATTATCCTTAGATCAAAATGTTTCTCCATTCCTGTTTACTAAAGGTGAAAATCATAGCAACCTAACGATATCCTAGAATAAATTCTTTCCCTCAATATCAGAAGCAAGGCAAGGCTGTCCATCTAATCAGTTTTATTGAATATTGAACTAAGCAATTTAAGCCAGTACTGTATGCAATATGTAACTGGATATAAATAAATGGTATAAATGGTATTCAGCTTGGAAGTTAAAATTTTCATCAACAAGTGAATGAGTAAAAATTATGATATATCCATATAATCTAACACAATTTCGCAAAAAAAGAGACTGAACTATTGATATGCATAACTACACATGGATAAATCTCAGAATAATCATGCTGAGTGAAAGAAACGAGGCACAAAAGAGTATATACAGTATGATTCTGCTTATATAGCATCCTGGAAATTGCAAACCAATCTGTACCAATAGAAAATACATCAAGAACAGGAAAAAGGGGAGTGTGGGAATATTTAAAACAAACAAACAATAACAAAAAATAAAACAACAACAGTAGGATACTTATGACTATTGTGAATATAGTCTTACTTTGGTGTTATTTTCATTGTTGTTCTTCAGTCACTAAGTCATATTGGACTCTGCAACCACGTGAACTGCAGCAAGCTAGTCTTTCCCTGTTCTTTACTATCTCTCTGGGTTTATTCACGCTCATCCATTGAGTCAGCAATGCCAACAAACCATGGGTGTGTATATACATGCCCAAATTTATCAAAGTATACATTTTTAGTATTGGTAGTTTGTTTTATATCCTATCTCAACAAAGCTGTTCAAAATATCTCAGTGGATATATGTTTGCTTATGGAGAGACTTTCTTTCCTGCTACTATAAATCTCATGCATCACAAGACTAAGACTGAGGCCACTTACCTGGTCAAAAGAAATAGGGGACGAGGTTCTGGGGCAGCGTGGGCAGCTGCTGCAGGCTCGGCTTCATCAGGCTCTGTGATAGTAAGTGGTTGGACATCTGGGAGAGTAGATGGGGGTGTAGTAGGTGGGACAAGAATCTCAACTATATATGTATTGTCTGCAGAAGGTGCAGCTTCATTAGGTGGATAAAAAGGTCCTGTAGGTCTACATGAGGCAGGAACAAGGCGGAAAACCCCAGTAGGAGGAGGTTGACCGGAAAAAGGAGATATGGGAAGACTAGCAATACTATAGAGGGGAGCTCCAAGAGCAGTGAAAACCAGGGGATTTGAGGGTACTGCTGTATCAGGATCAGGATTCCCAGGGTAATTGGGGAAGTTAGTCTTTGTAAGATAGACGGGAGGAGTGAAATCACTGTCTCGTATGGGATAAGAAATACTTGCAGATGGGTTAACTGGGTAAGAAATGCTTGCAGATGGGTTAACTGGGTAAGAAATACTTGCAGATGGGTTAACTGGGTAAGAAATGCTTGCAGATGGGTTAACTGGGTAAGGACTGCCTATGTTGTCACTGTAATCCTAAAGGAGAGCAAAATAGTCAATTAAAGATGATTATCTCCATCCTATCTCTATATTACTTATAACTGTGATGACATTTAATAAGTAAAGATTATATTGTATTATTCTTTGGGCTTATCACAAAATCCCCAGGGACTAAAGACTTTGCAATATAACTTCTCAACGAATGTAGATTATTCCTCAATGATTTGGGGATACTTTGTCTTGATGGATTTTCAAAAATTTTTTTCAAATATCAAACGAGTGCCTACTCTGTGCTGTCCACGTGCCACGTGTCCACATGGATAGAACAGACAAGGTTTCTTTGCTTGTGCCAGGGTTGTTGTCTCTCAGGTAGGAAGCTTCTTCATTAAGATTTAATATTGTGTATAGTATTCTTTCCAATTTTAGAGTCATTTCCCAAATTACTGAGTTAAAATACTTGCTCCTGGATCATGAAGGTAAGATGCATGATACACAAGCAATAGACATTCCAGAGTGTTCACAGAGGCAGACACATAACAGTGATTCATATTGTGATCAGGGAGTTCTAATTCTTATGATTAAAATCTTAAGTCTTGTAAGAAATTAAAAGTAGTATCTCATATTGTTTTCATTTTTAAAATTACATTCTATTCCTTTGCCATATGTCTAATGGTATTTGGTTAAAACTGTACACATCTGGATCATTTGTCTTGGCTTTTCCTTGATAGCTTGTTGTGTTGATCTATTGTATACTTGTGGGTAGATATTACTGTTATTTTCTCAACACTCTCCTGTTATCAGAATTGAGACAAAAATGACAAAGAACTAAAGAAAAATTCTAATGGCAGTAAACTGATGAGTGTCTTGGTGTGCTACATAGGGATACTTTGAGTATTTGCTGCACAGAAGTCACCTAACAATTTGGGACATACTCCTCCTGCTAGTAATTCCAAGATCATGCTTTCTTCTGCTATGCTTTCATATAGGCAGAATCTTCTCAGATTCATCACTTATTTTGTTGAAGTAAACTCAGTACAATATTGTTATAGAATCTTGTCAAAGCATGAGGAGGAACCCTGGGCATAGCAAAACTTATATCCACTATAAAGGGCGTATACTTGCTTAATGCTTCTGTTCATTGAAAAGAAATAAAATTCTTACAGTATATATATATAAATATATATTTATACTTCATAAACATTTTTCTATCAAATATGAGTTTAATAGGGTTAATATTTTAACAGCAATAGTAGTCACAAAATTGCATACTAAAAATCAGAGAGTTTTAAAATGTAAAATATAGTTCAAGGTAGAAACAATACATTTCTGTGCATGTTAGTCACTCAGTCATGTACAACTCTTTGCAGTTCCATGGACTGTAGCCCACTAGGCTCCTCTGTCCATGGATTTCTCTAGGCAAGAATACTGGAGTGGGTTTCCATTTCCTCCAAAATATATTTATACATAGATGAAAAAATTTTTTTTTACCACATCAATAAAGTGGAAGCATTTCTAAAACAAAGGAAAAAGTTAATTCACTATGGTTATTCATTATGGAGTTCCAGAGAGATAAGAAAGACTTCTTAAGTGAAAAATTCAAATAAATACAGGAAAACAGCAGAATGGGAAAGACTAGAGATCTCTTCAAGAAAAGTGGAGATATCAAGGGAACATTTCATGCAAATATGGGCACAATAAAGGACAGAAGCAGCAAGGACCTAAGAGAAGCTGAAGAGATTAAGAAGAGGTGGCAAGAATACACAGAAAACTATAACAAGACGATCTTCATGACCCTGATAACCATGATGGTGTGATCACTTACCTAAAGCCAGACATGCCAAAGTGTGAAGTCAAGGGGGCCTTAGGAAGAATTAGTAAGAACAAAGGTAGAGGAGGTGATGGAATTCTAGCTGAGCTATTTCAAGTCCTAAAAGATGATGCTGTGAAAGTGCTGCACTCAATATGCCAGCAAATTTGAAAGGCTCAGCAGTGGCCACAGGGTTGGAAAAGGTGTTTTCATTCCAATACCAAAGAAAGGCAATGCCAAAAATTTTTCAAACTACTATACAATTGTGCTTATTTCACATGCTAGCAAGATAATGCTCAAAATCCTTCAAGCTAAGCTTTCACAGTATGTGAATTAAGAACTTTTAGATGCTTTTTTTTTTTTTTTAGAAAAAGCACAGGAACTGGAGATCAAATTGCCAACATCTGGATCATGGAAAAAGCAAGGCAATTCCAAAAAATGTCTGCTTTTGCTTCACTGACTACGCTAAAGCTTTTGACTGTGTGGAACAGAGCAAACTGTGGAAAATTTCTAAAGAGAGGGCAATACCAGGCTACCTTACCTGTCTCCTGAGAAACTTTTATGCAGGTCAAGAAGAAACAGTTAGAACTGGGCATGGAACAGCGGATTGATTCAAAATTGGAAGAGGTGTATATCAAGGCTGTATATTGTCACCCTGCTTATTTACCTTTATACAGAGTGCAGTCGCTCAGTCATGTCTGACTCTTTGTGACCCCATTGACTGTAGCCTACCAAGCTCCTCTGTCCATGGGATTTTCCAGGCAATAATACGGGAGTGGGTTTCCTTCTCCAGGGGATCTTCCACACCCAGGGATCAAATCCGGGTCTCCCGCCTTGTAGACAGACGCTTTACTGTCTGAGCTACCAAGGAAGACATCATATGAAATTCCAGGATGGATGAAGCACAAGCTGGAATCAAGATTGCTGGGAGAAATATCAACAACTTCAGATGTGCAGATGATACCACTATGACAGCAGAAAGCAAAGAGGATCTAAAGATCCTCTCGATGGAGAGAGAAAAAGTTGGCTTAAAGCTCAACATTGAAAAAACTAAGATCATGACATGTGGTCCTATCTGTTCATGGCAGATAGGTGGGGGAATAATAGAAACCATGACAGACTTTATTTTCTTGGNCTATGACAGCAGAAAGCAAAGAGGATCTAAAGATCCTCTCGATGGAGAGAGAAAAAGTTGGCTTAAAGCTCAACATTGAAAAAACTAAGATCATGACATGTGGTCCTATCTGTTCATGGCAGATAGGTGGGGGAATAATAGAAACCATGACAGACTTTATTTTCTTGGGCTACAAAATCACTGGACGGTGACTGTAGACACAAAATTAATAGATGCTTGCTTCTTGGAAGAAAAGTTATGACCAACCTAGATAGCATATTAAAAAGCAGAGACATCACTTTGCTGACAAAGGTCCGTGTAGTAAAAACTACAGTTTTTCCAGTATTCATGTATAGATNAATAAGAAATAGAATGGAATATATTCAGAGTGTTAAGGGATGGAGTGTTCTATGAAGACAAAGCAAAATTCTCTTAGCTTCTACCCCTTCCACTCTTTCAAAATATATGGCATGTGTACCCTTCTTCTGAGAAACCCTTCAGTGTTCAGCCTGAATAGGTTAAGAAGGGTTGGATAGAATGGAGTACAATGAGAAGGTTAAAGGACTGGAGTAGTCTCCTGAATCAAAGAAAAAGTCTCCAATTTTCAAATCTTTTCATCAAAGATACATATCATATAATGTCACTTGCCTGTGAAAGCTCCTCCAATGTCTTCCCATCACAAGCAAATCTTTCACAGAAATTTCTAAGCTCAAATAGCTTTCATCTTTATTCTTTTCTCTTTAATTCACTTTCCTTTAAGTTCCCTATCCCTCTGTCTTCTTTGAATATGTTATGTTCCATGCATGACGTCATTTGTTTTTGCTATTTTTCCAGTTGTTAATACCATTAAAAGGGGGATTTGGAAGGTTTATGCTCCCAATGCCTGACTCCCTACTTTAGTGTGACAAGGTGACCAGAGACAGGAGGACTGAAGCCTCTGGTGAAGGTTTAGGGTTAATGCTGTGGCAGATGATGGGCACAAAGTGAAAAAAAAAAAGGTAGAATGATGACTGAATAATACTTTAAACCTACCTGTGGTTGGAGAATATAATAAGTAATATTTATGAGAAGTAAGATTGAATTACTCAGAAAGTGTATGGTTCTTTTGATGGTAGTCAAGCTGGTTCAGAGTTACTGTTAGGACTCTTTTATATTATAAGACTCTTTATGTTATAATCCATGAAGCCTTCCCTGGTGGCTCAGCAGAAAAGAATTTACCTGCAATTCAGGAGACCAGGGTTTAATCCCTGGGTCAGAAAGATCCTCTGGAAAAGGAAATGGTTACCCACTCAGGCTATTCTTGCCTGGGAAATCCCATGGACAAAGGGGCCTGATGGGTCATGGGGTCTCAAAGAGTTGGATATGACTTAGCAACTAAACAACAAACAATATTATAATCCACAGCCTCATGGGCCAGTATGAACGATGGAAATGATGATTACACACCAAAGAATGCACTTGAAATTTTATTTCCAGTGGGAAAGAAAAATATTTCTATAACTCAGAAAGAGTAGGGAAAGGATTTTAAATAATCATCAGCTAAGTTTGTATGAAACCACCATATAAACCCAGTATATTCAATATAAACTAACAGGGAGAGTATAAATAATTCAGGAAATACTCTGCGATTTGTCTTATTGATCCGCCACTCCAAACATGCTGGTTGTAAGAAGTAAAGTGGTAGATATGAAACTGTAGAAGATAGATTTTCCAGTCCAACCTGAAAAGGAAAACAGAACTCTATATCACCTAGTGATCTATATTCAAGAAATAATAATGTATGTCTGTATACAGAACCCACATATACTGATCCATACTAGCTTGCTGCTACTGCTGCTGCTAAGTCGCTTCAGTCGTGTCTGACTCTGTGCGACCCCAGAGATAGCAGCCCACCAGGCTTCCCCGGACCTGAGATTCTCCAGGCTAGAACACTGGAGTGGGTTGCCATTTCCTTCTTCAATGCATGAAAGTGAAAAGTGAAAAGTGAAAGTGAAGTCGCTCAGTCGTGTCTGACTCTTCCCGACCCACTGGATTGCAGCCTACCAGGCTCTTACATCCACGGGAGTTTCCAGGCAAGAGTACTGGAGTGGGGTGCCATTGCCTTCTCCATACTAGTTTAGCAGAATGTCATTTTTTTTTCAAACTTTAGAATTTATTTTGTATTGGGGTATATTTGATTAACAATGTTGTGGTAGTTTCAAGTGAACAGCAAAGGGATTCAGCCATGCATATACATGTATACAAAATGTTATTGTTTGTAACTATTATTAGTTAATATTTTCTAGTGTTCAACATGATAACCNTTAGCAGAATGTCATTTTTTTTTCAAACTTTAGAATTTATTTTGTATTGGGGTATATTTGATTAACAATGTTGTGGTAGTTTCAAGTGAACAGCAAAGGGATTCAGCCATGCATATACATGTATACAAAATGTTATTGTTTGTAACTATTATTAGTTAATATTTTCTAGTGTTCAACATGATAACCTAGCACATAGTAGGATTTTAATAACTATTTGTGAAATAATTTAATGTATGAGTGAAAACTGATACCCAGTTTCTTTAATCCAACAAATAAAAGTAGTATTAATATTTATATTTATTTATAGGATCACTGCAGATGGTGACTGCAGCCATGAAATTAAAAGATGCTTACTCCTTGGAAGGAAAGTTATGACCAACCTAGATAGCATATTGAAAAGCAGAGACATTACTTTGCTAACAAAGATCCATCTAGTCAAGGCTATGGTTTTTCCAGTGGTCATGTATGGATGTGAGGGTTGGACTGTGAAGAAAGCTGAGGGCCAAAGAACTGATACTTTTGAAGTGTGGTGTTGGAGAAGACTCTTGAGAGTCCGTTGGACTGCAAGGAGATCCAACCAGTTGGTTCTGAAGGAGATCAGCCCTGGGATTTCTTTGGAAGAAATGATGCTAAAGCTGAGAAACTCCAGTACTTTGGCCACCTCATGAGAAGAGCTGACTCCTTGGAAAAGACCTTGATGCTGGGAGGGATTGGGGGCAGGAGGAGAAGAGGACGACAGAGGATGAGATCACTGGATGGCATCATTGACTCGATGGACATGAGTCTGAGTGAACTCCGGGAGTTGGTGATGGAGAGGGAGGCCTGACGTGCTGCGATTCATGGGGACACAAAGGGTTGGACACAACTGAGCCACTGAATTGATAAAGTGGTAAATATTTATACTTCAGCAACTTTGAAGGAACATTTAATTATTCTTATTTTCCAAAGAATTTACTAAACATAAAATATTATTGCTTCCTGCACCTAAAACCCTTTAATTTAATTGAAATCTAGATTTTAATAAAACAAAATCATTATGCAAAATGACAATGGGCTGATACGTTAAGAAATTGCTAAAATTATTAAATTCTTTAAAACTGATTTGCATTTTTGGTTTCTCTGTTTCTTTTGTTATTTTTCTATCAGTTTGATACCTTTTTTCCTTTGTCATTGCTTTGCTTAGCCTATTTCTAATTATCCGAAAGGACTTACTTTAGGACTTATGTTTGATGCATCACTGGATCTTTTTTGTACTACTACATATTTCTTATGTCTCTAACTTAGCATCTGGCACCTTGTATTGCATTTCTGTGACTTTGTCTAGAATAGAGCTTAATGAAGATAAGTTTGGTACCTTCTTTTTGTCTCCTTCATGTCTCTCACACTATGGAACACATGATCAATTTTTTAAAATGTAGAATAAGTATATAAACAATGATAGCAAAGTGAACAAGACTATTAAACACNGCATTTCTGTGACTTTGTCTAGAATAGAGCTTAATGAAGATAAGTTTGGTACCTTCTTTTTGTCTCCTTCATGTCTCTCACACTATGGAACACATGATCAATTTTTTAAAATGTAGAATAAGTATATAAACAATGATAGCAAAGTGAACAAGACTATTAAACACAACTGAATATTCAGCTCATATTCATAATAGTTATTCTTTTTTTTACAGAAAATTATTTTGCGAAGTAGTTTGATCCTTTCCATAATTTGGAGGGAAAAAATCGTATGAAAGCAAATCAAGTTTATGACAACATAACCTAAAGCCAAAAAAGTGTTCTAAAAAAATCCTCTGGTTGGACTTAGGTTGTAGCTTGGCATCAATAGTGGAGCGTTTGATTCCTAGAACTGGAAATCTGTGTTGGATTCTTGGCTTTTCCACTTTTACATGGTGGTCATGAACAAGTTATTTAATTTCTATGGGGCTCAGTTTCCTTAGGAGAAGGCAATGGCAACCCATTCCAGTACTCTTGCCTGGAAAATCCCATGGATGAAGGAGCCTGGTAGGCTGCAGTCCATGGGGTCGTGAAGAGTCAGACACTACTGAGCGACTTCACTCTCACTTTCCACTTTCATGCATTGGAGAAGGAAATGGCAACCCACTCCAGTGTTCTTGTCTGGAGAACCCCAGGGACGGGGGAGCCTGGTGGGCTGCTGTCTATGGGGTCGCACAGAGTTGGACACTACTGAAGCAACTTAGGAGCAGCAGCAGCAGTCTCCTTATCTCAACGTGGCTAATAATATTGGCTATGTAGGTTTTTGTGAACATGAAATTTAATATAGGCAAAGGGCTTAGGATTGTGACAAGCATTGCAAGGCCTCAATAAATTACTACTCATTTCTCTGAAATCTACTTTGTCCCATTGCAGGACACATACAAAGAACAAGAAATCTTGAGTGAGACAGAATGCCGAGATTGGAGATGACTTATGTACTGCAAGGACAATATCAAAGAAAAAATGACTACACAAAAAAGCAACATTGATGTATAGTTTTTTCATTGACTATTCATCATGGTTTTTAAGGCAATGTTTACAATGTCAAAGAGAATCACTAGGAGAAGTAGGTTTTATGTGTTTAAAAAAATAATGTTTTTTCCCAGAGAAAATAATGCTT
The DNA here is from genome assembly GCA_006410615.1 of Neotragus moschatus. Lineage (NCBI taxonomy): Eukaryota > Metazoa > Chordata > Mammalia > Artiodactyla > Bovidae > Neotragus > Neotragus moschatus. Next base: position 33,703 of record SJYA01001007.1, on the reverse strand, counting down.
GTTTTAAACTAACTTGTGTAAGAAAACTATATTGTATATCCTTCACCAAACTGAAATTCTGGGTCTGAGCTCAAGGTGACAGGTTAACATCCCTGTGACCATTATGCTTGTGACAATTTTCACCCAGAGCTCCTGCTTCTGACTGAATTTATCATTAGCTATAGAGAACCTTCTCTATAATTTATTTTCAAAATATTTATAAAATGCATGCAGATATACAGATCACTTACATTTGTGAACCCAGGAGGTATAAGCAAAATTTTAAATATTTCATAAACCAAGTATGACTTAAAGTTGAAGCTATATACTTCCCATGTGGCGTTAGTGGTAAGAACCTGTTTGCCAATGCAGGAGATGTAAGAGGCATAGGTTCGATCCCTGGATCAGGAAGATCCCTGGAAGAGGGCATGGCAACCCACTCTAGTATTCTTGACTGGAGAATACCATGGATAGAGGAGGCTGGTGGGCTATAGTTGATAGGATCACACAGAGTCAGACATGACTGAAGCAAGTTAACATGTGTGTATATTACTTAATATTAGTCATCCTTCACACAAAAATCCCATTTATTGTTTAAATTATAAGCCTAAAGTTACTTACCATAACCAGATAGAAGCAGTTAATTCAAGAATCTTAAAGGCACCTCTTTAAAAGAGAAAGAAATAACATATTTTAGCTAATTGCTTACAATAACAAACAAAAAGAATATTTACAACTCTGTGGAAATATTTAGAAAAAATTTTGGCATGTTATATTCAAACTACAGATACTAAATTCTTATTTTCTCTAATTGTGGGGAAGATATCTTTAAATGCTATATGTATATCCAGTAAAGTAAATTATATTTAAAATATCCATATAAATGAAGTGACTTGCCCCAAATCAAAAGTTTATTTATGTCAGGTCTTCTGGGTTCCAATCTTATATTTTTATATTCTTGGTTCTCTAGGTAAAATTTCCTGCTTTCTCCCTTATTCTTTATGTTAAAATACATTTCCTCAGTCACATTAAAAAAAAAAAATGAAACAAAGGAGGAATGTTAATTAGAGTTTGGTCAGGCTACTTCTTGGAATTTCAGATACTTTTAATGGAAGTAATATTCTCTATGCTGACCCACTTTCAGGAAATGCTATAGAACCAACTAATATATCATAAGCAAATGCTTATGAAATTTAAATCCAATGCAAACACAATGTATCATGATAATTATTTCTGCTTATTGTAGCTCTGTTCATCCAATATGATTTATAATTCAATTTCCAGCCTAGAACATTCATTTAATTTTGTTTTAGCTTTTACTTTAGAACTTAGAATTTTATTTCCATATTTCATTTCCCTATCTTATTTTTATTACAAAAGACAACTCGGTTTTAAAATTAAAAATAAAAGGGAGAACTCACCACATAGGGAATAGCGTTTGTCTTAGGTTGAGTCCATGGCTTCATAGCTTTCTGATCCTGATAAACAGCCTTGAGATACTGGGGCCAGGCAAATTTCTGGTAATACTGGCTGATTTTTTTCTAGGAAAATTATAATTATTCCATTATCCCATGTGTCAGAACACTTGGACCTAACCAAATAAAGTTTTACTTGGATAAATCCTAAATGATACCAAACAGACTTAGGTGAAGTAAAGTTTATTGATATAAAATTATGTTTACTTTTATAAAATAAATGGTAGGTTTAAAAATATTCTTTGGTTACTTCAAACTCTAATGCCAAAATGCTTAAGTGGGAAAAAAAGAAAAAAAATTTGTGTAAGAAGACAAGGGGATAATTTCTTAACAGTGTCTTAGATTGTAGCTTCTTTTCCATATCTCGTGGAAATACTTTAGTCCTTAGAGTCATATAGAATGTGTGATTTAACTCAGTAGAATCTCTGACACTGAGCCAATTGTTAATCTCTGAGTGTCATTTATTTTATAGAAGTAAATGATAATATATTGCCTGTCACCTAGTCTGTAATTTAATATCCCTCTCCTCTGTGTTCTATTTTGAACCATTTATATGGGTACAACTATAGCTTATTATAGAGATTAAACAGTGGTATCTGTCTTCAGGATAATTTCCTATTTTTACAAAATGAAAAGTCAGTGAGTTTTTAGAATGACTGATTGGATGGATACATGACAATAGTACAACTGGTACAATGGGAGAAGGTTTTTGCAATAGTTTTCATAAAGTATAAGGAAGACTTATAGAAATTAGAATTTGTTTTAAAAAAATGTGAGTTTTTTTTTTTGTTTTGCTTTGTTGTTGTTGAGAGGATTGTGGTTCAGTGGTGTCCAAGCTGAGTCTGAGTGTGCTCCCATGTTTGTATAAAAATTTACCAGAAAATTTAGGCGATTCTTTTCTTCTTCAGTCAGTTTAGTTTTCTGTTAATAATAAAAATAAACTGCAATAAATACAAAAGTAAATATTATAGGATAGCATGTAATTAATTTTGTTTGAAGGGAAATTACTTACCTTAGTGAATACTTCTGTTGATTCCTTATGGAAAAAAAAAAAGAAAATCAGCTTTACTTGAAAAGCCCGCCAGTAATTTAGTCTGTATCATTACAACAGAGAACTAGAGCTAATTATTTTTAACAATTCAAGGCTAAATCACTGCTGTCAAGTAACAAAGTGCTATTTTATAGAAGTTTATTATGAATTTAATGTTTGAATATGCATTTTCAGAGCATTCTCTGTGTCCATATGATAACTGACTGACTGAAAGTATGTTTTGAGTTTCCATTTACGTATATTATTCATATAATGTCAAATTCTCGTGGAGTATAGCAGATGCAAAGCAAGGGAGTAGAGGAGAGAGCGAGAAAGAGAGAGGGAAAACGAAAACAAAGCAGGCTCGTGAGGTGTGTAGCAGAGCTTGCATCTCCTTTCTGGGAAGACCACTGTTTTTTGTTTTAATGGCTGTGCCTCCCTTCAGGCTAAGTCACTTCAGTCCTATGTGACTCTTTGCAAATCTATGGACTATAGCCTGCCAGACTCCTCTGTCCATGGGATACTCCAGGCAAAAACACTGGAATGGCTTGCCATGCCCTTCTTCAGTCAATCTTCTCAACCCAGGGATCAAATCTGTGTTTCTTGTCTCCTGCTTTGGCAGGCTGGTTCTTTAGCACTAGCGCCATCTGGGAAGCCCTTTTTAATGGGTATGGACCCCCAAATTGAAAGAAAGGGTAGACCAGTTTTCCCAGAACCACTTCTTAAAGAGATTGTCTTTAATCCATTTTATATTTTTGCCTCTTTTGTTGAAGATAAGGTGTCCATAGGTGTGTGGATTTATCACTGGGCTTTTTATTTTGTTCCATTGATCTATATTTCTGTCTTTGTGCCAGTACCATACTGTCTTGATGACTGTGGCTTTGTAGTAGAGCCTGAAGTCAGGCAGGTTGATTCCTCCAGTTCCATTCTTCCTTCTCAAGATTGCTTTGGCTATTGAAGGTTTTTGAATCAGTTCTAACAAGGTGGATGATACTGGAGCCGATTATACAGAGTGAAGTAAGCCAGAAAGAAAAACACCAATACAGTATACTAACACATATATACGGAATTTAGAAAGATGGTAATGATAACTGTATGCGAGACAGCAAAAGAGACACAAATGTAAATAACAGACTTTTGGACTCTGTGGGGGAGGGAGAGGGTGGGATGATTTGGGAGAATGGCATTGAAACATACATACTATCATGTAAAAATGAAAAACTAGTCTAAGTTTGATGCAGGATACAGGATGTTTGGGGCTGGTGCACTGGGATGACCCAGAGAGATGATACGGGGATGGTGGTGGAAGGGGGCTCAGGGTTGGGAATTCATGTACACCTGTGACAGATTCATGTCAATGTAGGCCAAAACCAAGACTGTGGGCCACAATCCATGTTTCATCCTCTCCTGGGATGTCTTCGCATTGTGTTTTCCCACTTGANGGGGATGGTGGTGGAAGGGGGCTCAGGGTTGGGAATTCATGTACACCTGTGACAGATTCATGTCAATGTAGGCCAAAACCAAGACTGTGGGCCACAATCCATGTTTCATCCTCTCCTGGGATGTCTTCGCATTGTGTTTTCCCACTTGACTCATTCTAACACAGCAAGTGTTCTTGTAACTGTGATTTATACAACCCATAACCCAATCCAATATTCAATCCCCTAAACAACTAGAGAGATTCAGGGTAGCACTATGGTGAAAGGAGTTGACGAGATGTTTATTTGGCATTGGCTTATTTGAAAAATGCCTGTTATCAATGAATCAGGGTCCAGCTGAACATTATCAAAAGCATGGCTAGAACAGCTACTCAACCCTTTGGATATACTTCCTTTCAGATCTCTAAATTGACTCTGAATCTGTGTATTTTTCTTACATGCGTTTTTATTTATTTTATTGGCTATTTTGATGTGGCTCTGTTAAAAAATTAAGTATTAGCAAATACCTAATGTGCTTAAGATAACTAATAGCAGAAAAGTGCAATAAACTAGTTGGTTATTTATTTTAAAAGTACATTTTTTTTTCTCACTGGATGAACTATTAGAAGATTCTGGGAGAAATAAAAAAATAGTCAAAATTTGGGGACCAATATAATTGAATTCTTAGCAGTAGCAGTATAATTTTAACATTTGTGGAGTTTTAGTTCTTTCTCATTTTACAGAAAGAATAGGTACAATAGGTAAAAAAGAATTGAAGTAAAATATTTAGTTCAAAAATTTGATTAAAAAAAAGAAAGAAGCAGTGGAAATAATATAAAACTTTTGTGATATAGAAAAGACTTGGTCACATGGAAGGACTTAATTGAAAGAATTCAAGACAATTGAGTGGAACAGAGGTAAGTATTGGAGAAAAATCATATTTTTAAATAACTTACAAATACAACTCTATTTTATTAAAGGCAGAATGTTTCCGATAAGCCTAATTATTGATATTAGATTTTGAAACTATTAATTAAAATGGCTTCATATAGAAATAATATCTTACCATATCAACGGTCTTCTTTGAATTTTCCTTGAAAAATAAAAGAAGAATTCGACATTTAATTCCCACTGTTTTGTCTATACATAATTTCCTTTTGACTATATACAAAAAAACTCCTTTTTTATAAAGAATAATTCAATTTATTTTTATTGCTTTGTAAATCACTGTTGTATCTCAAGAGTCTAACATAATGTAAAGAGCATAATGCTGGTTAAATGCATATTTCTTAAGTGAATGATGAATGACATATCAATGAATCAATAAATATGTAGATACATTTTATCTGACTGATATGCATAACCACATTGTCTCCTGATTATATTTATGCAAATAAATAATTTATAACTGTAACAACATAAAAAGTAATTTCTTAACTGTATTTAATGTAAGTAGTTTTGACTTGCTTCCTGAGAGGAGCGGGCAGATATCTTAAGAAAAAATTGAAACGATACATTTTAATCTTACTTATGGAATTGCTATTTCTCTTTTCTCAAATATTTTATTCATTATGAAGTAGGAATAAAACTAGGCAATTTCTTATGTGATGTGAAAATGTGTTTAATTATGTGTGATGTGCAGGAAGACACTTGGATAACAGCAATTTATATGGATCTGAATTAATCTGAGTTCTTATTTCGGAATAATACATTGGATTTTTCTCACTCTGTTTCTAAAATTTAAGATCTATACCAGGTCTCATGATGTGATAGCAATATTAATGGTGAGCAATAAAAAAAGAAGCAATAACAGCATTTTGACAAAGTATACTAGCATAGATCCAATCTTTGTATCCTTCAATATGCACATATTTGTTCTGCCTTTCCTAGATTTTTCTTAGGGAGCTAAAGTTCCAGTTTTCCAATCGGAAAAATTTTTTCAATTTTTATGTAAATCCAGATTTATTGCTTAAGCAACTACATCAAAGACTGTCTAGTACAGTGTATAATAAGTGAATAATATCTTACTAGTTATCAGATTATTGCCTTTGTAGGTAAATGCCTTACCTCACTGGTGGAGAGCTGCTCTCTGTTCTATATCCAAAAAAAAAAAAAAGGACCATGAAAACTTTCATTATTTATTCCTCATATGAGAAAACATTGCTTAAGACAGACTGTTTTATGAAAGAAAATGGTAGAGAGAACCTGGAACCTAGGTAAATTACCTCATTTCTTTATATTTTCTTAACAAAGCAATCTTTTTGTTACATGAAATTAATGATAGAGAATTGTTTGAGAAGCCAAGCAAAATGATATAGAATCATGCCCTTAAGACAGATATATTCAATTTAAATTAAATTACTTATTTGTCACTATGGTTGCTATTGTTATTTGTTACTATACTTGAGCTATTTTTTGTTTGTGATTTAACTTCTGGACTATAAGATTTTTGCAGTTGTTCTACTTTTTAAGTTAAAACTTGTCTCGTTGGGACATTTTATCTCTAGACATTTTACAAATCTTTATCCTGAACTTATCCCTCACCAAAAACAAAAAGAAAAACAAATGAACAAGAAACAACATATAAAAAAGCAGCACTCACCACAATGGGAGTAAAGGGGCCAGCATTTCTCTTAACCTGATCCCATGGGTTCAAAACAATTGGAACTTGATACAGATACTGGAGATACTGGGGGAACTTCTGATAAAACTGATTAATTTCATTCTAGAGAGAAAGAAAATTATCAATATTTACTCCAGTATTGAATCTTCTCTATGTGTCAAAAGTAGATTATAGAAGAACCACGTTTCTTAGAACTTTATTTAATTAGATAATTTATACAACATGGCAAATTTACCTAACAAGGGTTGTTTAGTAACATAAAATTTTCTGTAACTGGGATGGAATAATTATGTGAACATTTGGAGAAGAAGCAGTGGTACTATGACTGTTTACTTGAAGTTATAATTTGTATGAAAAACTTACCAGTGCTTTCTGGTAGTGCTTATCGTCCACAGTAATCTTAACTTCCTGTTAAGAAAACAAAACACTTGTTATAAAAATACACAAAAAGAAAACAAAGCTAGGCGATATGAATTTCATTTTATTTGGATGAAAATTAGTTACCTCTGTGACAACTTCAGCAGATTCCTTCAGGGAAGAAAAGGAGGATTAACTTAACTTGCATGATTTAGTCTTAGCATTGTACTTAGAGTAGAAAGGGCAATTCATTAAGTATATTTAGAGTCCAAGCTACTACTACTGAGAAATTATAGCATTTATTCAGTTCAGTTCAGCTCAGTCACTCAGTCGTGTCCGACTCTTTGAATTGCAGCGACTCCATGAATTGCAGCACACCAGGCCTCCCTGTCCATCACCAACTCCTGGAGTTTACCCAAACTCATGTCCATCCAGTTGGTGATGCCATCCAGCCATCTCATCCTCTGTTGTCCCCTTCTCCTCCTGCCCCCAATCCCTCCCAACATCAGGGTCTTTTCCAGTGAGTCAACCCTTCACATGAGGTGGCCAAAGTATTGGAGTTACAGTATTTATTAGAGATTCAATAAAGTGAAAATTCAGAGTAGTTTCAAAGTAATAACATGTGACTGAAAACACGTTTAATTTTAAAGTTTTCATCAATTCTACATTATTCATTCAATATCAAATGCTTAGGGAGTGTAGACAGGTGACAAACAAGTTTACAAAGTTGGCCTAGTGAGATGTGGCCAACTGAATCCAGCATACCCTTTCTAGATGACACATTGCTCTTTATAGGAGGCCGTTGGCTCTCCATTCCAGACAGACCCGTGGCCTAGAGAAACAGTAAAGCAGGCTTCCTAGATGTTAAGTAGGAAGTCTTCAGACTGTGCCTCAAGGCTCTGAGCCAAGGCTATGGTTCTCACTTCCCCAGACACCTTTCCCCATTGTGTTCATTGCTTGGGTGTTTCTATCAATACCAGGGCATGTCTTTATTTCTTTCCTCTGCTGTCAGATATTTGATATCTCTGTGAAAGAACACCCATGTACACCAGGGTGTAGATAGTCACTTTCCAGTCTCCCCAGTATGGCATTAAGTTTGGGTAAATGATTTCTCCATTACACACCCTATTTGACAGTTCTCCAAAGAAGACATACNTCTAATTCCATAGTTCTAGACTCATTGGTGAAAAATTATTTTAAAAACGATAGTTTAGGGCATATTCTGTTTTTACTAACTGAAAAGATTTTCTGTTGATACTAAAGTATCTTACCTCACTGGAGGAGACATGTTCCATATTCTACAAACAAAAGCAAATACAGTTTTCAGTTTTATAGAAGGTTTAAAATGCCAAGGTATCTCACTATTTTTTTGGTTTGTTTTTATCAATATTCCTGTTGTTTTGATGGAAAGAGACTTTTAGGAATTTGTTTCTGGAAATGCACGAAGTTTAGTTGAATTTTTTCATTATTATTATAATATTATGTCCTATATTATTACCAGCAAATCATTCTGTACGTCAAACAAATCCTTTTTATAGCTTAATGTAGTTCTTACTTTTAGGAAGTGTTGGGCCCTTAGTTTATCCTATTACAGTTTAAAATATAATGTATGTGCATATGTGCTACAGAATCTTAAAATGTTTATAACACCATGATATTTTGTTTTATTTAGTTTTTGTTAAAGGCTAAATTTAATTACTCTTAAGGGAAAGACTGAGGACAATTACTGACTTACAGAGAAGGGTAACTAAGACTGCTGCTGCTAAGTCGCTTTAGTAGTGTCTGACTCTGTGCAATCCCATAGAGGGCAGCCCACCAGGCTCCCCCAACCCTGGGATTCTCCAGGCAAGAACACTGGAGTGGGTTGCCATTTCCTTCTCCAGTGCATGAAAGTGAAAAGTGAAAGTAAAGTCGCTCAGTTGTGTCCAACTCTTAGTCACCCCATGGACTGCAGCCTACCAGGCTCCTCCGTCCATGGGATTTTCCAGGCAAGAGTCCAGGAGTGGGTTGCCATTGCCTTCTCCTAATTAAGACTGCTGCTGCTGCTGCTAAGTCGCTTCAGTCGTGTCCAACTCTGTGCAACCCCAGAGACGGCAGCCCACCAGGCTCCCCTGTCCCTGGGATTCTCCAGGCAAGACTGCAGCCTACCAGGCTTCTCCATCCATGGGATTTTCCAGGCCAGACTACTGGAGTGGGATGCTATTGCCTTTTCCCAATTAAGACTAGAAGATTATAAATAAGAAACAATGAAACTTGGTGTGAGATTGACCACTGAAGCTTATTTTATCTTATATTCACCTAACTGGAATTCTTACTGTAGCTAAGCTCTTGGTTTGGCTTTAAATTTAGAGACTAACAGAAACTTTTCAAGATTGATGTGTGAGGTGTGGAAATGGAAAGGAAGCAAAGAACTCTGATCACCCAGATGACAAGGTACATCTGAAAAGTGAAAGTGACTGAAAGCATCTGACTCTTTGCGACCCTCTGGATTGTGTAGTCCATGGAATACTCCAGGTCAGAATACTGGAGTGGTTAGTCTTTTCCTTCTCCAGGGGATCTTCCCAACCCTGGTATCGAACCCATGTCTCCAGCATTGCAGGTGGATTCTTTAGCAACTGAACCACAAGNAAAGTGACTGAAAGCATCTGACTCTTTGCGACCCTCTGGATTGTGTAGTCCATGGAATACTCCAGGTCAGAATACTGGAGTGGTTAGTCTTTTCCTTCTCCAGGGGATCTTCCCAACCCTGGTATCGAACCCATGTCTCCAGCATTGCAGGTGGATTCTTTAGCAACTGAACCACAAGAAAAGTCCAATCTGAACTGAGTGAGAACTGGGCATGGGAGAGGTGTTGGCAGCACAGGCTGCAGGGTAATGGAAGAAGCCCAGTTGCTCCCGAAGAAGCTAACATATTACAAGCCTGTATCTTCAAAGCGCTTCATGTGAAGCATCTAGTCCTTCTTTATCATTGTATGATATGAATATTTCTGTAACATTCTCACTAGAAGATGTTGCTTTGAGAAATGAAGGGTTGACTTTACATCATTAGGTTATCTGGCAAGTCATTTTCAAAGTTGTTGTTGCTGTTTAGTCTCTCAGTCATGACTGACTCTTTGCAACTCACGGCGTGTAGACTGCCAAGCTCTTCTATTCAAGGAATTTTCCAGGCAAGAATACTGGAGTGGGTTGCCATTTCCTTCTCCATGGGATCTTCCTGACCCAGGGATGGAACTGGAGCCTCCTGCATTGCAGGTGGATTCTTTACCCCTGAGCCACCTGGGAAGCCCAACTCCTAAAGTTAGCACTATTCAACACATCCCTGTTTCCTATCAAAGTATCATTGTTGCTGAGCTACTGGAGTCAAGAATGATGAAATTCTGACATATGCTTGAGAGATGGTTTGGGAATCTACATTTTCTCTGTGACTTTCTTGAACTTTAAAAGAAGTCCTTGTCATGGTTTCATGTTTCTTACTTTTAAGAAATGATTCTTGGAGTGAAAATATTTCCCCAATAAATTCAAATGTTTATGGAAGAAAGTGTACACTTTTTAACTTAGAACTAAAAATCTTTCCAATCCTAGAAGGAGAACACTTTAGAAGTGATATTTTTGTCTATCTTCATAACTTACATAAGGCAGGGCCAAGGCCATCTTTGATTATAGGTTTCAAAGTTTAGACACTTCCTCTCTATTCCCTGCTGTCTACCCCTGACAGTATCCTCATAAACAATTTGATATTCTTATATTTACATAATATATTCTCATCTGTATCTTATTATACTTACATGCTTTGCAAGGGCAACAGCCAAAAGACAGGTAAAAATGAAGAGCTTCATGTTTACTTGGTCCTGTGATATAGATAAGAAGCTAATTAATAACAGTTTTACTCTCCTTATAATCATATATTTCCTCATTAATTATGTATTAAATTATCTTCAGATAATTAGAAAAGGGCGATGAAGACTGATAAAGTAGATTCATTGAGAAACACATGGAGTTGAATACCATGAGTTCCTTACAAGAAGAAATTAACACAATATAATGTAAAATCTGGACAGGAAATGTGAAATCTTAGTTTCTAAATTGTGGATGCTCATTTGGGCATACCAAATTAGTGGCATAATTGACTCTATGTATAAATGGCTAATTTATTTATTAATTTACCCACTTATTCAATGACTACTTGCTATGTCAGGTACTATTCCAGACATAAAGAAACAGTGATGAAAAATAATGATGTTTATACTACTAATGCCATATTTTTTTTACAATCTTCTTAAATCTTATGGAGAGTCATATCAGAAGTGCAAAAAACAACAGAAATCTTTTTAAAATCAGATTTCAGGTGAGCCAAAACATGGAGCCTGCCTCCCTCATAAGGGGAAGAATTGGCAGGTGAAAATAACACTGTGCTGGGGACAAGAAGCCTGCTGATCCCAGCTCAGCCTGGGACAGGCTGCTGAACCTTGAGCAAGTCACTGAACATCACTGAACCTGACAGAATAACCACCAAACGAGATTCTTAACTAAGAAGATTTGATTTCTAAGATCCCCTCCAGCTCAATCTCTAATACTATGACCACATATAAGTCCCCAAGGTTTGCTGACTACATATCAATGCAATTTTTCCAGTGCATAAACAAAGAACTGAAAAGTGAAATAAAGTTATTCTAATGCATTTTTGACATACAATAGTGTTTTACTCTGTAGATCTACAAATTTGAAATCAATTATTTTTAAATGGCAAGATTTTATTTGACTCAAAATTGTTAAATTTGCTGGTGATCTTTGCCTGTGCAAATTTAGAGAATGTGTATGCATGGGAATTATTCTCTGTCTTAAGATTAGCATTGCCTGCTTTTGTTAGTAATTTATCATTCCTACTAAAGAATCCCAGATATTCTTGTTTCCTTTTACAGGCTAATGCACATGACATTCACTTTATAAGCATTTCATAATGATAATATTTTAAAATAAGATGATAAATATGTTAAATTTTATAATTTAAAATTTTGAAATAAGTTCATTACATACAGTCACTTGCCTCAATTTTACTTAAGATATTTTATTTTCCATGAATGAAAGAAACTGGAACATGGACAAATATTAACTAAGAGTTAATAAATGATTTTATCTTGTTGATAAATGAGAACCATAGAAATAGTTGTAGTTATGAAGCACCCGCTATTGCCAGACATTGTGCTAGGTATGTTGTAAATTCTTTCTCTAGTCTGTGGAACAATTTTGTTAGGTACATGTGTCTGATTAACAGATGAGGAAAGTGATCCAGGAGATCATACATCTGATGTGCAGCGCCCTGGATTTTCAAAAACCTCATTATGATTAGTTCATCCTTAAAATTAGACTGTGGTATTTCACCATAAGATAGAGCAGTATAACAATGTCTAGCATCTGTATGTTAATTTTTTAAGAAGCATTGAAAAGGAGAAAAATCAGTAGCTATGTTAGTTATCAAACAATTTCTCAAAGAATCTTAAGGTACACTGACATTAGTTTCTTTAAAAAATTCTTTTTGGAACAATGCTATTAGGCTTTACAATATTACAAGGTACATAGACTAGCAAAAAGATAAATGAAAATATTACCTCGTTTCCTAAAAGGAAGACAAGTAGTCCAGGCAATGGAATATCTCTGATGGATTAGCACAGCACTATTTATACCTTGTTCCTCCATAATATGGTAATCCTGTGGTTTGAAATGCCTGAACAGAATTTGAATTCTAAGAAGTCATGATGATTAGAATTGCTTTTCTATCGAATTTTTGTACCCCATATTCCAAGGAATTCTTCTACTCAGTTTGATTTAGAACATGATAACAGGTAATGTGGGGTTTATAATATGTCATGATTATCTATATTCTATGTTTGTGTAGCTCAGTTCTTCCACGTTTTAATACTAGTTATGAGGCTCAGTATAAGGCTTTTTTTGTTTATTTTTTGCCTAGATGTACCACAGAGCCTCTTCTAGTCACTGTCATTTTAAATAAGCATCTAAAATTATATTTTGGATATGTTAATTACAATTTCATTAATAAGTGAAAAATACATTCTTCCTATTCACTGCTTATCATTTGGCAACTCTAAAAATAAGGTTAGCCATATGCAAGTCTATGTAATACATTGGGAAACTCAGCTCTTCTACTAGCTAGCAGTAACTTTTATAAGTATTTACTTTTTTAACTTTTCTTATTAGTTTCAGAATCTGTCAAATAATACTATCTATATTTAATCCAATTTATAATATTTTCTTAAATCTTAAGTTAAAGTCGCTCAGTCGTGTCTGACTCTTTGCGACTCCATGGACTATACAGTCCATGAATTCTCCAGGCCAGAATACTGGAATGGGTAGCCTTTCCCTTCAGGGTTTCTTCCCAACCCAGGGATCAAATCTAGATCTTCCGCATTGCAGGCAGATTCTTTACCAGCTAAGCCACCAAGAAAGCCAATATTAAAATAATTAGAAATAATTTATAAAGTGAGTTGGTGACTACATACGACCTACTTTTTTTCTGTGCCAGTTTATCTTCCATTGCTTAGATACTTATCAACAGCTTTCTAATACATCTTGTAACTTCTCATCTGTTCCTCTAAAATGCATTTTCCATTAACTTCCTCACAAATATTTTCTTTCTAAAATCAATGTAACAAGCAATTTTACTGAATCAAAATATTTCTGAGGTTTTGTAAACTGTCTAGGGTAATGTTCAAGATGTTTAATGTAGAATTCAAGGTCATTCAAGATCTTTTCAGGAAATTTTTCTGCCCTCATTTCTCGACATGTCATATTCCACATTCACAATCTTTCCAGGGCACCATGAAATGTCCATGATCATTCTGACTGGAAATGCTTTTCTATCACATTATTTACCCTGTAAATGCCAATCTGTTCCTAAATATTTGGTTGAGATTTGAACCATCTGTGAAAAAGTCTCCCAAATCTTCAACACACTTGAACTTTTTAATAAATGTGACAAATGAAATAGTTGAACAGATACTGAAGTTGCAAATGTAGTTAAGATTTTTTTTCTTTATTCCATGAACAATTCTTTTTCTAAGCATTTAGGAGAAAGCCATAAACAAATGAAAAATCTCTGCTTTCAAGGAGCTTATATTTCAGCTGGCTGAGAGAGAGGATTTCATGATAAATAACACATTGTTTGTTTTATCATCAAGCAACAGTTAGAACTGGACATGGAACAACAGACTGGTTNAAATTAAAATTTCCATCTTTTTCAGCAATTGAGATAGCAGATAAAATGAATAAAATAGGAATAAATAAGTTATATGAGGATTATTTATGCAAAATAAAGCTTTTAATGATGGAAATAAAAATGTAAAGAGTAGGCAAAGGTAGATATGAGAATAAATAACTTAGGAAACTTCATGTCAACCTTAAAAACAAAGTAATTTTGCAAACCACCATGTCAGAAATAACACATAAATTCTGAATTTATCTTGAGGTTAAAATACACTTAATTTTAGTGAGTATATATTAGACTTTCAGACAATAAATATGGTTTTAGGTACTCAAACAATAAGCTAGTAACATATTCTTTTTTGAGATTGTATTTTTTCTTTGGATTGTAGAGAAATAAGTATGTTTGAGACAGCTAGATAATTCAAATAATTTTGGCATTTTGATTTCTAAGTATCATAGCTATGGAGACTCTTTCTAAATAACTGTTGGAATAAGTCTGGCTTTTAAAAATTGCTAAGTCACATGAAAGGTTTATTCAAACATGTTTGATTACATTTTTCTTTCTTCCTTCCTTTTGTATCTCCTCTTTTCCTTCCTCCTATCTTTTCCCCCCTCCTACCTCCCCTTCTTTTCTTCTTACTTTTATTTTTTCCCTATTCTTTGAAAAAAAGAAACTTTATAGATATTGGTCATATCACTGAGTGGATTTAAAGCAATAATATGGCTCATGTGAATACAAGAGGTTTTGAATAAAAATTCAAATGATCCTACTTGAGGGTAATGTAAATGGAAATGTAAACCACACTGAAATTTAACATATCCTATATGTTAGGTTGGAATACTACATTAAAGTGCTATATTAATATATTCACCAAGATATATTAAAATGGTACTCAACAAGGTAGAAAGTTGTGAAATATATGTGACATTCAAAATAAAAACTGATGACTGTATTCATGAGTGGCATTCTTATTTTGTCTATAATCTTAAACTTTATGACAGGGAGATGGCTTTATAAAACTAATAGACCAGAGCTTGTTTTTCTGTCTTTAGAAAAAGAAAGAATGATAGAATGTTCTCCAAAGCCAAGTATCAGGCTCTTGAAATGTCAAGATGTTTCCTTTACAACATAGCACAACAAAGAGATATTGCTATCTCTTGAGTATGGTGCCTTAAGAATACAATCCAGAGCCAGCTTTAATATGCAATTTCCTGTTTTCAGTCTCTTCCAAAGAGAAGATGATCTTTAACTCTCAATTCATACTAATGAGAGAAACCCAAAGTGGAATCCCTGAAGGATTCTTGAAGTAATTTTTTAAGCCATCAAGAAATTTAGGTGTATGCTATGTTTAATGTAATATAGAAATATGAGATGACAAATTTGAAAAAAAAAAACTTTTAGTGCAATTAGATTGAAGATTTGGTTTTGACTTCAGAGGATTCAAAGAAAATTATATTGATGCTATACTAAGGTGCTTATACATTATTCTGGGAGACAAATGAATGTATAGAGATGTCTAGAAAATTGATGTGGCTTCAGATGGCAAAGAATCTGTCTGCAATGCAGGAGATCTGGGTCCAGTCCCTAGGTTGGGAAGATCCCCTGGAGAAGGGAATGGCAACTCATTTCAGTATTCTTGCCTGGAGAATTCTATGGGCAGAGGAGCCTGGTGGGCTACAGTCCACGGGGTTGCATAGAATCAGACACAACTGAGTGACTAACACTTTCTTTCAGGAGATTGTTGTTGTTCAGTCGCTATGTTGTGTCTGATTCAGCCCCATGGAATGCAACCTGCAAGGCTTCTCTGTACTTCACCGTCTCCCAGAGTTTGCTCAAACTCATGCCCATTTAATTGATCATGCCAATCAACCATCTCATTCTCTGTCGCCCCCTTCTCCTCCTGCCTTCAATCTTTCCCAGCATCAGGATCTTTTCCAATGAGTCTGCTCTTCACAATCAGGTGGCCAGAGTATTGGAGCTTCAGCTTCAGCATCAGTCCTTTCAATGAATATTCAGGTTTGAATTGACTGGTTGATCTCCTTGCTGTCCAAAGGACTCTCAAGTCTTCTCCAGTACCATAGTTTGACAGCATCAATTCTTCAGCACTCAGCCTTCTTTACGGTCCAAGCTCTCAAATCTGTACATGACTACTGGGGTACAGTCGAGTGTCTTAGGGCATCATAGTATATAGATGATAATGAACATGATGAAGATAAATAGGGTGTAGGGAAAAAGCAAATTAGCCAAGATAGCACGGTCAGGTTCTCTTGCTCCTTGGCCTCTCACTCTTTCTCCATGTTTTGTAAATAATGATTATGTAACAGCTGAGATCACCCATAGCACTGCACATGCATGTCACAAGGTATTCGCTTGGCTGTGGGCTGCTGTGTGTGTATGCCTGTATGAGTTTCACCATGAAAGTCCTAGCTACTGCTGCATTGGGACTACACTGGAATGACATCATGGTTATGTTATATGAGGTTATGGTAGTGGTGGTTTAGTCACTAAGTCGTGTCCGACTCTTGTGACCCCATGGACTGTAGCCTGCCAGTCTCCTCTGTCCATGGGATTCTCCAGGCAAGAATACTGGAGTGGGTTGCCATTTCCTTCTCCAGGGGAGCTTCCCAACCCAGGGATCAAATCCGGGTCTCCTGCATTGCAGGCTGATGCTTTAACCTCTGAGCCACCAGGGAAGCCCCCTCATATGAGGTTATGTTATGGCTCTATTACAGTTCCTTTATGGTTCTGTTGTGGCTGCTGCTACAGTTGCTGCATCAGCCAGGACAGAGGCTGTGTTGCGGCTGCCATGCCAACCAGTAGAGAATAAACGTGTCTGCAGTCGCTATGGCTCCTCGTTTTCTTCCAGCCTCTTAGCTCGCACCTTTCCTTCCCTGGGTTCAGCAAACAATGTGCACAGTGCGATACAGGAAGACAACTGGCATCGAGAACAGGATTGGCGATATGTAGGGAAATGCAGTCAGATAATAAGTAAAGTAATAACCATAGAACATTAATGCTATATTTGGGTGAAAACATTCCATAAAAATAATTAGAAGAAATAATCAAATAAAAAGATTTATAAATGAACTTAACAGGATGATTTTTTACAATAGAAGATAGTTGAGTGACCAAATAACAATTGAGTTATCAAAAGTTAATCCCAGCATTAGTCTAGACATGTGTGAATAAGACAAAGGGAAAACCATGCTTGAGTTATCCATATTAGAAAATAAATGGAATAGTAAAAATGTTTCTGTAGAATATAATTTATCCTACTTCAAAAAATGCATGCCCAAGATGGAATAAGTCTATGCCAAAAATATAACAGCTAATAAAAATGTTACTGTTGCCTAATAAATGATGATAAATGGCATAATAACTTGGAATCATCACTGATTATAAACATATCCAAATTATTAAATTGTACTTTTATTAAAATAACTTTATAATATTTTAAGGCTTAATGTATAGTCAAGTTTTCAGAAAAATTTGGTAATCTTATAGGATTGTACTTAAAAAATTCCTATTTCAAAGTCAAATTACCATGGAGATCAGTACTATATATTTCATATAGTAACTAGATGCAATTTTTTTGGAACTGAATTTGCTTTCTTTAAGTCTTTTGGGTTTTGTGTTCCTCAAGGGAAGCCCTGTGATAATGTGATTATACAGGATAGTAGAAAAAAATGGG
>SJYA01001007.1:0-14972 GCA_006410615.1 Neotragus moschatus | reverse complement strand
GGTTGGGAAGATCCCCTGGAGAAGGGAATGGCAACTCATTTCAGTATTCTTGCCTGGAGAATTCTATGGGCAGAGGAGCCTGGTGGGCTACAGTCCACGGGGTTGCATAGAATCAGACACAACTGAGTGACTAACACTTTCTTTCAGGAGATTGTTGTTGTTCAGTCGCTATGTTGTGTCTGATTCAACCCCATGGAATGCAACCTGCAAGGCTTCTCTGTACTTCACCGTCTCCCAGAGTTTGCTCAAACTCATGCCCATTTAATTGATCATGCCAATCAACCATCTCATTCTCTGTCGCCCCCTTCTCCTCCTGCCTTCAATCTTTCCCAGCATCAGGATCTTTTCCAATGAGTCTGCTCTTCACAATCAGGTGGCCAGAGTATTGGAGCTTCAGCTTCAGCATCAGTCCTTTCAATGAATATTCAGGTTTGAATTGACTGGTTGATCTCCTTGCTGTCCAAAGGACTCTCAAGTCTTCTCCAGTACCATAGTTTGACAGCATCAATTCTTCAGCACTCAGCCTTCTTTATGGTCCAAGCTCTCAAATCTGTACATGACTACTGGGGTACAGTCGAGTGTCTTAGGGCATCATAGCATATAGATGATAATGAACATGATGAAGATAAATAGGGTGTAGGGAAAAAGCAAATTAGCCAAGATAGCATGGTCAGGTTCTCTTGCTCCTTGGCCTCTCACTCTTTCTCCATGTTTTGTAAATAATGATTATGTAACAGCTGAGATCACCCATAGCACTGCACATGCGTGTCACAAGGTATTCGCTTGGGTGTGGGCTGCTGTGTGTGTATGCCTGTATGAGTTTCACCATGAAAGCCCTAGCTACTGCTGCGTTGGGACTACACTGGAGTGACATCATGGTTATGTTATATGAGGTTATGGTGGTGGTGGTTTGGTCACTAGGTCGTGTCTGACTCTTGTGACCCCATGGACTGTAGCCTGCCAGGCTCCTCTGTCCATGGGATTCTCCAGGCAAGAATACTGGAGCGGCTTGCCATTTCCTTCTCCAGGGGTGCTTCCCAACCCAGGGATCGAATCCGGGTCTCCTGCATTGCAGGCAGATGCTTTAACCTCTGAGCCACCAGGGACTGTCTCTTATACACATCTCCTTGCAGGGAGACCTCGCCACTCACCTCTGCAGAACACTCAAACAGCTTTCACACTGGCCTGTTTAGCTGAGCTCATCCCAGAAAGGAATTTTTTTTAATTCATTCATNCCTCTGAGCCACCAGGGAAGCCCCCTCATATGAGGTTATGTTATGGCTCTATTATAGCTCCTTTATGGTTCTGTTGTGGCTGCTGCTACAGTTGCTGCATCAGCCAGGACAGAGGCTGTGTTGCGGCTGCCATGCCAACCGGGAGAGAATAAACATGTCTGCGATCGCTATGGCTCCCCGTTTTCTTCCAGCCTCAGCTCGCACCTTTCCTTCCCTGGGTTCAGCGAACAATGTGCACAGTGCGATACAGGAAGACAACTGGCATCGCGAACAGGATTGGCGATATGTAGGGAAATGCAGTCAGATAATAAGTAAAGTAATAACCATAGAACATTAATGCTATATTTGGGTGAAAACATTCCATAAAAATAATTAGAAGAAATAACCAAATAAAAAGATTTATAAATGAACTTAACAGGATGATTTTTTACAATAGAAGATAGTTGAGTGACCAAATAACAATTGAGTTATCAAAAGTTAATCCCAGCATTAGTCTAGACATGTGTGAATAAGACAAAGGGAAAACCATGCTTGAGTTATCCATATTAGAAAATAAATGGAATAGTAAAAATGTTTCTGTAGAATATAATTTATCCTACTTCAAAAAATGCATGCCCAAGATGGAATAAGTCTATGCCAAAAATATAACAGCTAATAAAAATGTTACTGTTGCCTAATAAATGATGATAAATGGCATAATAACTTGGAATCATCACTGATTATAAACATATCCAAATTATTAAATTGTACTTTTATTAAAATAACTTTATAATATTTTAAGGCTTAATGTATAGTCAAGTTTTCAGAAAAATTTGGTAATCTTATAGGATTGTACTTAAAAAATTCCTATTTCAAAGTCAAATTACCATGGAGATCAGTACTATATATTTCATATAGTAACTAGATGCAATTTTTTTGGAACTGAATTTGCTTTCTTTAAGTCTTTTGGGTTTTGTGTTCCTCAAGGGAAGCCCTGTGATAATGTGATTATACAGGATAGTAGAAAAAAATGGGTATTACTATCTAATGAAATTGTATAAAAATGTACTTTTTTGATATTAGTTGAATAATCAAGTGTACTAAAATCTGAATATCATGGTATCGTCTATAAAATTTAAACAAATTATATTTTCAAATCCACTTTCACTCAGTCTGGTATATGAGACTGTCAGAATGAGTATCACCTTAGAGCTTGTTGGAACTGCAAATTCACAGATCACACTAAAAGTTGTAAAAATATCAAATTGTTTCAACATGACTTTCTGATTTTGCATTTTTATCTAAATATCTAACACAATAGTTCCTTAAGTTCTCAGTTTAAAGAATTTAACAAGTGATAAGTGAAAATATGAACTCAAGGCTTACAAATAGCTCTTAAAAAGCAAAGAAAGATATATTTAAATTTAAATGAATGGTCCCCCAGGATTTAATAATTTTTAAGGTATTAATATTTAAACCCACAGTCTGAAATGATTGGTTTTCACTGTTGCTTTTTCTGTTGCTTCTCTATTACCTCGGAATTTCATCTATATGAAAGGCATACAGTGCCCTCAAAAGTCAAGTACAAACTGTTTGTGGCAGAACAGATCCTTCTGACTCTAAAGCTTAACTTGTTTAAAATAAATTTCCAGCTTCCTGGATTCATGTTTCTGCATTTTTTTGTCTATTTAGCTGTTGATTAAAAGTTTTATCTTCAATACATGAACCTGTGTAAGATTTACAGCACACAAACTGTTGCTTTCAAACAATAAGAAACGATTAGAGCATATGGAATTTAGAAACCACTGACCAAGTAATGTCTCCTAATGCCAGATTTTCTGTTTCTCAAAGTAATACAGATAAGAATCATATATTGGAGGTATATGAAAGAGTAGCAAACACTGAATTTGTGACTCACTTAGCTTATTACACTCTATTAGCATACAACACAGAATTGTCAAAGTAAGACAATGAAGTAAGAACCACACCAAGGAGGATTCCAGAAGGAGGCATCTCAGCAGGAGCAGTGGCCTCTGGTCAGGCAATGGATTTGGAACAAGTGTGAGTGGGAGGTCAAGTTCTGTTCTCCCCGGGCTTCCAGGGCCGGGTCTCTGCAACAACTCTCAATAGCATAAATTTAGGTTTTCCTGAGAAGAGCTCTCAAGTCACTCAGCTTTGTGGGCTCTTTTTAAGGAGCATCGGTTATCCCTGGGGAGAGGTCTTGATTTTGGTTATTCTTTCTGTTCCAGTGTGGTACATTGGCCATCAAATGTCCCGTCTAAAGAGATGACTTAGTTTATCACCCCAACACACTCCCAGTCCTACACAGATATTTCAGAACAACTAATGTGGAAGTCCACATTTGGCCACTGGGACTCAATTTTAAACTATCTAAAATGTCTTACTCCTAGGAAGGAAAGTTATGACCAACGTAGACAGCATATTGAAGAGCAGAGACATTACTTTGCCAAGAAAGGTCCATTTGGTCAAGGCTATGGTTTTTCCAGTAGTCATGGATGGATGTGAGAGTTGGATTAGAAAGAAAGCTGAGTGCTGAAGAATTGATGATTTTGAACAGGTGTTGGAGAAGACTCTAGAGAGTCCCTTGGGCTGCAAGGAGATCCAACCAGTCAATTCTAAAGGAAATCAGGCCTAAATATTCATTGGAAGGACTGATTATGAAGCTGAAACTCCAATACTTTGGCCACCTGAAGCAAAGAACTGACTCATTGGAAAAGACCCTGATGCTGGGAAAGATTGAAGACAGGAGGAGAAGGGAACAATAGAGAAGGAGATGGTTGGATGGAATTACTGACTCAATGATATGAGTTTGAATAAACGCCGGGAGTTGGTGATGGACAGGGAGGCCTGGTGTCCATGGGGTCTCAAAGAGTTGGACACGACTGAGCAACTGAACTGAACTGAACATGTCTTAAAATAGCTTCATCCTATAGATTTCACACAAGAGGAGTAGAAATCATAACCAAAATGAAATCACATTTTAACAACATACATTTTTAAAAATAATGTCTGACTTTATCTGTTCTTAATTGTTGCCAGCAAATTATTTTCACCTGTGGAGCTACTTCATCAAATCATTTTTTCTTCCACAGTGGAGGTGACCTGACTTAAACCAACTTTGTCATTCCAACAACTACCCTTAATATCTGGAGTGGCATGGAGTTCAGCAAATTCTTAATTTTGCAGACAGAATTCATTGCATTCAGCAGCCACCCTTTGAGTCTTAGTTGTTACTGCTAATTTCAGAGACTGGAAATCATATAACCGTGCTTTTTAATAGTTTTGAATTCTAGAAAAGCTTTTATGAGTGACCAGTTACTATTATGAGTATCCATCTTCTTCCTACTCCTTTTCTAAGACTTTATTTTTGTGGTTGCTTCTTTCTCTTAAATATCTTAACTTGTTTTGTTTGCATTTGTTTATTCCCTCGGTCTACAATGATCTGTGTGTGTGTGTGTGTGTGTGTGTGTATGTGTGAGGTGTGTGTGTCAGTTGTGTCTGACTCTGCGACCCCGTGGACTGTAGCTCACCAGGCTCCTCTGTCCAAGGGATTCCCCAGGCAAGAGTACTGGAGTGGGTTGTCATTTCCTCTCCAACTATGACCTTTAGTTATCACTTATTTTTCAGATACCATCTCTTCATTCTCTGCTTCCAATAAATCACACTAACCATTGCTTTTTCACAATGATGGCTAAGCTTTCGGAAAGATGTCCTATTTATGACTTCTTCTTCCAAATGTTTTTAATGCACTGCCTTTGTAAGTCAGTTCATCCTCTCTTGCATGGATAAAGATATGTAGTCTATCTTGAATTTCATAAATTAAAATCTAATCTTTATCTGTCAGCTTCAAAATACATTTTCTACAACAGTTTTACATTTGAAAAAAATAATAGATGTATCAGGCAACTTAACTGCCTCAATACTTTTCTCTGGCTTCTTATCCTGAGTCAGGTAATATTGACAATCCATAACATATAATTCAAAGGCATTCAAATGTCATACAGCAGACATTCGTCATTCCATTTTTCACTACTCTGTCTCATTTGCAACTTTCCTGAAAGCACCATGATTTTCATGTGTTTTTGATTTCCATTTTTCCTCTGCTCAAGAATGTTCCTCCCTCATATTTTCACAGACAGTGCATTTAATATTCCTTATGTTTAGTTTTAGATCATATTTGAATTTGACTATAGCTACAAAATTGCCTGCAAATATTATAAAATATAACACTTAGAGTGTTTATATAAATGTATTTTCCCTTTAAAATATATAAGTATAGTATATTTAACAAATAATTATTGATTGCCTAATGTGTGTCAGGAACTCTTTTATCCAAATAGAAGTGGGCCATGAAGAAAAAGAAATCTCAGTCTTCATGGAAGATATACTATATGTTAACTGGCAGGTAAGATAAAACATGATAAGTCATAAATCATTGGTCTGAAGAAGAAGAGAAGAAAGTAGAATTAGAGGAAAGGGATAGGAAATTTTTCTAGAAACGGGATATTCAATGTTAATGTGCTAGGAAATGTCTTCCTGACAAGAAAGTGAAACCTTGAAGGAAGTAAAGAAGTCACTGTTATTGACAGCTATGAGAATACTCTAGACCATGAGATGAAAGCATGCCTGCAATACTAAAATAATAATACTGTTAATAATGATATTAAAGCAAATAGGACAGTGTTGTTTAAATTGAGATCTTTCTTGGAACTGAGATCAGAGAAATCAAAAGAACCTGATTATGCTGGATTTTAAGGGCATTTTGAGAAATTTAAAAGACTTCTGCTCTGGAATTCAGCTTCTAGGGCTGATTGCATATCAGGGACTGGGTTTATCCTGCTTGTTAAATAACTCAGAAAAAAAAATAGCATTTATAAGAATAAAAGTATATCTACTACCCTCTAAATGGAAAAAGAACAATGTCTAATACCAAATCAAAATTATCAAGCATGGGCCAAAAAAGGAAGAAATAACTCACAATGAAGAAGAAACTCAATGAATAGAAACAAACTCAGATATGACAGAAATAATAGAATTAGAAAAAAATTATATAAATACTTAGTGAAACTATATTTTATACATTCAAGTAAAGGAAAGTATGAGCTTGCTTGAAAAATATCGTTTTGACTAGAAAAGTACACTGAATGTAATTAATAACATGTTTTAGGAAAAAAGATGAGGGAACTTGAAAGAATACTGAATATAAAAGATTAGGAATCTTGGAAATATCCAAAATAAAACTGTACAAAATCACGAGGGAAAATATAAGAATGAAAAGAAACAGTGCTTCAGTGAGCTGGTTCAACGAGAATCTCAAAAGAACCCATATGTTTTGTATAGTACATATACAATACATATATAATACATATATAATTGTGCTAAAGGTGAGGAAGGGAAGGAAGAAAAAAAATGTGAATAAATCAATGAACAAATAATGTCGAAATGTTAGGAAACCTGCAACTCGTAGATCAAGAGCACAACAAATTAAGACTGCAAAGCATCAAAAAGACCACATCAAACATATTATAAACAAATGATTTCCCAGCCATTTCTTTCTTTTGACTGTGGTACATGAATTATGGGATTGTAGTTCAGTGACAGGGATGGAACCTGTCCTCCAACCAGCCTCAGTAGTGAAAGCATGCATCTTGGACCTCCAGGGAATTCCTCTACTAGTCTTAAAAAGAAAATATCTAGAGAAAAATGTATATGTGTTATACGGGGCCACAAGCACATTAATGGTAACTGATTTCTCAAAATAAGCCAGGAAAGGGTGGTGGAATATTTTAAGTACTGAAAAGAAAATATCTGTCAAACAAATTCTATGAGTGAAAGTATAATTCTAAAATGGAGACCAAAAAAACCCTTTTTCAGATCACAAACCTGAGCAAATTTATGATCATTATGCTAGCCTTAGAAGTAACGTTTAATGAAAGTCATTCGGGCAGAAGTAAAGTAAGTACACATGGCAATCTTTAGCTCCTTAGTAGAAGAACATTGAAAATGGTAAGTACGGGGATGAATAGGAAATGCCTCAATTATCTATGTTTGAAAACTCTTAAAAGGTAAATATTTAAAAAATAAAAGTAATAATATATATGGTGTGTGTTTTAATAAAAGTAAGGTTAAAGTATATGACAACATCACCACAAACCACTGAAGGAGGAAAATTGAAGGCTAATACCTAAGATTCCTTATTAATATGGCTGTTAAAAAAAGAAACGTGATTGAGACTGTAGAAAAGGGAGCTCTGGGGTATTATATGTTGGTGCAACCCCTAAGGAAGATATTATGGAATTACCTCAAAAAGTTAAAAATAAAGCTAACANTTAAAGTATATGACAACATCACCACAAACCACTGAAGGAGGAAAATTGAAGGCTAATACCTAAGATTCCTTATTAATATGGCTGTTAAAAAAAGAAACGTGATTGAGACTGTAGAAAAGGGAGCTCTGGGGTATTATATGTTGGTGCAACCCCTAAGGAAGATATTATGGAATTACCTCAAAAAGTTAAAAATAAAGCTAACATCTGATTCAGTAATCCCACTCTGAGTAATTATCTGAAAGAATTTAAATCAAGGTATCCAAGTTAGATGTGCCCTTTCATGTTCGTCACATCATTGTTTACAATAGCCAAGACATAGAAATAATTTGAATGTGGATTGACACATGAATGGAGAGAGTAAGTGTATTATGCACATGAAATAGACATTATATTTAAAATAAATATATCTGTTTTTATAGATGTTGGGACCACTCAAGTTTTCTTACCTGGAGAATCCCCATGGACAGAGGAGCCTGGCGAGCTATAGTCCATGGGTTCTCAAAGAGTTGGGCACGACTGAGCCACTGAGAACAGCGGCACTAAAAAAGGGACAATTATGAGACATTATGGTCTCAAATGATAATGTGCTAACTGAAATAAGTCAGACACGCAAAGACTGATATTGTACGATCTCATTTACTGGTAAAATTTTAAATCACCACGCTAAGAGAAGCATGAGTAGAACTGTGGCTGTGTTTGCCAGGGACAGAAGGTACAACGTTTTAGCCATGAATGATAGATTCTGAAGACCTACTATACAGCTANGGGTTAGAACTTACCAGATATGTATTGGTCATACATAAAGAGAAGATCAGTGGAAACAAACTCAAAGATTTTGTTATGCATTGAATCTGAACAACTAAGGAGTGAAAAGAACTGAAATGGGGGAGGGGCACAACAAAAAGGTCCGTATTGGAGTTGTTAATATTCAGGCATTTTTCACACAGTAGAGTGTGTAAGTGGAGAGTGAAAGGGCAGTTGAGGAGGGAGAACACACACAAATAACTCAGTATCTACTTCCTTCCCTCACGCTCTGATTCTTTCATCAGCATCTGAGCCTGAGGACTCTCCTTTTGTGTTCTGCGAATGTCTTTGATCCAACACTAGGGCTCTCTGTTGTGTGCAAGCCTCTGGAAACTGACGATTGTCCCTCAGTTTGGATCATCTTCTCAGGAAGTGTAAACTTGTTTCCATGTATTTTAGTGAATGAAATTTACTATCACCTAAAATTATGACACAGCTTAATTTATAGAGTTTTAGCTGCTTGTGTTTACAGGCAACACATAGTTGACATTTTCTTCCAAGCTGCATGCTAAAATGCGTATTTCAGAAATAGATGAGCAGATAGAACACAAACTTATGGTGAGGGAAAAGGAAGGGGGCATAAAAATCAGGAAGCTGGGATTAACAGAGATACTCTACCATATGTAACAGACAAACAATAAGGATTTACCCTATAGCACAGGGACTGCAACTCAAAATTTTATAATAAACTGTTTGGAAAAAGAATCTGAAAAAGAATGAATAAAGAATGAATATATGACTATACAAATATTTATTCAACATGTATACATAATACTGAATCACTGTGCTATACACCTGAAACTAACTGGGTATTGTAAATCAATTATACTGTTACGCTCGGAGCCCAAGTCTCCGAATAGACTGAGAGAACAAGTCCACCACGGCAGAGCAAAAGCAGGAAGGGAGTTTATTTCCAACTTGAGTTAGGGCACTCTGCCATCTCTGGAGACGCGGAGTGAGGCAAGAGATCCCTGAGTCCAGAATTACAGGAGTATTTATAGTGTTTAAGATGTCCTTGAGCCCGCAGAGTCACAGAGTCAGGAATTTTTCTTTGGGCCCAGTATTTTCTAAGGAGCCTGTCACGGCATCTGTGAGGCCTTACATATACTTCAATAAAAGAAGGAATCAATTTCTTCGATAAGTACAATTAAAGTGAAAGGCAAGATATTGATTTCTGTTTAGATGATTTCATGCCAACAGCATGGATTGAAATTTTTTTAATATAGAATATTTCAAAATTAAAATAACACTGCAAGGAGATCAAAGCAGTCTATCCTAAATGAAATCAGTCCTGAATATTCATTGGAAGGACTGATGCTGAAGCTAAAACTCCAATCCTTTGGCCATCTGATGCGAAGATCNGCCAACAGCATGGATTGAAATTTTTTTAATATAGAATATTTCAAAATTAAAATAACACTGCAAGGAGATCAAAGCAGTCTATCCTAAATGAAATCAGTCCTGAATATTCATTGGAAGGACTGATGCTGAAGCTAAAACTCCAATCCTTTGGCCATCTGACGCGAAGATCTGACTCACTGGAAAAGACCCTGATGGGAGAAAGATTGAAGGCGGAAGGAGAAGGGGACAACAGAGGATGAGATGGTTGGATGGCATCACTGACTCAATGGACATGAGTTTGAACAAGGTCTGGGAGTTGGTGATGGACAGGAAGGCCTGGTGTGCTACAGTTAGTTCATGGGGTTGCAAAGAGTTGGACACGACTGGGTGACTGAACTGAACTGGACACTTAAGCAAACATGAACGTTGTTGTAGTGAGAAGACAGAAACCCAGCAGTAGAAGTTGAATTTGTGAAAACAGATACATAGATTGAAGTTATACATTTACAAACTGAGAAATGCCAAGGGTGGATAATAAATGTCAGAATTTGAGAAACCACAAAGACAATTATATTCTATATCCATCAAAACTCTGTCAAATATGCTGTGAAGACATAAATTGTTGTAAATTTAGCCACTAACTTTGTTACTTTGTTATTACAGTCCAAGGAAATAAATAAAATGGGATATCCAGTATTTGCTTGATAGATCAATTTATTACTATGGTAAGTTTTTTTAAATTTTTGAAATACTTTAACATAGAGAAGAAAGTAGAACACAATCAATTAGTTCAGAGAATATCACTACTACTGTTTAGAATTATTAATATGATCTCAGGAGTGTGTTTTGCATATAACACTACTTATTTTCATCTTTTTTTTTTTTCTTTCAAAGCCAGAATATGGACACAGCAGGAGGGCAAGAACCTTCCTGAGTACAAAGCAAATACATCTTCTCATCAAACCTGTAGATAAAGAGAAAACATTCTTTTTATTAACTTTGAACTACAGATAAAATCATGGCTAATAACATTATTCTTACATGTTTTCAAGTTATATCCATATACATTCCTTTGTGTCTGACCAAGTGTTCACAACCGCCCATTTGTTACCACTCCTTTGTGTCCTCCATATGTTACTCAGACTTCTCTCCTCCCCTGGTGCCCTGATCTCTGCTTACTCTTAGGCCTGGACAATCACTAAAAAGTGGAATGTGGTCTATGGGGTTGCACAGAGTCGGACACGACGGAAGCAACTTAGCAGCAGCAGCAGCAGCTTCCTTAACAGCTTATTTTGAGATTCGGCTGATCACAGTAGACACTTTTTTCTGTCAAACTTTATTAGACATTTCACCGGTATAGACCAACTTCCCTTAAGTCTCTGCTTAATCTTTTTTACTCTATAAAGGGAAAACTTTTCTGATTGCTTTTGAAATTATTGCAGAGTTCTGTGATTTGTGCATTCTCTATATAGTAGTGGTTTATTCTGAATAAAGTCTCTCCTTATCTAATTTGGGATTTGTCTTGATTTGACTTGATCAATGATTCTTGACCTCAAATTATACTCATGTAAATTCATTTCTATATAAAAGATTCAGTAAAAATCACTCTAAAATGGTTCTATAATTGAACTCTAAATTAAATCAGTATTGTCACTGCCACTCTTTCTTAGTTCAAGCTCTTATTTCTCACAATTATTTTGATAATTTCCCAATGAACTTTATTTTCTGTCTATACTCCCTCTCAACTTGCCTAACTCCCCATATATAATATGTCTATATAAGCCATCTATTCTTATCACTCCTTTATCACATGATATTTTAGCTGATGATTATTTCTATTTATGGCCAGATTAAATCAGATCTGGGCTGGATGAAGCACAAGCTGGAATCAAGATTGCTGGGAGAAATATCAATAACCTCAGATATGCAGATGACATCAACCTTATGGCAGAAAGTGAAGAACTAAAGAGCCTCTTGCTGAAAGTGAAAGAGGAGAGTGAAAAAGTTGGCTTAAAGCTCAACATTCAGAAAACAAAGATCATGGCATCTGGGCCCGTCATTTCATGGCAAATAGATGGAGAAACAGTGGAAACAGTGTCAGACTTTATTTTTCTGGGCTCCAAAATCACTGCAGATGGTGACTGCAGCCATGAAATAAAAAGATGCTTATTCCTTGGAAGAAAAGTTACGACAAACCTAGACAACATATTGAATAGCAGAGACATTACTTTGCTGACTAAGGTCTATCTGGTCAAAGCTATGGTTTTTCCAGTAGTTGTCTATGGATGTGAGAGTTGGACTATAAAGAAGGCTGAGTGCTGACGAATTAATGCTTTTGAACTGTGGTGTTGGAGAAGACTCTTGAGAGTCCCTTGGACTGCAGGGAGACCCAACCAGTCCATCCTAATGGAAATCAGTCCTGGGTGTTCATTGGAAGGACTAATGTTGAAACTGAAACTCCAGTATTTGGCCACCTGATATAAAGAGCTGACTCGTTTGAAAAGACCCTGATGCTGGGAAAGACTGAAGACAGGAGGAGAAGGGGATGACAGAGAATGAGATGGTTGGATGTCATCACTGACTCAGTGGGCATGATTTTGAGTAAACTCCAGGAGTTGATGATGGACAGGGAGGTCTTGCATGCTGCTGTCCATGGGGCCGCAAAGAGATGGACATGACTGAATGACTGGACTAAAGCTGTCTAGCGCAGGGACTCTGGCTTAATGTTTTTTATATCCTTAGTGGCTATCTCAGTGAATGCCTATGGGTGGTCTAAAAATATCTATTGAATGAATGAATGCAAATCGCATTTGGTTTCTTTCCTAAAACAGTAACAGAGGGACAGAATTTTCGATTGTTCTCATCCAAAAGTTAAAAGAACTCCTATATTTCCATGTCTTCAAGTCTTATTTTCACTTTCATTTTTCCTGATACTTCATGGAAATATCAAACGACTATTGATAAATTCAGAGAATGATTTCTATCATCTTTTTTCCCCTGCACTTCTCACATAAGAAAAACTGTGTCAGTTTGAATTTTAGTCCTCTTGGACTTTTAATATGAATGCTATTCTTGTTCAAACTGAACATAGCCGAAGTATCTCCTTTATCACCTCCTACATTAACAGACCAAATGTGTTCATAAAGCAAAATTCCCTGGAGGAAACAGCAACAACCAAGAAACGGACAAATAACATTAGCATCATGTGTCTTTACTGAAAGTCATATTTCCTGAGAACATTCATTTGCTAATCAAATTCTGAGCACTTTCTTCCATTTCTTTTTTTCTCCTTCCCTGGCTTGGTCATCCATTCAATGCTTCATGAAATCTGATTGCCATTTCTTAAGGCTTCTTTATCATATTTCTTTCAAGTCTTTCTTTTCCCAACCAATTTTAGTCCCCTGCCCCTCCACTTATAAACAGAGTCCATATTTTATCCATGTTTTTTTTGGTCAAATGAAATTTTCATTAATATTACATCTTTCCTTGATCAAAAATCTTCTGTGATTGCTTTATACATGGGAGGACAAGTTCAGATTGTTTGTTCTGTTATTAATGGCACTGATGCTATTGCTGCTGCTAAGTCGCTTCAGTCGTGTCCGACTCTGTGCAACCCCATAGACAGCAGCCCACCAGGCTCCCCCATCCCTGGGATTCTCCAGGCAAGAACGCTGGAGTGGGTTGCCATTTCTTTCTCCAATGCATGAAAGAGAAAAGTGAAAGTGAAGTCTCTCAGTCGTGTCTGACTCTTCGTGACCCCATGGACTGCAGCCCACCAGGCTCCTCCGTCCATGGGATTCTCTAGGCGAGAGTACTGGAGTGGGTTGCCATTGCCTTCTCCCATTAATGACTTTAGAATGAATTGCTAATAAGCACCAATCTGGTGCCTTTGCAGTTGTTCAAAAGTTTACACTGAGAAGGCAAAGTTTTAAACAATATGTTGATGCAGATTTAGTGGCAGAGCAACCTGTAGTCACAGTTCTATAAAATTCTGTTCAATGAATTTTGCATATCATCTTTTAAAAGGCTCACTGGTTCTTTGAGGTAATTATTACTATGCTACTATTGAGTCTGATGCAAAAGTGAACTTTAGAAAAGATTATGGATATTTCATACGATTTTGGGGGCCAAGATACAAACGCAGGTGTCCCCATACCCAGGGCTCAGTCTTTGAGCCACAGGGCAGATGTTTTCTTTGGAAGCATTTGGATAAATAATTGGGCTCCCCTGGTGGCTCAGATGGTAAAAAATCCACCTGCAATGTGGGAGACCTGGGTTCGATCCCTGGGTAGGGAAGATCCTCTTGAAGAGGGCATGGCAACTCACAACAGTATTCTTGCCTGGAGAATCCCCATGGACAGGGAGCCTGGTGGGCCATGGACAGAGCAGTCAATGGGGTTGCAAAGAGTCGGACACGACTGAGTGACTGAGCACAGCACAGATAAATAAGTACAGTTTAAGAGGGCTACACCAGGCTGCACTTCTTAAACTGGGGCTGCTTTTGTTTTTATGACTTTCTCTTGACTTTTCTTGTTTTAATTGTTACCCTTCATAATTCTGGAGAATATGAAATGTCATTAAACTTGTCTTACCTTTGTGTTCATGTCCTGTGATTACTGAGCAGCTAGTACCCGAATTAATATGGATATGGATATGGATAGAAATTCAGGTATGGAATATTAGGAATATATCCACCTTGCTGGTTTGGGTAATAAACTCTCTGCATACATCAAAAGGGAGGAGAAAATGGCATAGAGTTAAGATAATGTAGGGCAAATAATTCATAATAATATCTATTAAGAACTTACATCAAAAATTTGGTAGTTCCTTTCATATCATCTGTTAGATTATTTTTCAAACTTTTAGTTAGAGTTTTACTTTTTGTATAAGAAAAATATTTTTAAAATAGTAAAATAATATAGGATTTTTTTTTTTTGCTGTTTGTTGATTCTGTTGTTTTATCATACTCAGAGCCATTGATTATGGCTGACCTCCCAAAAATGATTTAAAATCTATTTTATGGTATTAGCTATAAACTGATTTGATCACCCTTCTAGGGAGTAGGCATTTACTAATTTCTAATTACTGGAATTGTTGCTGATCATTGTCGTATTATAATGAGCTTCAGTATAGTTCAGTTCAGTCATTCAGTCAATGTCTGATTCTTTGCGACCCCATGAATCACAGCACGCTGGGCCTCCCTGTCCAACACCAACTCCTGGAGTTCACTCAGACTCACGTCCATCGAGTCAGTGATGCCATC
>SJYA01001006.1:0-30401 GCA_006410615.1 Neotragus moschatus | reverse complement strand
GTCATACCTGAATGGTCTAATGGTTTTCCCTATTTTCTTTAATCTAAGTCTGCATTTTGCAATAAGGAGTTCACAATCTGACCCACAGTCAGCAACCTGGTCTTGTTTTTGCTGACTGATAGAGCTTCTCCATCTAAGGCTACAAAGAAAATAATCAATCTGATTTCAGTACTGACCATTTGGTGATGTCCATGTGTAGAGTCATCTCTTGTGTTGTTGGAAGAGGGTGTTGCTGTGACCATTGCGTTCTCCCAGCAAAAGTCTGTTAGCCTTTGCCTTGGTTCATTTTGTACTCCAAGGCCAAACTTGCCTATTACTCCGGCACCTTTTGACTTCCTACTTTTGCTTTCCAGTCCCTTATCAAAAGGACAACTGGAACCTACCAAAAAGGATATTCTACATCCAAAGACATACAAGGAAAAAAACCTCACAATAAGGTGCTAGGAGGGGCGTACTTGTAATATAATCAAATCCCATACCCCTTAAGTAGGGGACCCAGAAGCTGAAGAACAATTATATTGCAGAAGCTCCCCCACAGGAGTGAAAGCTGTGAGCTCCATGTCAGGCTCCCATCCTAGGGTCCTGGCACTGGGAAGATGAGCCTCCAAAGCATTTGACTTTGAAGGCCAATAGCGTTTGCCTGCAGGAGCTCCACAGGACTGGGGGCAACAGAAACTCTACTCTAGGAGGGCACTTTTAGGTTCCCTAGTGTACCAGGATTCAGGGAAAAACCAGTGACTTTATAGGAACCTGGGGTTGACCAACCTGCTGGTCCTTAGGGTTTCTTGGAGAGGTGGGGAGAGGATAGCATTGGCTCCTTCTGGGGTTATAAAAACTGATGGTGAACATACTAGGGACTATTCATCTATGGGAACTCTTACTGGAGATACACACCAAGACCCTTGCTTAGATCATTAGTGCCAAAACCTGGCCTCACCCAATAGCCTATAGGCTCCAGTGCTATGATGCCTCAGGCCAAACCACGAATACAGCAGTAACACAGCACCACTCATCAGCAGACAGGCTGCCTAAAGACTTCCTGAGCACATAGCCACCTCCAGACAAGTCCCTTAACACAGCCCTGCCCACCAGACGGCCAAGGCCCAGCTCCACCCACCAGGGGGCAAGCACTGGCTGTTCCCACCAGGAGGCCGACTCAAGCCTCTAGACAAAATTCACTCATCAGGAGGCAGCTACCAGAAGCAAGGAAACTACCATCCCACAGCCTGTAGAATTAAGCCTGCAAACAGAGACCAGAAACTATTCTGGGACCAGCTGATCCCTGGCTCTTGGGTGACAAGAGAAGAGTGTACTGCTGGGACACAGAGAACATCCCCTATAGAGGGCTATCTCCAAGGCCAACTAACCTAACGCGTACAGAAAAATACAAACAGAAATTTAAACAAAATGAGATCGCAAAGGAATATGTTCCAGATGAACGAACCCCAGAACAACAACTAAGTGAAGTGGAAACAGTCTCTCTGAGAAAGAGTTCAGCGTAACAACTGGAAGATGATGTAAAAGAACTCAAGAAAAGAATGGATGCACAGAGCAAGAAGCTTTTAACAAATATAAAATGTAAAGAACAAACAAACAGCTGAAGGATTCAATGACTAAAATAAAAAATACACTAGAAGGAATCAATAGCAGGATAAATGAGACAGAAGAATGGATCAGTGAGCTGGAAGACAGAGTGGTGGAAATCACTGACACAGAACAGAAGAAAGCATGAAAAGAAATGAAATAAGGACAGTTTAAGAGACCTTTGGGACAGTGTCAAACATAGCAATATTCGTATTATAAGGGTTCCAGAAGGAAAAGAGGGAGAGAGAGGACCTGAGAAAATATTTGGAGAGGTAATAGCTGAAAACTTTCCTAACATGAGAAAGAAAGTCACCCACGTCCAGGAAGCACAGAGAGCCACATACAGGATAAACCTAAGAAGGAAAACATTGAGACAGATAATAATCATATTGATTAAAAATTAAAGAGAAAGAGAAAATATTAAAAGCAACATGGGAAAAATCAACAAATAGCATACAAGGAAATCCCCATAAGATTATAGCTGATTTTTTTAGCAGAAACTGCAGGCCAGAGAGAGTGGCAAGATATATTTGAAGTCTGAAAGGGAAAAACCTATCAGGAATACTCTACTCAGCAAGGCTCTCATTCAGATTTGATGAAAAAAATCAAAAAAATTCACAGATAAGCAAAAGCTAAGAGAATTTGGCACCATCAGATAAGCTTTGCAATAAATGCAAAAGAAGTTTCTCTAAACAGAAAAGGTCACAATTAGAAACAAGACAACTACAAAATGGGAAAGCTCATCAGTAAAGGCAAACATATAGTAAAGGAAGATCATGTACACACCGATATGATATCAAAACCAGTTACTTTTGAGAGGAGGAGAGTACAAATGCAGAACGTTTAAAATGTATTTGAAATTAAGATACTGGCCACCTAAAACAATCATGTATCTACAGGCTGCTATACCAATACCTCATAACTGCAAAACAAAAATCTATATAGATGCAACACAGAAAAAGCAAAAGGAACACAAACACAATTCTAAAGGTAGTCATCAAATCACAAGAGAACAAAAGACGAAAGGGGAGAGAAAAAGACGTATAAAGCAATTAATAAAACGGCAGAAAGAACATATGCATGCCGGCCTGCTCAGTCGTGTCTGACTCTTTAGCACCCTACGGACTGTGGCCCACGAGACTCCTCTGACTATGGGATTCTCCAGGCAAGAAATACTGAAGGGGGTTTCCATTTCCTCCTCCAGGGCATCTTCGCAATCCAAGGATCAAACCTCCATCTCCTGTGTTGGCAGGCAGATTCCTTACCACAGAGCCACTTAGAAAGCCCAAAAAGAAAATACATATCAATAATTACGTTAAGTGTAAACAGACTGAGTGCCCCAACCAAAAGACACAGAATGGTTAAATGTATACAAAAACAAAGCCCACATTTATGCTCCCAAAAGAGATCCATTTCAGACCTACAGACACAAATAGAGTGAAAGTGAAGGGATAAAAAAGATATTCATGGAAATGGAACTCAAAAGAAAGCTGGAGTAGCAATGTTTATATCAGAGAAAATAGACTTTAAAATAGAGAAAGTATTTATGAACTTCACTTCAGGACAGCCACGGTGGCATTATAAAATATCTTTTCTAAGAAACTGGTATCCAAACATATCACCCTATTTACCATCTCCTTAAAACAATCTGCACTCAGGTCACACTTTCGAAGTTCCCACACCCCTTAAAATCCCATCCATGCCCTCTTATTGTTGCTCAGATATAAACAAGCCTTGCCAGGGTCGACCCCTGCAGCCCTACCTGGTACCCGCAGCTTTCACTGCTTCCTTCAGCCCTTTGTATGCATCACGCTCCCTCTCATTACATGTTGCCTGTTTACTGTAGCCCCTTCTCTTTGCTCTTAACCTACTAAACTGCTAATCCCTCTTTAGGTGTCAGTTCCAGCCAACAGCACTTCATGTCCTTTGCCATGATGTGACTGGCCCACCCCTCTTCACAAGCATGGTACCTTGGTCTAAGTGAGCCATGACTGAGGGCAGTCTGCACCCTAGAAATGTGCTCCACAGGGCAGGACCTGGGTCAGTTTGAGTACCACTGTATGTTCAGCACAGAATAGGTAGGGCCTGGTACACACAGGCATTCCATCTGGCAAATGACTGAGCAGAGAATAGGTAGAGCCTGGTACACATAGGCATTCCATCTGGTAAATGACTGAGTGGAAGAACAGAGAGAAAAATACCATTAGCGGTCCCTGGTTTCCATTTCAAGAATGAGTGTTTACAGCTGTGAATCCTTCCAGGGTTTTGAAAGGTGCATATTCATCTTGGAACAATGACTCTCTTGCTTGGAAGAGACTCTTCCATACTTTACTTCCCCCTCAAAGTCTTATATTATTAAGAACCTTCTATATAAGAAAAAGGACATATATCAGGTAAAAATTTTCAAAGCTCCTAAGAGTATTCTTTTTCAGCAAACACTGGTCTTGCTCTTATACTAGTTAGCATACCTATTGAGAGTAATAGATATTTAACATTTACAAATGTTTTCTCTGTCTTTTGGTGTAAATCTAAAGAATAAAACCTCTCATTTCTAAATTTTCATTGTCAAATCTCTAAGATTACAGGCAAATGCAAAAAGATGCTACTAGAACAACTAGTGAATACTTGGAGTTTGAACACTGGTGCAGATGAACCACTATTGCAAGCTAATGTAGAACAGCACTTAGGAATCCTGAAACTTCTGGGGTTCAAATTGGCACCCACCACTTAATGGCTCTACAGCCTTAGGAAAGATACTCAATCTCCCTTTACCTTAGTTTTCTCAAATACAAAATAGGTAGGCTGTTGAAGGATTAAATGAGATAAGACATTATTTCAAAGCAGGCGGCATTTGTATGTGGTCAGGAGGTGTGCATTATAAACAGTACTGCTACTGCTTTTCATCCACATGTAAAATACAAAGGAGGTCTAACCACAAGCCAGTGTGGCTGTTTCACTTTCACAGAAGATCAGCAAGATGTTCACTGAAGTGGTTTATTTGGCAAATGGGAAGCTTCAGGCAGATGTTTTCTGGGTCTCATCTCATCTATGACACAGAGATAACTGTATCTGCCCTGCAATATCACAAGGTTGTTGTGAGAATTAAGTGAGCTACATATGGATTGGGCTTGAAATCTACTAAACAGAATCAAATCCAAAGTATTAATATAGTTTTATTTTCCTTAGAAATTCACTATTCCTCAAATAACTTACATGTATAAAAAGCAGATCACATA
Source organism: Neotragus moschatus (assembly GCA_006410615.1). Classification (NCBI taxonomy): domain Eukaryota; kingdom Metazoa; phylum Chordata; class Mammalia; order Artiodactyla; family Bovidae; genus Neotragus; species Neotragus moschatus. The sequence goes on along the minus strand of SJYA01001006.1, from coordinate 25,581 downwards.
TAAATGGTAGATCATTTTTTTTCTTAAAAACATAAGGAATAAAAAGCACCTATTTTAATTTCATGATATTTATTTGAACTAAGAATAAGCCTTTCTTAATCATTAACACAGTCAAATGTTCTTTTAGATTTAAACAATCAAAATATATTCTCTAGAACAAGTCAATTAAAATTATACTCTGCTGGAAATTGAAGTACATCTCCTAATGAGAAAGCAAATCCACACAATGCAATGTGGTACTAAGCAATATAAAAATACAATTAATGAAAGATCATTTTAAAAGCTTTAAATAATGTAACATTAACCATTTTAGAATCATTTTATTTGCTTCCTTTTTAAGCAACAGGCAAATGTTAATTCAGCTAAAGCATCTTTTATTACACATAACACACACACACACACACAAACACACACTCCCTGCACTGCTAGTCTCTCATCAATTCCAGCTCAGTTAACCTCTGTGAAACTAGTACAGGAAAAATGAACTATGCTGCTACTGTGGCTAAGACCACACAACTTTTCATGGAACTGATCCAAGATGTGAAGTTCCATTTGAAAGTCACTAACAAAACCCTTGGAAATGTTAAGGAAGAAAAAAAAAAAAAAGCCAAAGACGAAAGTCCTGGTGAGCCCTGAAGTCTATGGTATCCACACTCATGAAAAGTAACCACAGGTCCAGCCCAGTTCCCTCCTTCTCTCTGCATTTTCTTCAAAGCAACCCACTAATAAAATTGCTATTTCTTTTTTCAGGAAAAAAAAGAAAAGCTTAAGGAATGCAGACAGATTCTCCGTAAACGAAATTCTGGAAAAAACCCATTTATGCCACTACGTAACAAGAACTACAGTAGTTCTTAAGTAATCCACAATGAAGTCTGTTGGTTTAGCACCTAGTGATTTAAATTTCTTTCTTTATGCATAAGAAATACCACACTGTCATCCTAGCCAAGACACAGAAGGCCACCTACTTAGCAGCAGATATAATTTTAATCTGCTGATTGGTAGATCTGTGATCTGTGATAGGTAATAGCAGGTTTAAAAGGTTTCTAAGTTTAAAAATATTTCCAGACCCAAAGTCTGAAGTCCTTTAAATACTCCAAACCTCAGATTATGATACTGCATTACTTTCTATAATAATATACACACCTTTTACTTTTCTATAATAAACACCTTTTCTATAATAAGATACACACATTTTGCTTACTTAAAGAAAGCATTTACAGCTGTACCCATGTAATACAGAAGGGAGATTGTTCTTTAGTACTATAATCTCAGAAGAAAATTGAAAAAAATCAATTAGATATGTATTTGGCAGAAATCAAGATATAATAAGATTTGCATTATCATGCAAATCATCTACAATGCCAAATATATAAAATTGCTGCATTAACCTCAGAAAATGAAAACTTCCTCACTAATCCATGCGGCTAGAGACTAAATGGAAGACTTCAGAGGTGTTGCTGGCTGTGTGGAGGGCTAGGGAAACTCCCCAAGCAGAAGCAGAGAGGACAAGGTGTAAAGGGAGAGAGTCCAGTTTTAAGAAAAAGCCAGCTCTCCCAGTAGAGGTCAGAAGTTAGACAACCTTTTACACTGATCTGTGAATCAACTCAGCCATAAATTGCCAAGGAATATTCCATGTTTCTAGAGATACTTAGAAGATAAGCAATAAACCTGTTCCAAAGATTTAAGATAATTCTAAGTAGATACAAAAGAACTGGATCAGATCTTATATGAATCCATTTTCAATACAGTAGTTTACTCCATAGGGCAACTAGCCCCTTCTAATTAGAAGTATCAGGTACTTCTAAGATCTAAGTATCTTAGAAGTATCACGTTCTAAGAGATTAGTTACAAAGCAAGATAAACTAAAAATAGAAGAGTTAAGGTAAGACAGAGACAAATGAAAATGAAAATGTAACAATCCAAAACCAACCGGACGCAGCAAAAGAGGTTCTAAGAGGGAAATTTATAGTTATACAAGTTCATCTCAGGAAACAAGAAAAATCTCAAATAAATAGCCTAATCTTATATCTAAAGGAATGAGAGATTATCATACTGAGTGAAGTAAGTCAAACAGAGCAACATAAATATAAGCTTTCAGCTTTTTATCATGAAGAATGATGTTTGCTGTGAGTTTGTTGTACATGGCCCTTATTACATTCAGGTAGGTTCATTTTATGTCCACTTTCTAGAGAGTAAATATATGGTATTACTTATGTGTGGAATCTTAATGAACTTATTTACAAAACAGAAGTAGAGTAGTAACTTACGGTTACTAGGAGGTAAGCAGGAGAGGGATCAATTGGGAGAGTGGGGTTGACATACACACATATACATATATATAAAATAGATAGCTAATAAGGACCTACTGTATCGCATAGGGGGAGAAGGCAGTGGCAGCCCACTCCAGTACTCTTGCCTGGAAAATTCCATGGATGGAGGAGCCTGGTAGGCTGCAGTCCATGGAGTGGCTAAGAGTAGGGCACTACTGAGTGACTTTACTTTCACTTTTCACTTTCATGCATTGGAGAAGGAAATGGCAACCCCCTCCAGTGTTCTTGCCTGGAGAATCCCAGGGATGGGGAGCCTGATGGGCTGCCGTCTACGGGGACGCACAGAGTCGGACACGACTGAAGTGACTTAACAGCAGCATATGGCATAGGGAATTCTACTCAATATACTGTAATGGCCTATATGAAAAAAGAATCTAAAGACTAGATATATATATGTGTGTTAACTGATTCACCATGTTGTACACTTGAATCAAACGCAGCATTGNGATGGGCTGCCGTCTACGGGGACGCACAGAGTCGGACACGACTGAAGTGACTTAACAGCAGCATATGGCATAGGGAATTCTACTCAATATACTGTAATGGCCTATATGAAAAAAGAATCTAAAGACTAGATATATATATGTGTGTTAACTGATTCACCATGTTGTACACTTGAATCAAACGCAGCATTGTAAATCAACCAGACTCCAATAAAATATTTTTAATATAAAAAAATAGAGGAACTAGAGAAAGAAGAACATACAAAACCCAAAGTTGGTAGAAGGAAAGAAATGATACAGATCAGAGAAGAAACAAATAAAATAGAGACTAAGAAAACAATAGAAAAGATTGGTGAAACTAAAAGCTGGTTCACTGAAAAGATAAACAAAATCAATTGCCAGACTCATCAAGGAAAAGAGGGTAAGGGCCCAAACCAATAAAATCAGAAATGAAAAAGAACTTAAAACCAACACCACAGAAGTACAAAGAATCATAAGAGATGACTATGTGCAACTATATGCCAATAAAAGGGATAACCAAAAGAAAAGGACAAGTTCTTAAAAAGGCACAATCGCCCAAGAATGAACCAGGAAAAAACAGAAAATATGAACAGACCAATTACTAGTCATGAAATTGAATCAGTAATTAAAGATTTCTAACAAACAAAAGTCCAGGACCAGATGGCTTCACAGGTGAATTCTACCACACATTTAGAAAAGAGTTAACATCTATCCTTCTTATACTATTTCCAAATAATTTCAGAGGAAGTAACTCTTCCAAACTCAATTAAGACCTACATCACTCTGATACCAAACCAGAAAAAGATATGACAAAAATAGAAAATTACATCTATAGCTAATTCATGTTGATATATGGCAGAGACCAACACAATATTATGAAGCAATTATCCTCCAAGTAAAAGTAAACAAATTCCAAAAAAAATTTAAAAAGAAACTTACAGACCAATATCACTGATGAACATAGATATAAAAATGCTCAACAAAATATTAGCAAACTGAATCCAATAATACATTAAAAGGACCACATACTATGATCAAGTAGGATTTATGCCAAGGATTCAAGGATTTTTCAGTATCACAAAACAATCAATGTGATACACTATATTAACAAATTGAAGAATAAAACACATATGATTATCTCAATAGACACAGAAAAAGCTTTTGATAAAATTCAGCATCCATTTATGATAAAAATTCTCCACACAGTGGGCATAGAAGGAACATACCTCAACATAATAAAGGCCACATGTGACAAGCCCACAGCTAACATTATACTCAATGGTGAAAAGCTGAAATTATGTCCTCCGAGATTAGGAACAAGACAAAGATTCCCATTCTTGCCACTTTTATTCAACATAGTTTTGGAAGTCCTAGCCTTAAGAAGAAATCAAAGAGTTCCAAATTGGAAAGGAAGAAGTAAAACTGGCGATTTGCAGATAACATGGTATTATAGCAGAAAATCCTAAAGATGCTATGAGAAAACTATTAGATCTCATCAATCAAATCTATAAAGCTGTAGGATACAACATTAATAAACAGAAATCTGTTGCATCTCCGTACATGAACAATGAACTATCAGAGAAATTGAGGAAACAATCCCATTTACCACTGCATCAAAAATAAAATACCAGAAATAAACCTACCTAAGAAGACAAAAGACCCATACTCAGAAAATCATAAGAAAGTGATGAAAGAAATTAAATGCAAGAAAAATAGATGGAAAAATATACCATGCTCTTCAACTGGAAGAATCAGTGTCATTAAAATGACTGTACTACACAAGGCAATCTACAGAGTCATTGCAATTTCTAACAAAATACCAAAGACATTTTTTACAGAATTAGAACAAATAATTTTAAAATTTGTATGGGAACACAAAAGACTGAATAATCAAAATAGTCTTGAGAAAGAAAAACAGAGGTAGAGGAATCAAGCTTCCTGACTTCAGTTCAGTTCAGTTCAGTCACTCAGTCGTGTCCGACTCTTTGTGACCCCATGAATTGCAGCACGCNGTATAATATCATGTAAGAAACGAATCACCAGTCTATGTTCAATACAGGATACAGGATGCTTGGGGCTGGTCCACGTGGATGATCCAGAGAGAAGGAAAGTGGGAGGGGGGTTCAGGATTGGGAACTCATGTACACCCATGGTAGATTCACATCAATGTATGGCAAAACCAATACAGTAAAGTCAAGTAAAATAAAGTAAAAATAAAAATTAAAAAAATAAAATAAAACTACAAGATATCAAGAAAAAAAAAGAAAAGAGTAAGAGGGGTTCATTAGAGAATTACTAGCAGGGAAGTAGTAAGATTTTAAGGTGGTAAGAATATCTACCCATAACAGGTGCCCTCCCGATAGGTTTTTAAGTGCACACAGAATGGCTACCTAAAGGCTCCATGTACAGCACGTCTCTAGCACTAGTTTATCTTTTACAGCTAAAAATTTCGGCTTGCTCATTAGCAACTCCCCACTTCTCCCCTTCCCCAGCCCCCGGCAGCCACCTTTCTATGCTTCACTTGTACAAGTTTGTTGTTTTAAATACCTCGTGTAAGTGTAACCATGCAGTGTTTGTCCTTCTGTGACTGGCTTGATTCACATAACGCCCTACAGGTTCATCCATCTTATCACAAATGGCAACATCTTTTAGTTTTAAAAGACCTACTTGACTGCTGGGTGGGGAAGAAGACGGCAGGGTGGGACAGAATGAGCAAGCTTCTCAATAACTTGGCTGAACGAGGCATTGGCTGGGAAATAGCAGAGTTACTGGTGAGGGTGATCAATGGGAGGCTAAACAGAAAGGACTAGCAAGCAGAGTAACTCTGGAGGCCGCAGGAGAGGAGAGACTTAGATGTGACTTCTAGAACTTAGTCCTGAGTAGCTGAGAAAAGAGGCTTTCATTTCCCAAGATGGGGAGTACCACTCCAATGGGTAGGGCAGGGTGGGACAGTAAGGAGTCTGTCTTGGCCAAGTAACTTCCATGAAATATTCAAATGGACATACTAACAGTTCAAAGTCATTCTTTATTACCCTTAATTTATGAAAGAAAGCTGAGGTCCAGAAAAGTTAAAAAACCAGAACTCACACCTAAATCTGTCTGGATCCAGCTTATTTCACTAGACCTCATTATTTCAACCCCCACACCCCTCCCCTACAAAGGTAAGGTCAGCACCAAGTGAGGTGATAGATTTTCAAATATAATAATTATAAACATTTGGGCTTCCCTGGTAGCTCAGCTGCTAAAGAATCCACCTGCAATGCAGGGGATCTGCGTTCAATCCCTGGGTTGGGAAGATCCTCTGGAGAAGGGCATGGCAACCCACTCCAGTATTCTCTTCTGGAGAATCCCATGGACAGAGGAGCCTGGTGGGCTGCAGTTCATGGGGTTGCAAAGAGTTGAATATGAGTGAGCAATTAAGCACATAGGGCATGAAATCTACAGGATCGAAGGAGCAGGGAAAATGTGCCCAGCTCTTACGTAGTTGCTGTGTAGCACAGGGAGGCCAATCTGTTGCTCCATGATGATCTAGAGGGATGGGATGGAGGCAGGGAATGGAGGTTACAGAGGGAAGGGATGGATGTGCAATTATGGCTGATTTGCGTTGTTGCATAGCGGAAACCAATGCAACATTGTAAAAAATTTTTTAATTATTTAAATAAAAAATTAATTAAAGAAATCTGCCCAGCTCTGCCTGGGAGCTGGGCTCACTATATACTAGAGTCAATCACACTTTCCCAAGACAGGCTGTCCCAAAGCCAGGCTTCACACCATCACCTGTGAATCATTTATACTGCCTTCACTGAATAATTAATCTCCACATAGATAAAAACAGAGGTCCACAGGCTCCCCAAACATCATGGGGCTGGTGCATAATTTACAGAGCAATGGCCGACCTCGCCATGCAGGGAGAGCGAGGCTTGGACACCTGCCAAGGTTGAGAAGGGTGTCAGCTGGAATGAGGCAGAACAGCAGCTCCACGGAAGATGGTTTTTGGGATGTAAAGGCAACTAGTGAGCCCTAGATTCCCAAGGCAAAAGCAAGGCAGGGAAACATGAGAGTCAGGCCGCCTCTGTGCGGGAGCTGGAGCTAGGAAGGGGGAGGACATAACTAGCATGTATTTTGGAAGTCTGGAAAAATATCATGGATGCCACACTCTGCCTGACTGCTGAGCACCTGAGACCCAAACAATCTCTCCTGCCCTTCACAAATCATCACTGCCTCTGGCAAAAAAAAAAGCTTACTTAGCAAACACCCAGGCATTTTGAGGGTTTCCCTGGTGGTACCAGTGGTAAAGAACCTGCCTGCCAATGTAGGAGATATAAGAGATGCATTGTCAATCTCTGGGTCAGGAAGATTCCCTGGAGGAAGGCATGGCAACCCACTCCAGTACTGGAGTGGAGAATCCTATGGAGAATCCCATGGACAGAGAAGTCTGGTGGGCTACAGTCCATAGGGTCACATAGAGTCAGACATGATTGAAGTGACTTAGCACACACACACGTGCAAGCATGTTGAGATGATGAGATTTAACAGTGTGGATGTGGGGAAAAAAATAAGATGAATTTCAACTTCTGTGCCTGGAATTATTTCTTCTCTGCCCCTTACTCACTTGAAAAATTCCCGCTCCTTTTTCACAGATCATCTCAAGGATCACTTCCTCCAAGGTGCCTTCCTTCACACATTCAGGCAGATCAAGTTCCCCATCTCATAAAGAACTACACTTGTAACCGTTGGTCTCCCACAGTGGATTGCTAGATTCTTGGTGACAGGGAATCTGCTGAAATCTGTAGTCACAACACAGTAGGTACGTAGAGAGTATATAGATAAATGTAGAGAAAATGAATGAAACAAGCAAGACACACACCGTGACTCACAAGATATTTTCCCAGCCGTTCCATGGAGTACTGCTACTTTAAGGATAACAGTAATATCAAAAAAAAAAAAAAAGTGAAAATGTGTATGAAAGAAGCAAACGTTCACAGTTTACTTGACATTGTCAAGAATGCTTTGCACCATGATGTACATGAACAAATGCTTGCCGTTTCTGACGCATTTTCTTCCGCCCCTTGAGTCTGGCATCTGGTTGACGCTATAATAGTTGATTCTTAACTGGGTGATTGGATTCTTGAATCAACATACATACTTTCCTTGTGAGTTTCCAATCGTGTCACTAGGAAGCTGTGTGACCTTGACTTACTACATTAACTTCTCTGAGCTTTAAGTTTCTTATTTGTAAAACAGCCATATTACTAGTCTAGGGATGTATATGGTATCATCTCTTTGTGATGCTATGAGTATTACATAAGATAATGTATATAAAGATCTTAGCATAGGCATCTAACATTTGGTAAGCAGTGAATAAATGTTGGCTATTAGCGTCTTTTTAATTTAGTCCAAGTTGTGTGGTTTATACTGTCTGTGTACTTGCCTTCTGTTTCCTCCAGCAGCACCACACATCTTCACCTTGACTCTGGGACTTGCTGTCTGGATACACAAAATCCAAGGGGCAGTCCCAGAGCATGTTTGAGGGCCACAGGCTGCATCCTTGCAATTGTAACCTATTTCTTACCTCTGGGCAGTTCTGAACATCAAGATTAAAGAGCTGAATGATCTTAAATGATTTTTAGCTTAGCAGCCTTTATTACTTTGTATGCAACTCCCCACAAATACTGGACCATATAAAGCCCCAGCTTATATTTGGATTCAGTTCAGTTCAGTCGCTCAGTCGCGTCCAACTCTTTGTGACTCCATGAATCTCAGCACGCCAGGCCTCCCTGTCCATCACCAACTCCCGGAGTTCACTCAGACTCACACCCATCGAGTCAGTGATGCCATCCAGCCATCTCATCCTCGATCGTTCCCTTCTCCTCATGCCCCCAATCCCTCCCAGTGTCAGAGTCTTTTCCAATGAGTCAATTCTTTGCATGAGGTGGCCAAAATACTGGAGTTCCAGCTTTAGCATCATTCCTTCCAAAGAAATCCCAGGGCTGATCTCCTTCAGAATGGACTGGTTGGATCTCCTTGCAGTCCAAGGGACTCTCAAGAGTCTTCTCCAACACCACAGTTCAAAAGCATCAATTCTTCGGTGCTCATCCTTCTTCACAGTCCAACTCTCACATCCATACATGACCACAGGAAAAACCATAGCCTTGACTAGACGGACCTTAGTCAGCAAAGTAATGTCTCTGCTTTTGAATACTTGATCCTAAAGCTATGGATACAAAGTTTAAAAAGCTTTAACTAAGTGCTTGCCACTTTTCTAAGCATTTTGCATTTTTCTTACAAGAAATTAAGGCCCAGAAACCTATGTATGAAGATTGGGCCTGTCATACTGTGTTTAGGAGAGCTTGCTATTTGGGGGTAGACAAATAAAGTTCAAACCCATGGGGAAAGAAAAACTTCCTCACTGCTAAAATGTTCAATATTTCCCAATTTTAGACATCAAGGGAGAGGCAGGCTCTGGTATAGAAAGCCAAGTCTTTCTTGTAAGGTAAGGTGCAGATGGGCTAGAAAAAGTGTGTCCATCTTCCTGTGAGTTCACTCCCATTAGCTAAGATTTTGATGTATCTAAACATACTTGCTTCCCCGGTGGCTCGGTCGGTAAAGAATCCGCCTGCAATACAGGAGACCTGGATTCAATCCCTGGATTGGGAAGATCCCTTGGAGGAGGGCATGGCTATCCACTCCAGTATTCTTGCCTGGAGAATCCCCATGGACAGAGGAGCCTGGTGGGCTATAGTCCACAGGGTCATAAAGTGTCAGACATGACTGAGCAACTAAGCACAGCACACAAACATACTTGCAGGAAGGTGGGAAAAATTGGTGCAAGCCAAAAAAAAAGAATGGAATGTGAGAGGAGAGAAGCTGAGAAACAGCCTGTGAGGAGCCCAAGGCTGCTGTTAGGTAGCAAGTATTGTATAAACCCAAGTGTCAAGTGGTCCACTGCTCTCTGGGGATAATACTCTTCTGTGATCTCAGAGCCCTGCTAGCCACTCTTGCCTGACTGTTGTACCACGGAAAATGAAGGAATGGATTTAGGTCTACCTTGGATACACGTGAATGTGTCTCTGAAAAAGGCTTGGTTGGTGGCAGCAATAATAAGAGGCCAAAGGGATCGCTGTGTCTCTGGGATGAGAAAGAACCCTCCTTCCCGTACAAGGGAGAGCTTCCCCAACTATCGTTGTCCCAAGGTGGATGAAGATTAAATTTTATTAAAGACTCTGGTGCATTTCTTTACCTGCCCAAAAGTGAGCGAAGCTCATAGGAGAATGAAAATGGAGGTTTCTTTCAGTCCAACCCAGAGGCTGCTCTAGGCCAGGCAGTTGGGGTCCCAGGGGAAGAAAGAAAAATAAATTAAATTCTTTCATCTGGAAAATAAATACCAAGTGGCAAGTGATCATATGCACTGCTTGAGTGAGTAAGGGAGGTTTAATTCTCTAATCATTGCCTCTAGTTTTTCCATGGAGATAAATAGCAAGTTGGTGGGGAGAGATAATCAGAGCCGTAATGCTGTGTCTCCTTGGCTTCTCTTACCTAATTAAACAATAAAAATACTTCCCCACAAGTACTCATTTTCTATTTTTAAAAAATTTAAGACAATATTTTCATCTTATGCTTGATTCAAAATAAAACTACAGATTTACCTAGCAAACTCCAATGGCATTGAGTTCTGCGCTGGGACATCAGTATGATGGCATCTCAGCACAATAAGCTCCCCTCAAAGCGCCATTTCTGACCCCCCTGGGCCCTCACAATGCACTGCCACACACTTCTTTGACATTTTAGATCTCAAATGGTGGTTTTTCATCATTTCAGCCTTCATTTACAAAATTCACCAGGGCTTGCACTAATATTCACCTGTACTCTTTTGCAATACCGTGTCTGTAAACCAAACCATATTTATTAAATAATAATTAGTTTCCCTGTTTGGTGTTTGAATTTTCTTTTTTTTTTATTTTAAAGCATTTTTTTAAATTTTTATTTTTACTTTATTTTACTTTACAATACTGTATTGGTTTTGCCATACATTGACATGAATCTGCCACGGGTGTACATGAGTTCCCAATCCTGAACCTCCCTCCCACCTCCCTCCCCATATTATCTCTCTGGATCATCCCCGTGCACCAGCCCCAAGCATCCTGTATCCTGTACTGGGACACAGAAACAACCTAGATGTTCATCAGTAGTGTTTGAATTTTCCAATAAGAGTTCCTTTTAAGAGATCGACTTTAAATTGGTTGATAGGATCCTAGCCAAAATGTACCCATTCATTCAGTAATCACGTATAGAATGAGTGCTGCTATGTACCAAGTATTATTCCAGGCCACCCTGGAATAACACAGGGTGACCAAAATGTTTAAAAAAAAAATTCTAGGTCCTTGAGTAGCATAAATTCTAGTGGGAAAGTAAAGCCAAAACAAATTAACAAAAAAGTAATGAATAAATTACATTGCACACTATAAGGTCATAAGTGCGATCAGAAAAAGGAAAGCAAAATTTCCCTGGGGGTCCAGTAGTTAAGATTTCACCTTGCAACATTGGCGGCATGGGTTCAATCCCTGGTCGGGGAACTAAAACCCCACATGTCATGGGGCTACTAAGCCCGGGTGCTGCAATGAAAGAAACTGTGTGTTGCAGTGAAGATCTCACACAGTGCAACTGAGATCTGCAGCAGCCAATTAAATTAAACACCCAAAAAAGGAAAGCAAAGTAAGAGAGATATGCATAGAGATATACAGGAGGGAATGTGAGTGGGCATAGTTAGGCTGTCATTTAAAATAGAGTGGCCAGCATGGAATTCAAAGAGAAAGTGTCCATTAAAGGATGGGAGAGTGAGCCATGATATCAATATATCACAGGGTGAGCATTGTAAGCAAAGCCAAGGTCATCTAAACGTGCTTAGTGTCCAGGGCATAGTCAGGCCAGGTACATATGCCTGGACAGAATCCAAGGAGAGAGTTGTAGACGATGCAGAGAGTTGGCAGAGGAAGACTTCATGGAGAGCTGCCATGGATATTAGAAAAGACAATGCCTTCACTCCAAGAATTGGAGAACCTTGGAGGATTTTCAACCAAGGAATAAGAAGCGTATCATTTTTCCTAGCCTGTGCACTTCTGCTTAATCTACCTCTAAGATATCCAGCAGGCTTCCTGGAGTTTTGAAAATACCTGAAGCGGGTTCCAGAGTCACCTCTGGGCTTCAGGAAAAGTCTAAGAACCCAGGTTTGATGCCAACATTTGTGTTACAGAGGAGAAAATGGAACACCAGAGTGGGCAATGGACTAGCCAATCGCCAGCCCCTGAGCTGAGGCTTAAAATCACAAGTTTGGGAATAAATTCTAGTAATGAAGTTAGCTCATTGTATAAGATTTGGCACACCTAATGCAATCAAGTACCTTCCGGCTAATGGGAAAGGTGAAAGTGAAAGTGTTAGTTGCTCAGTCGTGTCCAACTCTGAGTCCCCATGGGCTGTAGCCCACCAGGTTCCTCTGTGCATGGAATTCTCCAGCAAGAATACTGGAGTGGGTTGCCATTCTTTTCTCCAGGGGATCTTCCTAACCCAGGGATCAAACTCAAGTCTCCTGCATTGTGGGCAGACTGTTTACCACTAGAGCCACCTGGGAAGCCTGATGAGAAAGGTAGTTTTTCAAAAATAGGGACCTGTCAATGCTCAGACCAAGGCAACCTCTTCTAAGAAGCTTTCTCTACTCCCAACCCCAAGTGGAAAGTGAGTGCTGCCCATTACAGACCTTCATAGCCACTCACCCATAATTGTGACAACTTTCCTGTTATGGGGCCTTGACTGTGGGCCATATTTAGCCTCCACAATTTCTAAACTTCTCAGCAACACCCGAGGCAGGCGCAATTATCTTTATTTCATAAATGAAAGCATGAGGCATCAAGGACGTTCAGGAATTTGCCCAGAATCCCACAGCTAGCAGACTGCAAAACTCTAGCCTGCTCAGCCTCAGGAACCCATCCTGTCGCAGACTTGGGTTCAAGTCCATTTTCAGCTGTGAAGAAGTGTCCAGGGAGGCCAGAGGCTCATCTCCTTCAGTCCTACTGGACTCCTAGCACCTAGACCAGAACTGGGGATGCTCAGTGGATATTTGCTGAAAAAATAATGTCCTCTGTGAGGCTCAAATTCCTAATGCCTGAGACTCTGGTCCCATGTAAAGATTGAACAAGATAATGAAGGACAAAGAATTTTATAAGACACAAAGACCTATATAGCAGTTATTCCAAACCTGAGATGCTATGATTTAACCTTTAGTTGCTGCTATGTCTGTATTTCTTCTCTTAATAGCCTTTCAGTAAGCTACCCTGTCTGATGGAATGCTGTCACTAGGTGGACTGATGGATAAATGATCAGAAAGAGGACTTTGTTTGGGGGATGATACAAAAGACAAAGAAGAATTAAATCAAAGTAACTATGCAGCCATCAAATGGCACCTGTGTGCAGTATCCTATAGGTCCTGGCCCTTTAAAACCCAGCGATGAAGGTTGTCACTCGCAGGAGTCTGAACTCCTCTGCCAAGCTCAGGACTTTCAACTTGCAGGTCATCCTCCTTCAGTGCCCATCTCTGCTGGCATAAACAACTGCAAAAATCAACGGATGCTGCAGCTAGAAGGGGAGAGACTGCCAAGCAGAGGACGACACTCCCTCAGGAAGAGAAGAGATAACGGGGAATTGATGGAAGGTGTCAGGTGAGTCCTTTCATGGGAGCCTAGGAGCTGGTGGTGATCAGAGCCCTCGGGAAGGCAGGTTGCCATTCTAGCAGCACAGAGTCCCCTGGGATGCTTTCTTTTGACAGCTAAGGCTGCCAGAACTGCTTAGGAGGCCTGAACTGGTTTCCTGTTATCCTCCAGGGACTTGGCCTGGTTTCCTCTCCAAAACTGTACTGGTAGCCTCCACATTCTCTCTGAGTTATTGCCCTGAAAACATGCTTGTAGAGAGGAACCCTGGCTCCTCAGCTCCAGCCCGCCCACCCACCANCTGCTTAGGAGGCCTGAACTGGTTTCCTGTTATCCTCCAGGGACTTGGCCTGGTTTCCTCTCCAAAACTGTACTGGTAGCCTCCACATTCTCTCTGAGTTATTGCCCTGAAAACATGCTTGTAGAGAGGAACCCTGGCTCCTCAGCTCCAGCCCGCCCCCCCACCCCTTACTGCTGTCACAAAAGATATGCACAAGGGCCCTGAGCGCCTCTTGGGAGACACGCAGATGTCCACTGCGGTCATGGCTCCGCTCCAGGCTGATTCACAGCTTAGGCGGCCAGGCCATCCGTGCAGGCTCTGTCTGCAGAGCTGCCTGGTGGCCTGGTGGTTTCTGGCTGTCTTCTCTCATCCCTGTCACGTCCTCTGAGACCTGATCCCTGACCATTCTTGCAGCCTTCCCTCTCACCGAATCCCCTGTCCCCTCAGACCAGATCCTTTCCGAATTTCAGGCATCCTCCAAACCCCTCTCTTTTAATGGGTAACCAGGATTTGCTTTGAGCAGATATGGTAAAGCACACTGACATAGGAATGACTGTCATAGGGGAGGAATTTTACTCACCAACCTCAGGCACCCACCAGGTCCACAGTGGGGAGCGCCATGACCAGTGAGGAGGCAGAGGGAGGGGAGACTGCTGGCAAATGCCTTTATTGGAGTTTCCACGGAAAGGAACTAGTAAGGCTGAGTGGGCAGGCTTAGGACTGGTTGAAAGTGTTAGTTGCTTAGTTGTGTCTGACTCTTTGCGACCCCATGGACTGTAGCCTGCCAGACTTCTCTGTTCATGGAATTCTCCAGGCAAGAATACTGGAGCGGGTTGCCATTCCCTTCTCCAGGGAATCTTCCTGCCCCCCAGGATCGAACCTGAGTCTCCTGTATTGCAGGCAGATTCTTTACCGTCTGAGCCATGAGGGAAGCCACGAACCAGTGAGGCAGGGTGGGCAGGCTGAGGATTGGCTAGTTTGAATAATTTCAGCAGGTTCTAGGGCATGGGAGCTGTCCCTGGGAATCTGGTACCTGGCCTGGGCTGATGAGGGCAGGGAGAGTGGCCTGGGGTGTCAGAGCCCCCTGAAGGGGGTGGTTGGGCACCTAGGCTGTGGATTGGCTGGTTTGTATAAAAAAAATCACAGGCCAGTTATCTCAGGAATTAGCTACCTCTGGGAGAAGCAGTCTAGCCAGGGTCAGCCGAGCCCTGGGATGTCACAACATCAAAAATAACAAAATAAATATAGACAATCACATTTGTCAATTACTTCTCAATAAAGTTGGGAAAGCTACAGACATGACTGATACACTGGAGGGCTGGTTTCAGACCTGTGGGCACCCTGAGGGAGGAGGCTATTTGTTTGGCAACCCTGTGTCCTGGGGAGTCCATCTCTCCAGATTCCCAATTCACCTCAATCAGTAGTCAAGGGAAACTCTGAGCTGAACAAGCTTGCTAATCCAAGTGCTCCCTCTGCTTTGCAAGTGGGATCTGGGAGACATAAAGATAAATCGCTGTCCTGAGGACAGCCCCATCATGGTTTAGTCCACATCTCTAGAGGGCCATGAGCCAGGTGCAATGCAAGGCTTGGGGGGATAAACATGGTGAAATGGACATAACCGTTCTGTGTTAGTTTCCTGGGGCTGCCATTAAAAACTGGGGAACTTGAAACAACAGAAATTTATTCTCTCTGTTCTGGAGGGTAGACACCTGAAAACAAAGTGTTGGCAGAGCCATGCTTCTGCTCAAGACTCTGGGGCAGAAAGCTTGGTGTTCCTGGCAAGCCTTGGTGTTCCTGGTTTACGGCTACATCGCTCCCATCTCTGCCCCCATCTTTCCTCTGTCTTCACATTGTATTCTCCTGTCTGAATGCCTGTATCCAAATTTTCCTCTTCTTATAAGGACACCATTCACTGGGTTATATACAGCCCACCCTACTCCAATAAGTCCTCATCTTAACTCAAGTCTCCAAAGATCCTATTTCGAAATAAGGTCACATTCACAAATATTAGGGATGGTTGTTATTTAATCACTAAGTCATGCCCAGCTCTTTGCAACCCCATGGACTGCAGCATGCCAGGCTCCTCTGTCTTCCATGATCTCCTGGAGTGTGCTCAAATTCATATCCATTGAGTTGGTGATGCCATCCAACCATCTCATCCTCTGCCACTCTCTTTTTCCTTTTCCTTCAATCTTTCCCAGCATCAGGGTCTTTTCCAATGACTCAGCTTTTCACAGCAGGTGGCCAAAGTATTGGAACTTCAGCTTTAGCATCAGTCCTTCCAGTGACTATTCAGGGTTGATTTCCTTTAGGATTGACTGGCTTGATCTCCTTGTAGTCCAAGGGATTCTCAAGAGTCTTCTTGGGAATTGGGGCAGGGGGGGTGGGCATTGCATAATTTAATTCACAACACTCCCCAAAATGTATTCTCCAACTATTTTGTGCACAGTAGTACATATCTGTTAATCCCATCCTCCTAATTTATCCTTCCCCACCCCTCTTTTCTCTTTGGTAACCATAACTTTGTTTTCGATGTCTTTGAGTGTTTCTGTCTTGTATACAGATTCATTTGTGCTATTTTTTAGATTTCACATTTAAGTGATATCATCTGATGTTTGTCTTTCTCTGTCTGACTTACTTCATCTAATATGATAATCTCTAGGTCCATCCATGTTGATGCAAATAGCACTATTTCATTTTTTTTTATGGCTTAGGTATCATATCATTTAATCCTCAAAATCATATATAGCAGGGCTTTGGCGATGTAAAAACTGAGGAAACTGAGTCACAAAGGAGTTCTCAGCTGACTCCCTGACGCTCATCCATTATCAGGTAGAGGGTCAACGTCCCCCCTGGTGAGTCTCTACAAACTGCTGACTGCTTCCACCAAAGCACACAGCAAAATCAACACCAGTAACTTCCAGAGTCAGCCCATAAAAGGACCTGCAGCTTCCACCTTGTTCACTGGCACCGCACAACTTAGGAACCTGCTGCCCCCTAACGAAACCCACCAAACTTAGTGGCGTAACAACAGCCATCACACGTGCTTCTGAACCAGGGGGTCTGAATTCGGGACAAGCAGAGGTTAGTAAATGCCTGAGCTGGGAGTTCAAATTGGCTTTATGACTCCAGAGCCTTCTCTCTTAACCACCACAGGAAGATAAAGGTAGTTTGCAAAGAAACTCAAGTGCCCAAATAGGCTGATCTGCCTTAAACCCTTCCCAGCCCACCACCCACCTCCATCTTTCTTCCCACTCCCGAAGAACAATGTGAGCTGGAATGTCAAACCCTAGATCATTTTTATTATATTCAAAGCATCCACCTATGATCACATAATACATCCTTTTCAGTGAAAAGTAAAAATGCAGTAAAAAAAAGTAAGTTGTTTCCCGGCCAGGCTGCTCAAGGCCATAAATCCAGGTGCACCATTAACTCAGAGTAAACTACCACACAATTGCACTCATCTCACACACTAGTAAAGTAATGCTCAAAATTCTCCAAGCCAGGCTTCAGCAATATGTGAACCATGAACATCCAGATGTTCAAGCTGGTTTTAGAAAAGGCAGAGGAACCAGAGGTCAAATTGCCAACATCTGCTGGATCATGGAAAAAGCAAGAGAGTTCCAGAAAAACATCTATTTCTGCTTTATTGACTATGCCAAAGCCTTTGACTGTGTGGATCACAGTAAACTGTGGAAAATTCTGAAAGAGATGGGAATACCAGACCACCTGACCTGCCTCTTGAGAAACCTATATGNACGCTGAGTGCCAATCAATCAGTGGCTCTTCCCAGCCCCCAACCCTGGCCCCAGACTTAGGGCGGCTCCTTCCAGCCCCAGATCCCAGCCTTGGACGTGGGGCGGCTCCTTCCAGCCCCCAACACCAGCCCTGGACGCGGAGTGGCTCCTCTCAGCTGTTCCTGTGCCATCGCAGCCTGGCACTCATGGCCACTGCCCCTGACCTCGGAAGCAGGATGGCCCCCCCCAGCTGATCCTGCACCGCCACAGCCTGGGACTCTTAGCCGCTGACCCTGTCCTCCGACGTGGGGTAGCTCCCCTCGGCCACACTGAGTGGGAAGCAGGGTGGCTCCCCTCAGCCGTTCCTGTGCCATGCCATCGCAGCCTGGCACTCCCGGCCGCTGCCCCTGACCTCCGAAGCAGGGTGGCTCCCCTCAGCTGCTCCTGTGCCACCCCAGCCCGGGACTCTCAGCCACTGTCTCTGTCCTCCGATGTGGGGTAGCTCCTCTTGGCCGTGCTCTGGAGCCTGGAATATCTCTACATAATGATTTTTAGCTAGGACTGTCCCAGCTGGCATAGTGGTAAAGAATTTACCTGGCAGCTCAGTAGACACAGGAGACATGGGCTTAATCACAGGTTGGGAAGATGCCTTGGAGGAGGAAATGGCAAACCACTCCAGGATTCTTGCCTGGAAAATTCCATGGACAGGAGAGCCTAGCAATCTTCAGTCCATGAGGTCACAAAGAATAGGACGACTGAGCAACACACATCCCAGGCAAACTGGAAAGTGAGGGCACTATTGTCTATTTTCCTTCACAGCACAGCAGATTACAGGTAAGAAGTATAACTACCTCAATTTTGCTTGCAATAGTCTTCTCAATGAATAAACCTTTCAAATTACTGTATTTTAACTGTCCATTATTTATTCTAGTTTTATACAGCTGTGCTTAAGGTGAGAGCATTTAAATTAAAAAAAAAAAAACACAAAACTATAGTTTTTCATTTCCAGAATAAAAACGGTAGCTTACATTCAGTTTCCCTGTACATTCATCAAAATTTAGAATTAAACAAGAGCAATATTAAGGCCTGTGTAAATGGAAAAAGGCTCACATTATCAGTAAAAATCAATGAAAATTAAAAACGTAACATATATAATGTATCTTTTTTCTGAATTGGTTCTTCAATATCACTCCTAGATACTAAGATATATGATCAAAAGAATTATTTCATTTAAAATTGATTAAGTTCTATTTAAAACTCCAAAAAGAGTTCTTCAGTGTCTTTAGCTAAAGGAAATGATGCTTGGTAGGTAACATAAAGGAGACTCAACCAGCCACTGGAACAACACACATGCATTATTTGCCAGTAAACTGAATTCTTCACGAGATAATTAAGGTCATATTTCCCTTACCTTCCAGCTCATCTGTTAATCTTTAACTAATGTGTTATGACTCTAACAATTAAGATATCTGAAGCTTCAATTTTCATCTTCCCATGGAAGATGACATTTTGTTTTAAAAATAGTACAAGTACCACATAATTGCTATAGCAAATAAGAAAAATATTTCCGTCACNACATGCATTATTTGCCAGTAAACTGAATTCTTCACGAGATAATTAAGGTCATATTTCCCTTACCTTCCAGCTCATCTGTTAATCTTTAACTAATGTGTTATGACTCTAACAATTATGATATCTGAAGCTTCAATTTTCATCTTCCCATGGAAGATGACATTTTGTTTTAAAAATAGTACAAGTACCACATAATTGCTATAGCAAATAGGAAAAATATTTCCGTCACATCCATGAGCAAATATTTGTAGATCTATAAAATATACTTCATAGTCTAACATGAAAACTGTCTGAAAATCGAAGAATCTTGTCTCTTCAATCACTAAATTCCTTTAACTGACGGATATAATTTCATGGAGTTGAATGAAAATCAGATTATTGTATATTATGGGTAGTTATTTCATAACAAATTGTCAAAATAACCTGCAATAACAATATGAAAATAATTGCAGTCCTTATTTATTGAAGACTTACTATGAGCTCTATTTGTCTTATTTTTTAAAAAAATCCCTATGTCATAATAATATTATTCCAATTTCCCAGATGAAGAGATTAAAGCCTAGAAGAATTAAATAATCTTGCCAAAATTTTACCTAACTGGTAGGTAAATAAAATTCTATAAAATAATAACATTTATAATAATAAAAAATTGATGGTAATAATTTATAATGTTTTCTATTGGCTAGCCATAACCAGGCTATACTTACAAAATATACTTTAATGTAAACAGCATAGTCTTAATTATCCTAATAAGAAAACTGAGATTTAGAGAAATCTAAACTTCAGATGGTGATTGCAGCCATGAGATTAAAAGACACTTACTCCTTGGAAGAAAAGTTATGCCCAACCTAGATAGCATATTCAAAAGCAGAGACNAAGAAGCACAAGCTGGAATCAAGATTGCTGGGAGAAATATCAATAACCTCAGATATGCAGATGACACCACCCTTATGGCAGAAAGTGAAGAGGAACTAAAGAGCCTCTTGATGAAAGTGAAAGAGGAGAGTGAAGAAGTTGGCTTAAAGCTCAACATTCATAAAATGAAGATCATGGCATCTGGTCCCAACACTTCATGGGAAATAGATGGGGAAACAGTGGAAACAGTGTCAGAGTTTATTTTGGGGGTCTCCAAAATCACTGCAGATGGTGACTGCAGCCATGAAATTAAAAGACGCTTACTTCTTGGAAGAAAAGTTATGACCAACCTAGATAGCATATTCAAAAGCAGAGACATTACCTTGCCAGCAAAGGTCTGTCTAGTCAAGGCTATGGTTTTTCCCGTGGTCATGTATGAATGTGAGAGTTGGACTGTGAAGAAAGCTGAGCGCCAAAGAATTGATGCTTTTGAACTGCAGTGTTGGAGAAGACTCTTGAGAGTCCCTTGGACTGCAAGGAGATCCAACCAGTCCATTCTGAAGGAGATCAGCCCTGGGATTTCTTTGGAGGGAATGATGCTTAAGCTGAAACTCCAGTACTTTGGCCACCTCATTGGTTGACTCATTGGAAAAGACTCTGATGCTGGGAGGGATTGGGGGCAGGAGGAGAAGGGGATGACAAAGGATGAGATGGCTGGATGGCATGATTGACTCGATGGACGTGAGTCTCAGTGAACTCTGGGAGTTGGTGATGGATAGGGAGGCCTGGCATGCTGTGATTCATGGAGTCACAAATAGTTGGACACGACTGAGCAACTGAACTGAACTAAACTGAGGCTTCGGCCCAGCACTACTATTTTTATCACAAAAGAAAAGAAGCCCTTGAAAAAAACTCATTCACTAATATTTGCTAAATAGCCTCCTTTCTCCTCAAATTCCCTTGGGATCCATATATGCTAATACTTTCTACAAACGTTAAAAGCAAAAGGACTTCTGACTTTCTGACATCACAGTTCTGAGTTCTATATATTGCTTTGCCCTTTGCAACACAGGAAAATGTCAAGCTCCAAACTTGCAAAGCAAAACCAATTGGCAGTGAATGAGACAGACAGTGATAAGTGAGATGAGATCAGAGAAAGATAGGCAAAGGTCAGATCATGTAGGACCTTGCAGACTGTTATAAAAATGTTGTCTATTCTAATAAGCACCACTGGAAACCCAATTAAAAGATTTTAATTGGGGAGTGACATAAAAACTTTGCTTTTGAAAAATCTCCACTCATTGCTGTGTGAAGGACAGAATCTAAGACAATAGAAAAAGTAAGAGAATCCATCTGGAAATCAGCACCTTACCATGGCGAGAAATGATGGTGACTTGAGCTAGAATGACATCAAGGATCTAAGGAGAAGTGGGACAACCAAAAGCATTTTGGAAGATGAATTAACAGGACTGGATATTAAATTTAATGTGAGCAGTGAAGGAGAGCAGGTATCAGGAATCTTTCTAAGGTTTCAGACTCATTTATTGAGCAACTGCTCATTTATTGAGCTGGAGAACCTTGAGAGGAAGTATATCTGGAGGAAAACCTCAGCTTTCATTTTGAACTTGTTCAGTTTAAGATGCTTGTTTAATATATTCAGGTAGATGCTGAGTTTAGGATTTTCAAATAGAGAACTGTTGAGATGGCACTGACGAGGGAGCCCGGACAAGAAAGAGACTGGAAGAGGGACGAAGTGAGAAGTGTCTCGTACATAAAAGGTTTCTGGTGCCTGAAGGGGCATGTGGACAGAGAAAAGCCTCAGGACTGTTACTGAAGATACTCCAACATACAGAGATTGAAAGGAAGAGAATAAGCAGCCATCAAAAAAGGTGCTTCTAGAAGTGGAGATGCAGACATGGAAATGGACTTGTGGATCCAGCGGAGGAAGGAGAGGCCAGGACACATCGAGAAAGCCACACTGACGCATGTAAACGATCAAGTGTAAAACAGATAAAGAACGGGAAGCTGCTGTGTGACACTGGGAGCCCAGCCTGGGGCTGTGACGACCTAGCGGGGCAGCATGAGGGGAAGGGAGGGGGCCTCACGAGGGCGGGGATATATGTATAATTATGGCTGATTTGTGTTGTTGTACAGCAGTATGCAACACAACATTGTAAAGCAATTATCCTCCAATAAAAAACAGGAGCTTCTAGAGGGCTGGCAAGAATACTTGGAGAGTTCAAAGTCACAGAAACCCCAACAAAAGAGTATGTCAAGAAGGAAGGGGTGACCAATAGTGAGAATTCAAAAAAGAGTCACATGAGATCAAAACCAGTCCATTGAACTCTAACTTATGGCGATCATTTGGCGAACTCAGGAAAAATAATTTAGGGGGTGGGGGTCATGTTAGAGGAGCAAGAAGTGGTAGACACCATGCTGAAATGGGTTGAGAAGAGATTTAGAGGTCCTGGGTTGGGAAGATCCCCTGGAGAAGGGAACGTCTACCCACTCCAGTATTCTGGCCTGGAGACTTCCATGGGCCGTATAGTCCATTAAGTCACAGAGTTGGGCACAACTGAGACATTTTCACTTTCACTTCAGAGGTGAATGTGTGAAGACATAAATCAAAGTGAAAGAAAGTGAAAATTGTTCAGTCATGTCCAACTCTGTGGCTCTGTGGACTATACAGTGCATGGAATTCTCCAGGCCAGAATACTGGAGTGGGTAGACGTTCCCTTCTCCAGGGGATCTTCTCAACCCAGGGATCAGACCCAAGTCTCCCACACTGAGCCACTAGGCTCAGCTGAGCCACGAGGGAAGCCCAAGAATAATGGAGTGGGTAGCCTGTCCCTTCTTCAGCAGATCTTCCAGACCCAGGAATTGAACTGGGGTCCCCTGCAATGCAGATGGATTCTTTACCTGCTGAGCTACCAGGGGATCCCCTAAATTCCCTAAATGAATATACAGTGCAGGTGATGAATAGATTCAAGGGATTAGATCTAATAAAGAATGTGCCTAAAGAACTATGGACAGAGTTCTGTACAGGAGGCAGGAAATAAAAACATCCCAAAGAAAATGAAAAGCAAGAAGGTGAAGTAGTTATCTGAGGAGGCTTTGTGAATAGCTGAAGGAAGAAGAGAAAGGAAAAGCAATGGAGAAAGAGAAAGGCACATCCAGCTAAACACAGAGTTCCAAAGAATAGCAAGGAGAGACAAGAAGCCCTTCTTCAATGAACTGTGCATGAAAATAGAGGAAACCAACAGAAGGGGAAAGTCTAGAGATCTCTACAGGAAAATTGGAGATATCAAGGGAACATTTCACCCAAAGATGGACACAATGAAGGACGGAAATGGTAGAGACCTAGTAGACTCAGAAGAGATCAAGAAGAGATAGAAAGAACACATGGAAGAATTGTACAAAAAAAAGATCTTAATGACCTCAGTAACTACAATGGTGTGGTCTGTTACTCAGAGCCAGACATTCTGGTCTGTGAAGTTAAGTGGGCCTTAGGAAGCACTGCTGTCAATAAAGCTAGTGGATGCAATGGAATTCCAGTAGAGCTATTCAAAACCCTGAAGAAAGATGCTGTCAAAGTATTGCACTCAATATGTCAGCAAATCTGGAAGACTCATCAGTGGCCACAGGATGGGAAATGTCAATCCTCATCCCAATTCCCAAGAAGGATAGTACTAAAGAATGTTCAAACCATCAGACAGTTGCACTCATCTCCCAAGCTAGTAAGGTCATGCTTAAAATCTTATATGCTAGGCTTCAACATTACGTAAACCAAGAACTTCCAGATGTCTAAGATGGGTTTAGAAAAGGTAGAGGAACCAGAGATCAAATTGCCAGCATCTGATGGATGTAAGGAAGTAAGGGAATACCCGAAAAGCATTTACCTCTGGTCCATCAACTATGCTAAAGCCTTTGACTGTATTGATCATAACAAACTGTGGAAAGCTCTTAAAGATATGGGAATACCAGACCATCTTACCTGTCTTCTGAGATACTTGTATGTGGGTCAAGAAACAGCAGTTAGAACCCTGTATGGAACAACTGATTGGTTCAGAATTGAGAAGGGAGTACAACAGGGCTCTCTGTTGTCACCTTATTTATTAATTTAACCTATAAATAATCATGAGAAATGCCAGGTTGGATGAGTTACAAGCTGGAATCAAGATAGGCAGGAGAAATATCAACAACCTCAGATATTTGGATGTTACCATTCTAATGGCAGAAAGTGAAGAGGAACTAAAGAGCCTCTTGATTAGGGTGAAGGAGTAGCGTGAAACAACTGGCTTAAAACTAAATGTTTAAAAAACTAAGATCTTGGCATCCAACTCCATTATTTCATGGCAAATAGAAGAGGAAAAGGTGGAAGTCGTGATACATTTCCTCTTCTTAGACTCTAAAATCACTGCAGATGGTAACTGCAGCCATGAAATCAGAAGACATTGCTTTTTGGCAAGAAAGCAATGACAAACCTAGACAGTGTGTTGAAAATCATAGACATTACTCTGCCAGCCAACAAAAGTCCATATAGTCAAGTTTATGGTCTTCCCAGGGGTCACATACAGTTGTGAGAGTTGGACCATAGACAAGACAATGTGCCAAAGAATTGATGTCTTTGAACTGTGGTGCTGGAGAAGATGCCTAAGAGTCCCTTGGACGGAGATCCAAGGAAGATCAAACCAGTCAATCTTAAGGAAAATCAACCCTGAATACTCATTGGAAGGACTGATGCTGAAGTTGAAGCTCCAGTATTTTGGTCACCTGATTTGAAGAGCCAACTCATTGGAAAAGTCCCTAATGCTGGGAAAGGTTGAGGGCAGAAGGAGAAGAGGGCATTAAAGGATGAGGTGGCCGGATGACATCACTGATGCAATGGACATGAACTCAGGCAAACTTCAGGAGATGGTGAGAGACCAGGAAGCCTGGTGTGCTGCAGTCCATGGGGTCTCAAAGAGACAGCAACAACACATGAAGGTAGCTTGTGTATATGTATTTTCCAAGAATCGTGCACATGGAGTGGTGCCTAGAGGCAAATAGAAGGTCAAGGGATATTTAAAGCCTTCCAGAAAGGATCTATAAATGAACAACTGACTGAAAGCAAGTGTTTTCCGTGGCTCGATGGTAAAGAAGCCACTTGCCAATGCAGGAAACACGGGTGACAAGGTTTCGATCCCTGGGTCAGTAAGAGTCCCTGGAGGAGGAAATAGCAGCCCACGCCAATATTCTTTCCTGGGAAATCCTGTGGACAGAGGAGCCTGCTGGGCTATAGTCCATGGGCTCGCAAAGAGTCGGAGGCGACTGAGTCACTGAGCATGTGCAAAGAGCAGAAATAAAAGTGAAAACCAACAAAAGGAGATGGAATCTAGGTATGAGATCTGCAGTCACTTAGAAAGCTTTGCCTGTGATCGGAGAAGCAACAGACGGAGTTGAGGGGGAGGACGGGTAGCATGGAGCTAAGGATTGTGTCTTGCCCCTTTGGGGTAGGGGTCATCACCCTTTACAGCTTCAGGATTGCTCACACTCACCACCTTAATCCTACAATGTGAGGTCTGGAATCCTTATCCTCATTATCAGTTCAGTTCAGTTCAGTTCAGTCGCTCAGTCGTGTCCGACTCTTTGCGACCCCATGAATCG
>SJYA01001005.1:0-32916 GCA_006410615.1 Neotragus moschatus | reverse complement strand
TTTTTTTGTGTGTGTCAGTACTTTATTTTCGTGTAAAGACAGGAAGCTGGAAAATACATGTGTTTAAAAATGTCTTGGTTCCCCCTCACATTGTGGAAGCCCCCTCCCCTCAGAGCTCATTTGTTCAAACTCAAATACTTAAAAATTACAGCAGAAAAACAAAAGTGCAGAAAGAAGAAAATCAGATAGAGAAGGTAGCCTGGGACTTTTTATTTTTTAAATGTAAAATTACACTTGTGGCTTGCATTCTATTCCTATTGAAAGTCACTGGTATAGAAACCACCCTGGTAAGAGTAAATCTTTGAATTGTTACAATAACATATCTTTTAACTGGTTATAGCGTTTTTGTTCATTGTAAAGCGTTTTGAAAGCATAACGATGAAAATAGAAATCTCCAACAGTGTCATCTCTGGAATGAGCAAATACAATTTTCGGGCATATTTTCNAAACCACCCTGGTAAGAGTAAATATTTAAATTGTAACAATAACATATCTTTTAACTGGTTATAGCGTTTTTGTTCATTGTAAAGCATTTTGAAAGCATAACGATGAAAATAGAAATCTCCAACAGTGTCATCTCTGGAATGAGCAAATACAATTTTCGGGCATATTTTCTTTCATTTATAAAACAAAAGTGAAGCCACACTAAATATCCTCTTGAAAACTAAGCTATTTTTCCCACTTAGACTTATGTTGTAAATATTTTACAGTGTTATTAAATGTTGTTAGAAGCAACTATCTGCATGGGTGCAAAGGATTCTGAGAGTGACTCAGGGAACACCCGTCTTTCCTCTTCTCTGGGTTTCTGACCAGTGGACTGTACACCCGGGGATCAATAGCCAATGATGAATGGAGGACTCTATTAAGTGATGTTCAGGCAGGCTCCGAAGAATCCATCTTTAATTATCTGGTGAGAGATGGATTGGAGACCATAATTTAGGCTTACATCAGAATCTTGAGACTTGCATGGTGTGTGTGTGTGTGTGTGTGTGTGTGTGTGTGAGAGAGAGAGAGAGAGAGAGAGAGAGGGAGAGGGAGAGAAATGCCCTCCCCAAGTTTCCCCATAGAGGGGAGGATGAGGTGCCCGTGGACATGGACTGAATGCAGGTCCAGAGATATAAGGATTATTCTCTTCCCACACATTCCAGTGCTTGCCAGGTGGCACGGTGGTAAAGAATCTGCCTGCTGGGTTCAGTCCCTGAGTCAGGAAGATCCCTTGGAGAAGGGAATGGCTACCCACTCCAGTGTTCTTGCTCAGATAATTCCATGGATGGGGGGCCTGGTGGGCTACAGTCCTTGGGGTTGCAAGGAGTCGGACACGACAGAGCACACAACATATTCCAGTAGTATTAGTCCAAGCTCACTTTACTGACAAAGGTCCCTATAGTCAAAGCTATAGTTTTTCCAGCAGTCATGTATGGATGTGAGAGTCGGACCATAAAGAAGGTTGAACTCTGAAGAATTGATGCTTTCAAATTATGGTGCTGGAGATGATTTTTGAGAGTCTTCTGGACTTCAAGGCCATCAAACCAGTCAATCCTAAAGGAAATCAACCCTGGATGAATAGTCACTGAAAGGACTCATGCTGAAACTGAATCTCCAATACTTTGCTCATCTGATGCGAAGAACTGACTCATTGGAAAAGACCCTAATGCTGGGAAAGACTGAAGGCAGGGGCAGAAGGCGGCAGCAGAGGATGAGATGGTTAGATGGAACCANGAATCTCCAATACTTTGCTCATCTGATGCGAAGAACTGACTCATTGGAAAAGACCCTAATGCTGGGAAAGACTGAAGGCAGGGGCAGAAGGCGGCAGCAGAGGATGAGATGGTTAGATGGAACCACCGACTCAGTGGACATGAATTGAACAAACTCCAGGTGACAGTGAAGGACAGGGGAGTCTGCCGTGCTGTAGTCCATGGGGTCTCAAAGAGTCAGACACCGCCAAGAGACTGGAGAACAACAGCTGTTGCAAGCGGTCTTGTCAGTTGGGCTGTTTGAAATTGTCATGCTGTTTTGGTGGATACTAGTTGCCTACAAGGATCGTAGGTAAGTGAGAGCCATAGTCTCTTCCCCCATGACCTTGGGACCAAGTGATGTTCTCAGGAAGTTACAGTGAGTTCTGCTGCCATGCAAACATTTATTAGAAGCAGAGCCCCCATCCGTCATAGCCATGACCTTGTAATCCTGCTGAAGTCCCAGTTCTCTACCCTTTGACAAGCTCAAAAGCACCTTGCAAGAAAGATTTCCCACAGTCAGATGTAGCAGTAGTCTGTCTAGAGGGAGGGCTAGCTAGCTTTCCAGCTGGATCAGGAAAAAGAGTTCTCACTCAAGCGGTATAACACTATTAAAATGAGATCAAGCCAGGCTCCCCACTGAAGTAGACTGTTGGGCTCCTCAAATTTTTATTCTCCATTTATGCTGAGATGAAGATACCTGTGTGGTATTTCGAACGAATCTGCATGTTTGAACACTATTCACTTCAACAGTGAGAAATTATTTCAAATATTCCTTGCGCACAACGAATGAACCCTGCATTTTAGATTAAGAATTTGATACTTGGAATGAGTGTCATGGAGCTTCTGGAGTTGGGACTTCTAAACTAGGATCTTTCAAATGTTAATTAATACTCCTGGGGTGTATATTTCTGGGAAGGGTTCTTCAAATGTTAACCAACTACTCTATGGGGGAGATTGAAACTAATTCAGACACATGCATAGTGAACACAGACACACACACACACACACACACACACACACACACTATGCTTCCTACACTGATGCACTTTAAAATAAGTGATAGACATTATAATATAAAAATTCTGAAAAATTTGGAGAATGGTATCATCCTGAATTCACTTTTCAAAGCCTTTATTTAAAATTAAAAAATTGGTCTAAAAACGTTGTAAGAACAGGTTTATTAATGAGTTTTTTTTGGCTCAATCTGTGGCTTCGTTTTCAAAATAAGCCAGGCTGGAAAGGTTTGATGCATAAACCATCTTCTGGCTTTTCTTTCCCCAGATCATTTTAGCAGCTTTTTTTTTTTTTAATAATTAGTATCAGATATTTGTGGCACAGGAGTTAAGCTATTCAAAATTTCATATTTAAAACACAAAACCAAAAATTTCCACAGATGCAAAATGAAATTCATTAAAGGTGGGACTATGAAAACTAAAGTCCAGAGTTTCTCTTTCCCAGTGAAGCCACTCTGTTATTTATGGCTGCTGCTGGCTAGACTCTGTCTCTCTGAGGGCATGGGAGAAGAGCTGGCAGTGCAGCTCGACCTGGGATTTCTGGGGTTAGAGAGGGCATATTCTGTTATGGACTGAGTGATCAGTCCATCTGGTCACAGTCTCAGAAAAGTGCCAAGACCGGAGAAATAAACTCAATACCTATTTCACGTTTGTTCTGGGAGTTAAGAGAGAAAGTTTATGAAAGTGCTTTGTAAATTGCAAAGAGGTGTTTATTTACCGTTAAGATTCCCTGGTGGCTCAGATGGTAAAGCGTCTGTCAACAATGCGGGAGACCTGGGTTCTATCCCTGGGTTGGGAAGATCCCCTGGAGAAGGAAAGGGCAATCCACTCTAGTACTATTGCCTGGAAAATCCCATGGACAGAGGAGCTTGGTAGGCTAAAGTCCATGGGGTTGCAAAGAGTTGGAGACGACTGAGCGACTTCACTCACTCACTCAAGATGATTACCAACAACTCCACAGTCTGGCTGCTTTTCTGCATTTTATTAACAGAGAATGCATGTCTATAGACACTCGCATTTTTGAGTTTCATGTTTTTGAGTTCCTCGGTGAGCACATTCTGAACACTGTCTAGCAGCCCTGGGCTTGGTGTGAGCAGCAGCTGTAGCTTCTGCCTTTGCGGCCATCAGCAAACGTGGGGAAGCAAAACACACACTGGACGTTCAGGGAGGGAGGCGGCAGTCTATTCAAGTGTCAATTTCCTATTTGGCTTTAGTGATTAGGAAGTGCTGGAGGCCAGATTAGTGGGCAACATAGACTAGTTCAGTTCAGTTTAGTTGCTCAGTTGTGTCCAACGCTTTGTAACCTAAGGGACTGCAGCATGCCAGGTTTATCCCTCCTCCGCTATCTCCTGGAGTTTGCTCAGACTCACGTCCAGTGAGTCAGTGATGCCATCCAACCTTCTCATCCTCTGTCATCCCCTGCTCCTCCTGCCTTCAATCTTTCCCAACATCAGGGTCTTTACCAATGAGTTGGCTCTTTGCATCAGGTAGCCCAAGTATTGGAGCTTCAGCTTCAGCATCAGTCCTTCCAATGAGTATTCACAGTTAATTTCCTTTGGGATTGACCGGTTTGACCTCCTTGCTGTCCAAGGGACTTTCAAGAATCTTTTCCAACACCACAGTTCAAAAGCATCAATTCTTTGGTACTTAGCCTTCTTCATGGTCCAACTCTCACATCTGTACACGACTACTTAGAAAAACCATTGGTTTGACTATACAGACCTATGTCCACAAAGTAATGTCTGCTTTTTAATACACTCTCTAGGTTCATCATAACTTTTCTTCCAAGGAGCAAGTGTCTTTTGAGGGTTTATTTTCACTGAAAATATTTTCAGGAAAACTGGAAAGCATTTTCTTGAGTTTCCTCTAAACATTTTCCTGGGCGGGAGAGCAATATGGTACTTGCTGTTACCCTGATTTGTATCTGTTTCCTCCCTTCCCCGAACACCCAGCTTAGGTGGAGGATGAGGCACCAGAGAGGGGTGGGAGGGAGCAAGGTGAGGGGAGGGCAGAAGGAGGAGGATGTGGCCTGAGAAAATGCATCTGCGCTGGGGGCTACACAGTCGATATCTTTAAGAAAGACTCTTTTATTTTCAGATGGCAAATCAATGCAGCCTCGTAGTAAAAATAAAATGAAATAATAAGTATGAAGCAAATCCACATTAATCTTACCATTTGGTCTTAACAACTGTGAACATTTTGGCAGTTTTCTTCTCACTTTTTCCTTCTCTGTACTCACACTTTTCTTATTTGGTTTAAAATATTCGATCACATAACAGGTAGTGGTTTTGCATCCTGTTTTCTTCCCTTAGTGCTATTTTTTTTCCATTTAGTGTCATTGAAAATACTTTGGAAACATCATTTTTAATGGTTACGTAGTGTTCCATCTTTTGGTAAAGTCATAAGCTCAACTGTTGTATAACTTGCTTCCATTTTTAAAAAGTAGTTACAGTAAATTAGATCTCTGCCTGATAGCTCAGTTGGTAAGGAATCTGCCTGCCTTGCAGGAGATCCCAGTTCGATTCTTGGGTCGAGAAGATCCCTTGGAGAAGGGAAAGGCTGCTCACTTCAGTAATCTGGTCTGAAGAACTCCATGGACTGTATCATCCATGGGGTCACAAAGAGTCAGACACGACTGAACAACTTTCACTCACAGTAAACTAGTGGTGACGATATTTGTGTCTAAATGACTGCCTTTGTTATTTGATTATTCCATTCAGGGGCACTGCTAGAAGGGGAATTATTGGGCCAAAAAGTAGGAATCTTTCACAGACTTAAAAGCATGTTACCACATGATTTGGTAGGACTGTGACAATTTACCTGGAGTGTTTCTGATTTAAGAGCTTTCCTGGGACAGAACATGGTTTGCTGGGTCTGGAGTGAACCACTTCTGGCAAAATCTGGGTGAGAATTTCACACTTTGTAAATCAGACTGATTTTAGGTTTCCCTCAGTCTCTGTGTTCATTCACCTTCTATTCTCCTGCTTAGTTAACTTATACTCAGAGTACACCATGTGAAATGCCAGGCTGGATGAAGCACAAGCTGGAATCAAGATTGCTGGGACAAATATCAGTAACCTCAGGTAGGCAGATGACACCACCCTATAGCAGAAAGCAGAAAGCAACTAAAGAACCTCTTGATGAAAGTGAAAAAAGACAGTGAAAAATTTGGCTTAAAACTCAACATTCAGAAAACTAAGATCATTTCATCTGGTCCCATCACTTCATGGCAAATAGATGGGGAAACAATGGAAACCATGACAGACTTTTTCTTGGGCTCCAAAATCACTGCAGATGGTGACTGCAGCCATGAAATTAAGAGACTCTCGCATCTTGGAAGAAAAGTTATGACAAACCTAGACAGCACGTTAGAAAGCAGAGAAAATACTTTGCTGACAAAGGTCCATCTAGTCAAAACTATGGTTTTTCCAGTAGTCATGTACGGATGTGACAGTTGGACCATAAAGAAAGCTGAGTGCTAAAAAATTGATGCTTTTGAATTGTGGTGTTGAAGAAGATTTTTGAGAGTCCCTTGGACTGCAAGGAGATCCAACCAGTCAATCCCACCGGAAGGACTGATGCTGAAGCTGAAACTCCAATACTTTGGCCACTTGATGCGATGAGCAGACTCATTGGAAAAGATCCTGATGCTGGGAAAGATTGAAGGCAGGAGGAGAAGGGGATGACAGAGGATGAGATGGTTGGGTAGCATCACTGACTGGATGGACGTGAGTTTGAGTAAGCTCTGGGAGTTGGTGATGAACAGGGAAGCCTGGCTAACTGCAGTCCATGGGGTGAAAAACAGTCAGACATGACTGACTGAACTGAACTGAATTGATTTTCCTGCAACAAATGTAGGAACAGTGTTGGGAAAATTCCAGACCGTCTCCATGGTGCTCAGAGCCGACAGCAAAGGGAATTCTGTGCATAATTGATTCAGAACTGCCAAGAGGAGAGAGTGTCACATCAAGGGTCCGGCTGCCTGATGGCAGGAAGGGACCATGTGAGACCCTCAAGGGAGAGATGACATGGTGGGGAGAGTGGAAACAACCTTAGAAATCTCNTCACTGACTGGATGGACGTGAGTTTGAGTAAGCTCTGGGAGTTGGTGATGAACAGGGAAGCCTGGCTAACTGCAGTCCATGGGGTGAAAAACAGTCAGACATGACTGACTGAACTGAACTGAATTGATTTTCCTGCAACAAATGTAGGAACAGTGTTGGGAAAATTCCAGACCGTCTCCATGGTGCTCAGAGCCGACAGCAAAGGGAATTCTGTGCATAATTGATTCAGAACTGCCAAGAGGAGAGAGTGTCACATCAAGGGTCCGGCTGCCTGATGGCAGGAAGGGACCATGTGAGACCCTCAAGGGAGAGATGACATGGTGGGGAGAGTGGAAACAACCTTAGAAATCTCAGGTTTTATTTTAGGGAGAGTGGAACCACTTGGTGTTTGTTAAAACAGCACCCATGCTGTCTTGGATGGACTTTATCATAAAGACATTAATTTTTGTCTGTTTTGTGTATTAATGGTCCATTTTGTTTGGATGGTCCTCTGAGGTCTTCTGAGGACCCTTTCTAACATCAGCTTTTTCTGGTTCTATAGGCAGGCTTTATTATCCCATTTGATGGATAGATATGCTGAGACATTCATAGGCAAAGTCCTACAGAGAGTTAGCTTTGCACTGTGGTAGTGACTGATCTTGAGTAAGTTAGTTAATTTCCCTGAGCCTCCATTTGCTCACTTCTAAGGGCAGAATGATAGTACCCACTCAGCAGGCTGATCTCAGGTTGGGAACCAAGAGCTAACATTTTCTTGACCTGAGGACCAGGCTTTGGGAACGAGCATCTAGTCTATATTTGCTCATATCTGACTTCCCTCTTCTCTCCCAGGCTGCCTTCATTAAGTTGAAGTGCCCTGGTCATTTTATACATAGAAGAGGGAAAAAAGAAATATGTGTGTTGGGTGTGTACCCAATGAAACTTCAGATCTGTTAGAACACACACCCTCACCATGCAATTCTTTTGTACTAGCAACATTTCTTTTGTGGTCTGTGGGGAAAGACCCTTTTCCCTTCTGTTAAGGAATTAAAATCCAGTCCCACAGAATCTCTTGCAAACTTTCCTTGTACTGCTTCCCAACTCGACCTTAGCATGCTGTGCGACTTTTGGGACCCCTCTTTACCTCTCTGAACCTCTTCTTCCTGTAAAATGAGGTGACATCCATGGATCTTCCAGCTCCCCAGTTTTTAAATTTGAAGAAGTTTGGGAGTTAAAAAAAAAAAAAAAAAAGCCTTGGGTTTCTTATCTGAAGAAAAACAATTACCATCATTCGCAGTTGGCCACTTGGGGTCGCTAGCGATCTAAGAGACTGGCTGGTGAAGCCCTGAAACCGTGTGGCACTTTAGCTAAGACTCGGGGTGGTTTACGAGATTTTCTTTTTGTCTCTTCCTTTAGCTCCAAGATTTATCTGAAGGTGTGATCACAGCATTAATGTTGAGTGGACCACGAGCCCGTGCCAGAAGCAGCGTTCCAAGCTGGACCGGGGCATCCCAGTGCCCCCTCCAAAGCAAAGGAGAAAGAAAAGAGAGAAACTATTGTTATCGTGGGTCTTGGTTGGCTTTCCTTTTCACTCCCACTGAAGGTGCTACTTATTGCGGCCTTGCAATTCCTTGACTTGAAAAGTGGATCTTGCAGAGTGAAAGTGCATAGCATCAAGCATGCCTTAGATGGTGGCGTAAAGGTTCGTCTTGGAGAGTCGGGAGTTATCAAAGGAAATTCCCACTCAAGAAGAGCCGATGGCAGCCTCTCTTTTGGCAGTTTTCCTGATAGGCTTTGCTGATGCTTGAGGCAGAGGAGGGGCGGATTGGGAGGTCCCTGTAGAAATCGTTGAACAAGAAATAAACAAAACAAAAATCTAAAAGCTCAATATCTACCCACGCTGGGGATAGGGCCTCAGCAGCATTCAGGGCCAGATCGCACTGTGGAAAGTTGGCTGAGCCCTGCCCTCTGGGCACAAGGAATAGCGTCTCTCTTGCCAGGACCACTGTGTAAACATCCTTTCCCTACAGGACCCCACGGCGCGGGGCTCCAGAGGAGTGCAGGGTGAGGATTCTCGTGGAGACAGATCTCAACCTCCTGCCGTCCCTTCTCAGGTCATAAATCACTGCTAATTCTGATTATCCCCGCCCCCCACTTTCCTCTCGTTACAGAAACAGTAATTGACAACAAAACCAAGGCCCCAGTGGGTGTACGGCAAGCTCTGGCTCCGCTGGCCGAGAAGCAGCCAACTGTTTCCTCATCGTCACATCCCTGCAACAAAGGTCCAGTGTTCATGGACCACAGGTGCTCTTCCTGGCCTCCTGCAATTTCCTTTTGTAGTTTTGCTGTTAGGGAGCAGGGCAAGAACTTCGAAGATTTCTATTTAATTGGAAATTTTTTTTCCATTTTCTTTCCCTCCTCCAAGTCCAGAAGGCTACACAAGGCGGTTCTGTGAGCTGTGAGAGGAAGCTGCTGAGAAATTGACCCCAGGGTCTGCGTTGTTTCTTGGAGTTCAGGCACCATCTTGCTTTGTAAAATGCATCCAACCAGTGGTGTTTGCCTAAGCCCTCTTTGCTTTAGGGGTATGCCCAAGCTTGAAATCAGTCAGGTCAACATTTAAATTCTAGGTCAATCCACTTATTTAGCTGTTGAGTTCATCTCTTAGAGTCTCAGTGTCCACATCTGTAAAATGGGTATAACTATAAATACTTTCCTAGGAGGATGAATGGGAAGATGAAATATGAGTGGCTGAGGCTTTGTGAGACTTTATTAAATGCCAGTTCTTTCTCTCTCTTTTTTAATTTTATTGAAATATAGTTGACTTACAGTGTTGTGTTAGTATCAGATGCACAGCAAACTGATTCCAGTCATACATATATACATATACATATATATATATTTAGATTATTTTACATTATAAGTTACTATAAAATACTGAGTATGGTTCCCTGTGCTATACAGTAGGTCCTTGTTGGTTATCTATTTTACGTATAGTAGTATGTATCTTGGAGAAGGCAATGGCACCCCACTCCAGTACTCTTGCTTGGAAATTCCCATGGATGGAGGAGCCTGGTAGGCTGCAGTCCATGGGGTCACTGAGAGTCGGACACGACTGAGCGACTTCACTTTGACTTTTCACTTTCCTGCATTGGAGAAGGAAATAGCAACCCACTCCAGTATTCTTGCCTGAGAATCCCAGGGACGGGGAGCCTGGTGGGCTGCCGTCTATGGGGTCGCACAGAGTCGGACACGACTGAAGCGACTTAGCAGCAGCAGCAGCAGCAGCAGTATGTATCTGTTAATTCCAACCTCCTAATTTATCCCTCCCTCACCCCTTTCCCCTTTGGTAATCATGCATTTGTTTTCTATGTCTGCGAATCTATTTCTGTTTTATAAATTTGTATGTTTTTTTAGATTCAGCATGTTGTTGCTTTTGCTCCGGCACTAAGTCGTGTCCGACTCTTTGTGACCCCATGGACTGCAGCACAGCAGGCTTCCCTGGCCTTCAGTGTTGCCTGGAGTCCGCTCAGATTCATGCCCACCGAGCTGGTGACACCCTCCAACCGCCTCGTCCTCTGTCACCCACTTCTCCTGCTCTTAGCCTTTCCCACCATCATGGGCTTTTCCAGTGAGGCGACTCTTCACGTTGGGCGGCCAAAGCACAGGAGCTTTAGCTTCAGCACCAGTCCTTCCAATGAATATGCAGGGTTGATTTCCTTTGGGACTGACTGGTTTGATCTCTTTGCAGTCCAAGGGACTCTCCAAAGTCTTCTCAGCACCGCAACTGGAAAGCATCAAAATTCTTCAGCATTCAGCCTTCTTTACATCCAACTCTCACATCCGTACATGACCACCGCAAAAACCATATTTTTGACTATATAGACCTTTGTCTGCAAAGAGACCTTTGTCTCTGCTTTTTTAATATGCTTGCTGTCTAGGTTTGTCATAGCTTTTCTTTCAAGGAGCAAGAGTCTTTTACTTTTGTGGCTGCAGTCACCATCTGCAGTGATTTTGGAGCCCAAGAAAATAAAGTCTGTCACTGTTTCCACCTTTTCCCCAACTATTTGCCGTGAAGTGATGGGACCGGATGCCATGATCTTAGTTTTCTGAGTGCGGAGTTTTAAGCCAGCTTTTTCACCCTCCTCTTTTGACCTCATTAAGAGGCTCTTTTGTTCCTCTTCACTTTCTGTCTTTAAAGTGGTATCATCTGCATATCTGAGGTTATTGCTATTACTCCTGGCATTCTTATTCCAGCCTGTGTTTCATCCAGCCCAGCATTCCACATGCTGTACCCTGCATATAAGTTAAATAAGCACGGTGACAATGTACAGCTTTGATGGACTCCTTGCCCAATTTTTCCCCTTTTCGTGAGCAGTATGAAAAGGCAAAAAGGTTCTGCATGTGAGTGGCATCTTGTGAGGTTTGCCTCTGTCTGGCTCTCGTCGCTTAGTAGGGTGAGCTCTGGCCCACCCGCGTTGCTGCAGATGGCGTTATTCCGTTCCTTCTGTGGCCGGGTGACATTCCACTGTGTGCATGTGGCACCTCTTCTTATCCACTAATCCTTCAGCGGACACTTAAGTTGCTTCCACGTCTTGGCCATTGCAAGCAGCTCTGCAGTGAACATCGGGGCGTCCGGGTGTTTTCCCTTTGTGACTCGTGCTGTCCAACATGTGACTGCTGAGCAGTAGAAATACAGCTATTTACAGCTGAGAAGCGCTGGAAGTGTAACAGGCACATTAGATCTCAAGGACATCCTAATGTAGGAAAAAAGTTTTACATATTTCACTAAGAATGTTCTACACTGATTACACGTTGACATAATCATACTTGCATATAATGGGCTAAATATATATATTTTTAAGTTAATTTCATCTTTTTTTTTTTTTTTACTTTTTAAAAATGTGGCTATGAGAAAATTTTAAATTGCACACGTGGCTTGTATTTGGGGGTCACAATATTTTTCCATCAGACTGCCCTGCCCTAGTCCCTCCTTCACCCATCCCACTATTCAAATTTATCCCTTCCTTTAAAGCCTAGCTCAAGCTTTCCCGCTCTCTGAGGCAGTAAGGCCAATCCCTTCCTTTTCTGAAACCTCCTGGAGCTTTTGTTGGGAAAAAGTCACACCATGGATATCCTTAAGCCTCATTCAAGCAGGAAATGCATGTAAAGTGTTTAGCTCAGTGCCTGGCAAATTGTAAACACATAGCTATTGTAATCCGGTTATTCTTACTATTATCACTGAAGTCTGCTGGCCTCGTCCAGCACTGGCTATATGCTGTCTCAGATCCCTTCTTTAGTTTTTCTCTCGTGTGTTTAGTCTTGTTGAATGTAGTATCTCAGAGGACAGAGACCACATCGACTCTGTCTCCTGGTTCTGTCCTTAACGCAAAAGGCAGCGCTAGGCACAGCAAATTCTCCCCCGTGGTTGGAGGGACGCCTGTTGCCTGACGGACTTGGCCCCTTAGGGTTATTGCCATTCTTCCTTTCACTCCACAAATACTGGTTCATCCTGGAATGCTCTCTCCACCTCCCTTTCTTCGCTGAGCTAACTCTTATTCCTCCTGAACAGTGTTAACAGTGGTGAATACACGTAGCACTCACCGCGTGCTCACCCTGCTCTAAAAAGTTTATGTGCATTTTCAGTCGCTCAGTCGTGTCCGACGCTTTGTGACCACGTGGACTGTAGCCCTCCAGGCTCCTTGGTCCAGGGGATTTTCCAGGCAAGAGTACTGGAGTGGGTAGCCATTTCCTTCTCCAGGGGATCTTCCTGATGCAGGAATCGAACTTGCGTATCTTGCGTCTCTGGCACTGCAGGCAGATTCTTTACCGCTGCACGGCTTGGGAAGCCCAAATAGTTTATAGCTATCCTGAGTCAGACGTGACTTAGTCACTGAGGAACAACAACAAAATATTAGCGATTCTTTCATCTTACAGATGAGGAGACTGGGCCATTAAGTGACTCAGCCACGCCAGACAGCTAGCAAGTGGTGGGGGTGGTATCGAAACCCAGGTATTTTGGTCCCAGAATCCTTGGTGCTTGGAATCTCCAGGCTCAATGTCACTTTCACTAGGAGCCCTTCTGCAGCACTTCTCTCTGGTCTTCAGTGTACTATTCCTTTGCCCTCTCCACCACACGTTTGTCATAGCTCTTCCACCCATGATTGGCAACCCCGGTTTACAAATGAGTTCCCCTCCTTTACCTGAAATCTCCCCAAGGACCTCAGCACCTGATGCCTCACCAGCCCTTGGTGAGTGCCTCATCGAAGACAGAGCGTGACTTCCGGCTGCTGGTGACAAATTCTGCGAGCATCCTAAGAGGTGGGTTCTAACAGAGATCTTCCTCTTCCATGTCATAATCCTGTTATACTTTTTAAACTCCATATATAGCAATCTTTAGCCATCTAGTTTTTTTTTTTTTTTTAACTTGATTAAAAAAAAGTCTTTCCTGCTCCCAAAAATGAAGGTGGGGATCTTATCCATCTTGTTCACTGTTCTATCCCAGTGCTTGGCACAGAATTCAGTAAATATCCAGTAAATATTTGTTAAGCGTATAAAAGAATGAATGAACTCATTAAGTGTCTACTCTGTGTGCTGGAGGCTGGATAAATGCCACGGTTCTCGAAATTGGGTCATTGGTAGAGCTACAGATGGACCCAGAGGATGTCACACAGAGTGAAGTAAGTCAGAAAGAGAAAAACAAGTCTCACGTATGTGGAATCTAGAAAAACAGTATAGATGATCTTATTTGCAAAGTAGAAATTGAGACACAGACTTGGAGAACTAAAGTATGGATACCAAGGGGGAGTGGAGTGGGAAGGATTGGGAGATTGGGGATTGACATACATACACTATTGATACTATGAATAAAGCAGATAAAAAAAATAATGAGAGTGATGGGGACATACTGTGTACCACAGGGATCTCTACCAACAGCCTGTAGTGACCAAAATGGGGAGGAAATCCAAGAAACAGGGGACACATGTATACGTACAGCTGACTCCCTTTGCTGCACAGAAGCTAACGCAGCATTGTAAAGCCACTATACACCAATAAGAAATTAAAAAAAAGCCACGGTTCTTACCTTCACAGGGTTTGCATGTTTAAAGTGTGACGGTGGTCGTGGGGAAGGTGGACCCAGAGGCAACAGCAACACAGAGGGAGAGAAAGGACAGGAAAGCCCACGGCCTGCAGCATGAGTGGAATCCGGAAAGGATTTCTGCAGGAGGTGATGAGCGAAAAGAGACCCAGCACCTACCGGGAGACAGGCACGCTGAAGCACCCAGAAGGAGATGAGTGGCGGAGGAGAGGGAGGCGATCTCGGGTCAGGGGAGGAGATGCGGGGAAGGCGTCCATTGGGTGCAGAGAAGAGAAGGAAGAGCCACGAGAGGTGACCAGAGCGCCTCGCTGCCCAAAGCCTGGGAGGCGTTGCCCTGCTCCCCACAGGCTCCCTTCTCCACCTCCAGCCACCTTCCTCGTCCTTTTCATCTTTGTGGCCTTCCGGCTTGACTAGGTTCAGGAGGATGGCTTTAGCAGACTGGGTTTGCATTGCTCTGCTTGTCAGGAGGCAGCACCCCCAGCTGCTGATGTTCTCATAATTTTTTTTTTGTCATCTCAAGATCTATTTTTTTTCCATCTAAGAATGTTTGCATGGCTATCATTTGCCCCCTCACAATAACTAGCTGAGTTATTCTCAGCCTAGACCTAACACTTGCCTATTATCAGTTCTCCCTGGTCCTACCATGATTCTCATAATTTTATTCATCTTCTCTGATCATTCCTACATAGATGTTTTATGTACCAATGAATTTGCACTGCCCACCCCCTTTCATATCATTGAAGAAACTTTCAGGCCAAAAGCACACCATCTGATGAATACTTAGAGGGTAATATGACGTCATATTTATACTCAGATCTGATCTGGGGGGTCAAGGGTGTGTGTTCTTAAATTTTATATTTTGGATATTTCTCTTGTTGTTGAGACTGTCTATTATGTCTTTGGAGAGCTGGTAATGTTTAGAAATTTCTTTTCCTAGTGTGTTTTGATGTGTCTACCTATGGAGCACATTCCTTGGTCCTAGTTCTACAATTGGTCCAGGTGGGACAGAATAACATACGAACTACGTGCATCCGTGACATAGTTCTTTCAAGAAGCTACAACTTTTCCTACATCATTGAAGCAATATCATAATAGTGTTGATCAGTGTAAGACAGGCGGGGGCAGCTGTCTTTCTGCGGGGAGGAGGATTAGAAGCAAGGGTGGTAT
Organism: Neotragus moschatus; assembly: GCA_006410615.1. Classification (NCBI taxonomy): domain Eukaryota; kingdom Metazoa; phylum Chordata; class Mammalia; order Artiodactyla; family Bovidae; genus Neotragus; species Neotragus moschatus. Next base: position 17,861 of record SJYA01001005.1, on the reverse strand, counting down.
TATGCCCTGGGCATGTCCAGATGTGGTCCAAGCTTCTCTCTGAATAATGACCCCAACCAGAAGCTCGCTTCTCACCGTGGAGCTGTTGTTGATTCTGTTGTTAACCTCAAAGTGTTATTCTTTGGTAAAAACACAGTGGAGAGGCAGAGAAAGTGGACCCACTGCCACCAAGAGAACTGGGCGGAGGGGTGGGTCTGTCCACGTGACATGACTCCCTCCCACCCCCATCCCCAAGTGTCATAGTTGAAGATCTCTTGGAAAGACAGCAGGCAAGCTGGGGTGTCAGATATAGGGAAGATCTCCTGGAGGGGAAATTGTGGGGGAGCTCAGAGCCCTAAAAGACAGGGTCACACAGCTACCCCAAGTCTGGGATAGCTCAATGTGTGAGCTGGGTGCAGTGTAAAAATTTTACTGAGATCTACACCCAGGGCTCCTGTGCTCTGGCCATTTTAGGGCATATGATGAGGAAATGAGTGAGAAAGAGGCTGGAATTTCCCTCCATCTCCCAGCAAACAGAGATCGCCAAGCACGTACATTGAAACAAATGAGTTCACTCCATTTCCGGTAACCTCTGTTTACACTTGCTGCCTTCAGAGTTTAAGCCATGCAGTCTCCCCAGATCCCTTTGTTAGGAAAGAAATCTGAATTCAGGATGACAACTGATTTGTGGGGCGTTAGCCGGAGGAAGTGAATCCGGGCAAACAAACCCGGATGCTGTCACTTTATTTGTTAAAAAATTATATTCCAATTCCTGTTTCTCTTTGGCTGTTGGGCAAAACAAATGCCTAATTAAGAACTTCACCTTTGACTGTTTAGCTCTCTTTTATTTTTCCTTTTAACCCAGGTAGGAAATTCCCATTTTCATATAGTAATATCAAGTTACCCTGCTGCACAGAATCAACTGGTAGCTTTTGAAAATAAGCGTAACAAGCCATATAAAAAATAAGAAAATCCACTTTTAGGGTTTTAGATTCATTCCGTTTAATTGTTCCTCTATTTCCATGATAAGGTGAGACGGGTCCTGTGCCACCGGAGGGCCTGTATCCTGCTGTTTTTTTCCCATCCTCATTTACAATGATTATGTTATCAGGCTAGCCAGGCAAAAGGGTGGAGCAACTATAATTTCAAAGCAGGATTAGGTTGAAATAACGAGGTCACCAAGTTGTGGTTGCCAAGGCAACGTCACATCTAAGAATATGGGATGCTTCTAGGAGAGGAGGCAAAGCCTGGAGCCTTTTTTTCCCTCTTTGCACAAAAATCACTCATTTCCTAGATAAAAATTGCTTATTAATTGCTTTTAAACACATCTCTTCTTTATTTTAGGCAAATAGTTTTTAAAATAGAACCTTGATTTAACCTTTTCATTTTTATTATTTTTATGTTAAACATAAAAATCAGAATAAAAATCAGAATAATATCAGAATAAATATCAGAATAAATATCTGCTAAATATCAGAATAATCGATCAGATCATCATTTCCTTCTTTTGGAATTCGTGTATACTTTCTTTTCTTTCAGTTTTTTCCTTTCTTTCTTCACTCCTTCCTGCCCTCTCTTTCTTTCCTTCCTTTTCTTTTAGTATGGCAGAGAAGAGACATGGAACAAAAAGAGAAAATGGAAAGTTGGATGCTCGGGTCATATTTTGAGATTATAAAACTGTGACAGGGAATGAATGGTATAAGCTACCCAGAATACTTGTCCTACCCCATCCTCTGCCTTCCTGAAAATTACTGAGCTTGAGAGAGAATAACATTGGTCTTCATTGTCTTTTCTTAAAATTTCAATCTATCTTTAAAACTGTGGACTCTAGAGGCAAAGCAGCTGAAGGGGAGAAGACCCATCAGTCCATTTCTGATCAGTATCAGCTGGGATCGGAACAGGTCCCACCGGTTAACCTCCTTTCCCTCTGAATTAATTTCTGTCGTCTGAATTTCTAGATAATGGCGTCGAGTTGCTTCATCCTTTTTTTTTTTTTTTNCCTTGATTTAACCTTTTCATTTTTATTATTTTTATGTTAAACATAAAAATCAGAATAAAAATCAGAATAATATCAGAATAAATATCAGAATAAATATCTGCTAAATATCAGAATAATCGATCAGATCATCATTTCCTTCTTTTGGAATTCGTGTATACTTTCTTTTCTTTCAGTTTTTTCCTTTCTTTCTTCACTCCTTCCTGCCCTCTCTTTCTTTCCTTCCTTTTCTTTTAGTATGGCAGAGAAGAGACATGGAACAAAAAGAGAAAATGGAAAGTTGGATGCTCGGGTCATATTTTGAGATTATAAAACTGTGACAGGGAATGAATGGTATAAGCTACCCAGAATACTTGTCCTACCCCATCCTCTGCCTTCCTGAAAATTACTGAGCTTGAGAGAGAATAACATTGGTCTTCATTGTCTTTTCTTAAAATTTCAATCTATCTTTAAAACTGTGGACTCTAGAGGCAAAGCAGCTGAAGGGGAGAAGACCCATCAGTCCATTTCTGATCAGTATCAGCTGGGATCGGAACAGGTCCCACCGGTTAACCTCCTTTCCCTCTGAATTAATTTCTGTCGTCTGAATTTCTAGATAATGGCGTCGAGTTGCTTCATCCTTTTTTTTTTTTTTTAAGCAGGTTTATCTTAATATGAGCTCGTATTTGTGAAGCACAGATTTTACATAGGTTTTTTTCTTTTTTCCTCTTTTCCTGAAAGAACATTTCTGACCTAGGGTCGGATCAGTGGACACAGCCATTGGAACAGGCAGATTCCCTGACATTAGAGCAGGACTGCCCTTTAGGACAGGTTAGCCATTCACCTTTTCCCCTGGCTTTGCATAAGGAGCAGAGAGTGTGCTGGCTAACAGGACCCAGCTGGCGCACCGAGGTCTCCACCTCCAAGAAGTCCACATCGGAGCATGCCCGGTGCCTTCATCGAGTCCTCAGACTTGAGCCTACGGCGATGGCAAGTGTGCTGGTTCCAAGGGCTGCCTGATCTGTGTGTGAAGTGCTGCTGTGTGACCGTGGACATGTGCCGACGTCTCTCTGACTTTCTTCACAGGACCAGGTGAGGACTGAATGAAACGTTGTGGAGACAGCTCTTAGCTCAATGCCCGACACCTGCAGGGTCTCAAAATGAACCTCATCTTTCAAAAAAAATAAATCTACGAAGTTAATCTCTTTCCTCCTTCCCTATCGTTACCCTTAGTATCATCAGAAGTGTCCCTAAAATATAAACCAGATTATATCATTCCCTGCTATATACGCGGTTGCACAGTGTCCTCCTCAAATTCACAGCCATGTGGAGTCTGTGACTATGCCTTTACTTGGAAATAGGGTCTTTTCTGACGTAATTGAATTAAGATTCGTCGTCAAGGATGAGGGTGAGTCCTAAATCTAATTTGACCAGAGTCCCTGGACAAAAAGGGGCATTTGGGCACAGAAAGGAGAAGTCCACGTGATGGAAGTAAAGATTGAGGGAATCTGCCTACGAGCTTGGGTGCCCGCTATGTCATTCCCATTGTATCTGACTCTTTGTGACCTTATGGGCTGTAATAGAGGCTAGGCTCCTCTGTCCATGGGATTTCCGAGGCAACAATACTGGTGTGGGTTGCCATGCCCTCCTCCAGGGAATCTTCCTGACCAGGGGATCAAACCCACGGAACATCAAAGATCTGCAAGTCTAGGGAGAGGCTGGGGAGTCTTCCTCCCCTAAAGCAGATGGCCCTGTGGACACCTGGGTTTCAAACTTTAAGCCCTGAGAACTGTGAAAAATAATTCTGTTGTCTTAAGCCTCCCAGTTTCTTTGGTCTCTTTTTCAATTTTTAATTTTGTATTGGCATATAGCTGATTAATAATGTTTGCAATGGTTTCAGGTGGACAGCAAAAGGACTCAGCCATACATGTACATGAATCCATTCTCTCCCAAATTCCCCTCCCGTCCAGGCCGCCACGTGACATTGAAGAGAGTTCCCTGCACTACACAGTAGGTCCTTGTCAGTTGTCCACTTTAAACACAGCAGAGCGTACACGCCTATCTCATGTACTCTCTAACCACCCCTCCCTCCCACTCTGCTACCCTGGTCTCTACGTTTGTGAGTCTGTTTCTGTTTCATAAATAAGTTCATTTCTATCATTTCTTTTTAGACCCGCAGGTAAGCAATATCATACAATATTTCTCTTTGGCTAACTTCACTGAGTATAATGATATCTAGATCCATCCATATTGCTCCAAATGGCATTATTTCATTCTTTTTAATGGCTGAGTAATAGTCCATTGGGTATATATACCACATTATCTTTGTCCATTCCTCTGTCCATGGACATTTAGGTTGCTTCCATGTCTTAAGCCTCCCCACTTGCGATATTTTGTTGTAGCAGCTCTTCCTAGAACTATTATATGTGCTTAAAGTCCCACTGTGGTCCTCCCTGTCATTAGAGTGAGGTCTAGAATTGCTGATGTTGCTCAGGTCTCCTGGACCTGCTCCCAGGGGTCTGTCCAGTCTCCTCGTTCCTATCCTTCCTTCTGAGCTGAATGTTCTTCTTGGGTGTGTTTTACTCTCTCTGGTCACGTGATTAACTCCTGCGTATCTTACAGATGTCAGCTTAACCATCCCTTCCCTAGAGGTCTTCAAAGACGTGGAGAGTGATGTAAGCCCCTCCATGTGCGCCCCCAATGCTGGTCAACAGATGACTAATTCCCCATGTTGAAGGCTGTCTTTCCACCTAGACCCAGAGTCTGGGGAGCTTGGGGCCTGTTTTTGTTCCTGCTGATAGCAGTATGCTGCATCCCAGCATGGGGCCTGGCATAGTGTGGGCCCAAGTAGTTAGTATGAACTGAGTGATTCAATGAATGAATGATGGAATAAAATGGCTATTTGGCATGAGGTTAAAACTCTTACTAAGATTTGGTGAGATGCTGACATGTTGCTGATGGGGTCAGAGATAAAATAGTAGCTAATTACAACTTGACTTGATTACTATGAACTGAAACTGATAGGGATTTTTACTGTCTTCATGAAGGATAGACCCACAGTTCCTTCTTCCCCCCACCTGATTGTTCTCTTTTAACTAAAAATTAGTATATGTTCATGGTAGAAAATGAAAACATTTCAGGGAAAAGTATGTTTTCTTCCCATCTCAAAATCATGTCTCCTATAGCCTTCCCTAGAAGAAACAATTATTATGAGTTACTACTATTAATGAATTATTATTAAAGTAATAAATGTTCAATGAAAATAATGAATTATATTAAGTAAAATATTTTATGCATATAAAATATGTGGTATACATAATATTCTGCAGTTTGCTTTTATTCACTTTAACTCTATCTTATAATTCATTTTGTATTGGCTTGTGAATTGTATCTAATTTTTTATTGGTTGTAATTTATTTAGCTAGCACCCAATGTTGGAGATTTACATGGATTTTCTTGCTTTTTGATACTATACAATGCCATAATTAACATTTTTGTACATGAATCTTCATAACAGCATGACTATAGAATAAGTTTTTAATGTGACATTGTTGTGCCCTTGAAAACATTATATGCTCAAACTAAGCCAACTGCAAATGTATTAGGCCAAGTGATTAGTTGCAGAAGAAGAATAATTTTTATTAAAAAAACTCTAAGTACTGATAAAAGTATAAATGGAGACTGAAAAAGCTATTTGGGTTTCCCTGGTGGCTCAGTGGTAAAGAATCTGCCTGCAGCCCCCAAGATGTGGGTTTGATCCCTGGGTCGGGAAGATTCCCCTGGAGAAGGAAATGACAACCCACTCCAATATTATTGCTGGGAAATTCCATGGACAGAGGAGCCTGGTGGGCTACAATCCATGGGGCTGCAAAGAGTTAGACATGACTCAGCAGCTGACAACTAACCTGCACACATGTGGTGTTTAGTTGATTATTATAAGTTCTTCTTATTACTTTTTGTCAGGGCTACTTATTTCTTTTTCTAACTTGGGGCAATACACTCCAAAAAGATAACACCTTGGCAAATTTTGAAATTATTAGTCAATTTTGTTTTTGCTTTTGTTAACCATATGGTTTGATTTTTAATGAAATACATTAAAGAGAAGAATCAAATTGGGGAAAAAAAGAAGTAATGGCCCCAAATAACTACATTTTTACAAACTAAACACAAGCAAAATCTTATTTGAATTTAAGAAAGATTTAGGTAGTCATTGTGAATTTATTATGCTAGTCAGGAGTATGTGTTTTAAAATGCTTTAAAAAAAACACAAGACTTTAACAGAATTAGAAAATTCACAGAACCAAGATTCTTGTAACTTGTACAACATGATTTTGAAGACTTGAGATATTTATAAGTCAGCAGAAGAGGGACTTATAATCTAAAAAATCAAGACATATTGCAGCCTTCTTAGAGAAAGGGGAATAAAAAGTCCATATAAAAAATGGCAAGTTTCAAGCCCCAGGAGTGCTAGGAATTTAATTCAATACTCATTTATTAAGGGCTTACTGTGTGTGTGTCATTTTAAAGAGTATAAGAGGGATGACTTTTAACCAAAGGAACTGGAATTTGTAATCCAAGACAGCCATTTCTGAGGACAACATTGCTTTATGCTGCAGAATTTCCCATTGGGGGAAAAAAAAGTGGGAATATGAATTGCTAGAAGTTATTTTACCTTAAATATGTATTTAAACTTTTATCCAGTTTTGGAAATTTATCGTAAAGGAGACACCCTTGGACATGGGAGAGACTGCAAGAGAGAGAGAGAGAGAGGGTTTGTTTTCAGGGCTTGCTTTGGTTTTGTTGCAACCAGATGTGAGCTGGCTTCTCCTTGCCCTGCCTCTTCGAGCTCAGGATAAAACTAGGATACAAGGATGTCTTCTGACTGTCTGCATCCTTCTTCCTTTCCTTAGAGCTTCTCTTTTCATATGTCAATCCAGATATAAAATCCAGTTCCTTCAGTTCTGGAGGAAAAAAAAGCCCAAAATATTACCCAAGAACTAGGCTCAAGGGGATGATGGTGCACCACAAACCGCCTTCTGCTCTCCAGGGTCTGAGGGGTCACCTGTGCCCAGGGCGCTGCTCACGAGCACCTGTCCCCGCCATCACACGCTGCCCACCTCACTCTCCTTACTCCTCCTTCTCTCCCTCCCGCTCACATTCTCTCTCAGAACAATCAGAAAAGTCAGCTCCTCTTGCAGTGAAGGCAGTTAACTCCTCTTCTTTGAAGTTTTGGGGGCCAGTTGCCATATACCCCTTAGAATACCACTGTACCTCGAAACTCTCAATAAGAGATTTTCCCCAAGTAAAACTTCCCTCCTTCTCTTTAGCACCAGAGATGCTTGAATAATATTTTTGTTTGTTTTTATGTCTCTTATTTTTACCATGGTAATAAACATGTGCAAACAATCTAAATAGCCAGAAAGAAGAGAATGGTTGTTGTTGTTTTTCAGTTGCTAAGTCACATCTGACTCTTTGCAACTCCATGAACTGCAGCATGCCAGGGTTCCCTGTCCTTCCCTATCTCCCAAAGTTTACTCAAACTCATATCCATTGAGTCGGTGATGCTATCCAGCTGGCTCATCCTCTGTTGAATGGTTGGATACTGTATAATCATACCTATATTGACTTTACAGTATTTATAAAATTTTGTTTAAAAAGATATTTGTCCCTTCATCCACTCATTTATTCATTCAATAAGTATTTATGAGGGTATATTATGACTTGGCTTTTGAACTGTGGTGTTGGAGAAGACTCTTGAGAGTCCCTTGGACTGCAAGGAGATCCAACCAGTCCGTTCTAAAGGAGATCAGCCCTGGGATTTCTTTGGAAGGAATGATGCTGAAGCTGAAGCTCCAGTACTTTGGCCACCTCATGCGAAAAGTTGACTCACTGGAAAAGATTCTGATGCTGGGAGGGACTGGGGGCAGGAGGAGAAGGGGACGACCGAGGATGAGATGGCTGGATGGCATCACCGACTTGATGGACGTCAGTCTGAGTGAACTCCGGGAGTTGGTGATGGACAGGGAGGCCTGGCATGCTGCAACTCATGGGGTCGCAAAGAGTCAGACACGACTGAGTGAATGAACTGAACTGAACCGAACTGATTATGAGAGCTGTATTAGGCATTGTAAATAATGGCGATTTAGTCACTAAGTCATGTCTGACCCTTGAGACCCCATGGATTGTAGCCCATCAGGCTCCTCTGTCCATGGCATTTCCTAGGCAAGAATACTAGGGTGGGTTGCCATTTCCTTCTCCAGGGGATTTTCAGAGACCCAGAAATCAAACCTGGTCTCCTGCATTGCTGGTGGATTCTTTACCAACTGAGATATGAAGGAAGCCCCCCTTGTAAACAGAGTAGTGTTAATAAAGAGGCAAAAATCTCTGTTTCCATCTAACAGAAGGACAGATGTAAAACAAAAGGCTTTATGTTAGCTAATGAAGTGCAGCTGTGACAAGTGCTGTAAGCCAGTGGTACTGGGACATTGCAGTGGGTCCAGAGCTGATCTGGAGGAAGTAAACTCTGGAGGTCGCATCTGAAGCCCTGTTACCCAAGCAGGTGAGGAGTGAGTGGTGTTGGGAGAGTTCCAGGCAGTGGGACAGCACATGTAAAGGCCCCGAGGTGGAGAGAAACAGGCTGAGTTTGAAGAACAGAAAGAGGGTCGATGGGGCTGGAGTATAGATAGCAAAGCAGAGAGGTTGTGAAATGTACCTGGAGAAGATGCTGAGGTGAGAACGTGCAGAATCCTTTGGGGCTTCATTAACAAAACTGGACTTTAGTCCTAAAAATACGGGAAAGCCATTGCATGTCTTGGGTTTTAAAAGATCAATCTTGCTGTAGGGCAGAACGGACCGCTAGAGGTTAAGAGGAGATAAAACGGAGCCCGTTAAGGAGTTACTGAAGGTGTTCTGGGAGACAGCGGTGGTGGCTGTGGTTTGCCAATTAGTCAGGCCAGACACCTAGGATTCATCCTTGTCACATGCATTCCCCTTTCCCCAGAATCCAATCGATCAGCAGCTCGTATCAATTGCACTTTCTAAATGTATCTCAAACTCATCTCCTCCCCTTGTTCTCCATTGTCCACACGAAAACGTCACGGCTACTGGTATTGCTAGTAGCTAACACTAACGGAGTCTCTAGGATGAATCTGACCATGTAGTCTTAAGGACACAGTTAAGCAAAAACAGCACAACTCCCAGTTTGGTGACTATTAGAGATACTCAGCTGAGATTAAGTCTCCCTTTCTGGGCAGATGATAGGATTGTACTTTCTCATCCCCATGTGGTTGGCTGAGGCCACGTGACCCTGGTGGCCAGTGATTTTTGAGTGGAAGTGCGACGTGTCATCTATATTATGGAATACTTCCTTACTGGTACAAGACCTTCAGGGCTCTCCTTTCCTCTGACATTGTCAACCAGCAATATTCAAGATGATGCTGATGGTCAGCCTGGGTCCTTGAGTGATGTGATGAGCAGAAATCTCTTATAGATCTGATCAGTGTGTAGCATGGGGAAATAAGTCTTCATTTGTTTTATGCTATGGGAACACAGGCTGTTTGCTAACCCAGCACGTCGGAACTCATCCTGACACAAATGTCTGTTGAACTGTTACTGCATCCTAGGAACTTAGGCAGTGTTTTACCTTTGTCTTCTCACTTAATTCTCACTGGGTTTCCCTCGTGGCTCAGCTGGTGAAGAATCTGCCTTCAATGTGGGAGACCTGGGTTTGATCCCTGGGTGAGCAAGATCCCCTGGAGAAGAGAAAGGGGATCTAGTATTCTGGCCTAGAGAATTCCATGGACTGTATAGTCCACGGGGTTGCAAAGAGTCAGACACGACTGAGCGACTTTCACTTCACTTAATTTTCACATCAACTTTAAGCAGAAGGTATGGTGATTGCCTTCATTTTCAGGTGAGGAACCTGAAACATGGAGCAAATAACTTGCTCCAGGTAACAAGTTAGTGCAAAAGCTGAGATTCAATCCAGGGAAGTCTGGCTCAACTAAGCTGCCACATTCTCATGGATGTTATACAAGATCCTTAGAGTTAACAAGAAGGAAATAAAGCTCTTGCCTTGAAAGATATTCCCAATTTATTTGGGGGAAAGCAAGGCACATCTTTGTGAAAACTTAACTGACAAAATTAGGCACAAGTCTCGTATAAATAAATACCAAAGGAAAGGCATTGTCAACAGGCACTTTGAAAGCGGGATTCAGAGGAGGGAGAGAAAACCATGAGATCTGGGAACAGAAGGAAGCCTCACATAGATGGAAACTGATCTTTGTTATGAAGGAAAATGGGAGTCTGGAGAGAATTTCACTGGGCAAAAATTTTATTTGAGATTTTGTAGAAACATAAGTTCAAAGAGGACACAGATTCTATTTTTCATTCTCTCTGAATACTTGTCAAACTTTCTAAGAAACTAAATAAGTCATAAGTATCAATCACTCAGTCATTTCTGACTCTTTGCGACTCCATGGGCTATAGCCCACCAGTCTCCTCTGTCCATGAGATCTCCCAGGCAGGAATACTGGAGTGGGTGCCATTTCCTTCTCCAAGGGCTCTTCCCTGACCTAAGGACTGAACTCAGGTCTCCTGCATTGCAGGCAGATTCTTTACCACCTGAGCCACCAGGAAAGCCCAAATAAAATTGCAAGAACCCACTACAAAGCAAACTTCCTAACCAGATTGATATTTCCCATTCTTTATTGGACAATCATGCTTGACTTTCCTTTGGCATCTCAAACCCAATCTGTCCAAACCTGGTTCTTCTTGATAAATGATGTCAATTTCCACCCAACCTTTTAAGATAAAAATCTTATCATTCATGCCTCCTCTCCTCCCATATCCTCCCTGTTTAATTGGCCAACATGTTCTGTAATCAAACATGTCTTTCTGATTTACTCCTCTTTATTACTGTTGCCAGTGCTTCAAATCAGGCCAGTATCATCTCAGACTTAGACAATTACAGAAGCCTCCATCAATGTTTCTTCTCCCTTTTCTCTCATGCTCCACACAGCCTCCGGTGATCGCATCCATGTTATTGCTCTCCTGATTTCAAATTCCCACTGGCTTCCCACTTCATTCCTCGGATAATGCCATGCTGTATAAGATCCCAAGAGACTGTCCTCCACCTTTCGTTCATGGGATTGCAGAGAGCTGTACATGACTTAGGGACTGAATGACAGCTGCTTGTTATTCAAAGACGTGGGTTGTAGTCTGCACGCACAGACCTTGATGCCTTTGCTCTGCTGATTCCTTGTGCCTGAATGTCCTTCCCCTGCTTCTCCAGCTCACCAGTTTCTGCTTGTCATTTATGGCCCCAACCACTGACAGCTTCCATGGAGGCGTGCGTGACTTCTGTATGGGGGTTGTGGAACCCCTTTCTCATGTCAGGCAGCACCTTCCATTTATCTGAGTGTAACACTTTACCCAGTGCATTTAACTACTGGCTTCCAGATCTTCCTTCCCCATTAAGCAGCATGATGTCTTCTTATTCTTTTAGGGAGGCACTTATCCCACTGCTTTTATGCTGGTCTTAAACACAATTCCTTATGTTGTTACTGTGAGGGATTAATCTATTGTCTTGATTTCATCTTATTGGTGAGAAGAAAGAAAGATGCCCACTCTATGGATTTCTCTTTAAGCCTTCCTAATCACTGGGGCTCCCCCGGTGGCTCAGATGGTAAAGAATCTGCCTGCAAGACAGGAGACCTGGGTTTGATCCCTGGGTTGGAAATATCCCCTGGAGAAGGACATGGCTATCCACTCTGGTATTCTTGCCTGGAGAATTCCATGGACGGAGGAGCTTGGTGGGCTATAGCTCATGAGATCATAAAGAATCAGACACAACTGAGCAACTAATACTAACTATCACTGGGAAGATCTCACAGTCATGGACAAAGGGAATCAGTACTTGAATGCTTTTCTCTGCTCTCAGTAGCAGAATCAGACCTTGGGTCCTTCACCGACAAGCACAAGGCCAAGAAAGGCTTGGCCAGAGTGTTTCAGCTGGGAACACCGTCAGGATGATATGAGTTCCCAGATCAAAACTTCAGTCAGAAATCTTTGGTGTGTACTTCCTTCCCACTTGCTGAAACTTTCTTTGGTATAAGGAGTGAAGTGTTCACGAGGAGTCTGGACTCCTCCCTTTCCTTTTTAATTTCCTCTTTTTTAAAAAAAAAATAAAAGGAAGTAGAGTTGATTTATAATTTTGCGTTAATTTCAGGTGTACAGAAAGTGATTCAGGTATGTATTTGTTGCTGCTGTTCAGTCCCCAAATCGTATCTGACTTTTTGTGACCCCATAGACTGCGGCATGCCTGGTCCGCCTGTCCCTCAATATCTCCCAGAGTTTGCCCAAGTTCATGTCCATTGAGTGGGTGATGCTGTCCAACCATCTCATCCTCTGCTGTCCCTTTCTCTTTTTGCCTTCAGTCTTTCCCAGCATCAGGGTCTTTTCCAGTGAGTCATCTGTACATGTACCTTTTCAGATTTTTTTTCTTCTTGGTGTTCTCTTAAGTGAAGGTGTCCCGCAGTTAGTTGATCACTCACCCCTCTGTAAAAAGGCCACTTTCCGTGTATGCTGACGTATCTCGCGTGTTTCCTACGTGATGACGATGCATGGCTTGGATAATTTAGACATGGAGCAATATCTCAAATTGAAAAATAAACACACACACACACACACACACGCAAAAGGATCATTTCACCTGGCTGTGCCTGGAATTTCCGGATGGTCAGGTGGGCACAATTCATCAGCTAGACTGTTGGCTAAACTGCAGTACTGGCTCATTATCATTTTCCTCTCAAATTAGTTTACATGAATATAATACAGACAACCCACTTGTATCCAAATTCCATTACCCAAATCAGCAATGTAGACATGGCTAAGGTTCCAGCCTCCTTGCCCAGTGGGGAATTCTTGGCAAATGTTGCCTTCGTGTCTCAAGGCATCAGCATCCCTCGCTCCTCTCACAAAATTGATTTTCCTCAGGATGGATCTCTCCCCTGTACTTATTCAGAGTCTTGAGGATGGAATATGCAGTTCTAAGGAAAAACACATTATATATTCCGTGTGGAAAAAAAAAATCTCCCTGGGTATGATTATTTTTAACCATGTGAAGTTTCATGAAATATACAACCGTTCTGGGCAGAATTTTGAGACGGAGCAGGTGCTGTACTTTGTGACTGAGCCTCCAAAAGCATGCAGTCTGCTGGTTACCCGTCCTGCAGGCAACCAAGTCCCCGCGTCTCATCTCCCTTCTGGCATCTGCCCCTCCTCACCCCAGATTGCAAGGGTTTGGCCGCAGCTCATACAGGGAAGCAAGGGAATGAAGTGGAAGAAATGAACAGAGTGGTCCTTGGTGCAAGTTCAGCAAAGTTTCAGAAAGATAAGCAGCATCAGTTGTAATAAGCTACATGAATAAATATCTGTATGAATGAAAGGGAAAGCGTTAGGCTCTCAGCACTGTCTGGCTCACTGTGACCCCATGGACTGTGGCCCTCCAGGTTCCTCTGTCCATGGAATTCCCTAGGCAAGAATACCGGAGTGGGTTGCCCTTTCCTTCTCCAGGGAATCTTCCCGACCCAGGGATAGAACTCAGGTCTCCTGTTTTGCAGGCAGACTCTTTACTGTCTGAGCCACCAGGGAAGCCCAATAATGGCATGTGTGAGCGTGTGCTGAGCAGTTTCAGTCTCTCGGGTTCTTTGCCACCCTATGGACTGTAGCTCACCAGGCTCCTCTGTCCATGGGATTCTCCAGGCAAGAACACTGGAGTGGGTTGCCACGCCCACCTCCCGCGGATCTTCCCCACCCAGGGATCAAACTCTAGTCTCTATGTCTCCTGCACTGGCAAGTGGGTTCTTTCCCACTAGCACCACCTAACAAGAGTCTTACTTAGTGAGACAATATTTTTATTCATTTTACTCTACCTAATATATTAGTATATTTTATATAGTTAAAAATAACAGCAGTGTATCAGAGAAAAGATGAACAATTTGTCATTAATGACTGGTCACCGGATATCGGCTTCTTTGGTGGCTCAGAGGGTAAAGCTTCTTTCTGCCTGCAATGCGGGAGAAGTGGGTTCCATCGCTGGGTCAGGAAGATCCCCTGGAGAAGGAAATGGCACCCCACTCCAGTACTCTTGCCTGGAAAATCCCATGGACAGAGGAGCCTAGTGGGTTACGGTCCATGGGGTCCAAAAGAGTCGGACACGACTGAGCGACTTCACTTTCTACCGGGTTTTGGAAATACCTTCCCAGAGAAGTGTTAGACCCTTTCTTTATGAACTTTGGTGACCTGCCCTGATGATGTTACCGCAGAATAGATTAAAAACAGCCCCTACTTTCTGTTCAGCCACAATCAGAGGTGAGGGGACAGCCTGGTTCATTAATCTTTCCGTAAGCTTGTTTTCGGTAAACTGTTGGGAGATGGCTGCCCTCACCCCTGTGGCGTTCTGTGTCTTTGGTGTGGGAATCGTCTGGGCTTGTGGGCCCTGTCCTTGATTTGTCTCCTCAGGAGAAGATAATTTGGGCTCTTTGCACATTTCCAAATGACGTCGTGGCGAAGCAGCTGAAGCAGCTGACAGATGAGAAGTGCCCGCAGCTCGGCTCCGGAGGGTGCACGCTGCGAGGGGCTGGTGGCGTTAGCGGCGCTGCGCTTTGTTAACAGACTCGTTTGGTTCCAGAGGCTAATGTCTCTGCGCACAAGCCAGATGCCGCAGCACACAATCTGCCCCCCTGAAAGCAGACACTGGCTGCCAGGAGGCCGGCTGGACCCCCAGCAGCTTGGCCTCTGAGCTACTGTGGCGGCGCGGTGCCTTCAGGGGAAGCGGCAGTGGTCTTGCTTCCTGCAGGTTCCTGCTCCTCCTGGCTTGCTGGAGTTGCCCTCTTCCTAGCAGCTGCGGTTTGTCTGGCTGCTTTCATTTTCCTGTTGCCTGCGTGCTGGGTTGCTTCAGCTGTGTCCAAGTCTTTGTGACCCTGCGGACTGCGGCCTGCCACGATCCTCTGTCCATGGGACTCTCCAGGCAGGAGCATGGGAGGCGGGTTGCCATGCCCTCCTCCAGGGGATCTTCCAGACCCAGGGATCAAACCCACTTCTCCTGCATTTACCACTGGCCCCACCTGGGAAGCCCTTCCCTGTTAAAGTGGAAGTCAACTGAAAAAAAAATGGGGGTAAGAATTTGGCTTCCACAGTGGTGAGTGGCAAAGAATCTACCTATCAAGGCAGGAGATGGAAGAGACACAGGTTTGATCCCTAGGTGGGGAAGATTCCCTGGAGGAGGACATGGCGACCCGCTCTAGCATTCTTGCCTAGAGCATTCCATGGACAGAGGAGCCTGGTGGGCTGCAGTCCAGTGGGTTGCGAAGAGTCGGACACGACTGAGGGACTGAGCGCACACACACAAGAATCTGGGAGCCCTGCTAGCTCACGGAAGCCCCTGGTCCAGCACTGAGTCATCTCATAGTTTCAGTTATGCACATTTGTATATCAGATAGTAGTAGTGAAAATAACTACCATTCATCGAAGTGATCGCTTGGCACCAGACACCGGTCCAGACTCTTCACGGATTAACTGATTTCATCCTCACTTCAAGATGAGGTGAGTACTGTTGCTGCATTCATCATTTTATAGGCAAGGAAACAGACACAGAGTAACTTGCCCAAGGCTATTACTGAAGAGAGAGAATCTCAACAAACGTTCTTTCAGCTGAAATAAAGACAGCTGCAGAGCAGTGTGGGGAGTGGCCACCACTCTGAGTTGTGGTGACATGTGGCTCACCCAGGTAGGGATGACCTCATTTGGAGGTCTTTCAGATTTCTTCATTTGTCTCTCCAAGACCTAGAGTCTGACTCTTAATAGGAACACCAGTTGAGATCAAACCAGTCAATCCTAAAGGAAATCAACCCTGACTATTCACTGGAAGGACAAATGCTAAAGCTGACGCTCTAACACTTTGGCCACTTGATGCAAAGAACTGACTCATTGGAAAAGCCCCTGATGCTGGAAAAAATTGAAGGCAGGAAGAAAAAGGGGTGGCACAGGATAAGATCAGTGGATGGCATCACCAACTCAATGGACATGAGTTTGAGCAAGCTCTGGGAGATGGTGAAGGACAGGGAAGCTTGGCATGCTGCAGTCCATGGGGCGGCAAAGAGTCGGACATGACTTAGGGACCAAACACCACCACCAGTTGGGACAGTCTTCTTTGACAACACACAGAAGTGCTTTCTTGACCCCTAGCCAAAAGGTGTCTGACCTGAATCAAGGCTTTTATGCCAGGGGCTGAGAGTTCTTAGTCTCCTTCTGTACAATTGATCCTAGCTTTCCCGCTTGCTGGATGTCTATCGCACTGGGTTCCCCTGTGAGCTACTACACAGGTTTGTGTAAGAAGACAGTAATGGCATCCTTCCCTTTCCTCCTCCTTGCCTCCTTCTCCGTTATGCTTTCTATTAAAGGGTCCTTGAACCTGGAACAGTGTCTCATGGATCGTGCCGGTTGCCTGGCCTGTGCTTTTTCCTGTAGAGGTGGGAATCCATTGATCTTCTTCCTGCTTGCCAGCTGGACTACAGTTTGAGTCTTGTGTGCCCCAACTCATTGGGGGAAAAAAAAAAACCAACCTGTATTTAAAAAATCAGCTTTATTGAGGTATAATTGTTAGACAATGAAATTCACTGATTTTGAGTACAATTTGGTTTCTTTTGAAAAATGTATATAACTTCGATTCACTCATCACTATAGCTTTGTCTTTTCTAGAATATGACATAAATAGTCATATAGTATTAAAAAAAGGAACCTCCCACTGTTCTTATATTTCTCCTTCCCACCCCATGGTATCTTCAGCAGCTCTAACATTTGGCTGTTATCCATGTTCTGTCTATGCTGGGTGGGTGACCCTGTAGGAAAACACAGCTATCACCATCTCTCAATTTCTTTTATTTTATTGGAGTATAATTGCTTTATAATGTTGTGTTATTTTTTGCTGTAAATAAGTGAAGTCGCTCAGTTGTGTCCGACTCTTTGCGACCCCATGGACTGTAGCCTACCAGGCTTCTCCATCCATGGGATTCTCCAGGCAAGAATACCGGAGTGGGTTACCATTTCCTTCTCCAGGGGATATTCCCGACCCAGGGATTGAACCCGGGTCTCCCACATTGCAGACAGACGCTTTAACCAACAATGTAAATCACCTATATGTATACCCCTCCCTCTTGAGCCTGCCTTCCACCCCCTCCATCCCACCACAGAGGTCATCACAGACCACTGAGCTGAGCTCCCTCTGCTACACGGCAGCTTCCTACTAGCCATTTTGCACGTGGTAATGTGTATATCTATGTCAAACCCAATCTCCCGATTCATCCCACCCTCCCTCCCCCTGTTGTCAACACTTCCGTACTCTGCATCTGTGTCTCTGTTCCTGCTCTGGAACTAGGTTGGTCGGTACCATTTTTTTTTTAATTCCACATACATGCATTGATATATGATATTTGTCAATTTCTAAGATGCAGGTTTCTCATTTTAACACCTCAGAATTTAGGATGTTCCAATCAATGGTGCAGGAAGTTTAAATGGCAACATTTTTTTCTTTCTTAGAGATACTTAAANCTAGGTTGGTCGGTACCATTTTTTTTTTAATTCCACATACATGCATTGATATATGATATTTGTCAATTTCTAAGATGCAGGTTTCTCATTTTAACACCTCAGAATTTAGGATGTTCCAATCAATGGTGCAGGAAGTTTAAATGGCAACATTTTTTTCTTTCTTAGAGATACTTAAAATCATAGTGGATGATAATAACTGATGATCAATTCAATTCAGTTCAGTTCAGTTGCTCAGTTGTGTCCGACTCTTTGTGACCCCATGAATCGCAGCAAGCCAGGCCTCCCTGTCCATCACCAA
>SJYA01001004.1:32219-45045 GCA_006410615.1 Neotragus moschatus | reverse complement strand
TGTATGAAGTGGGCCTCATGGCAGATACGCCTGCTTCAGGTCTGGTATGAGAAATGGGTGAGATGATGCTATGAGAGCTTTTGGGAACAAGCTCGTTGTAGACATGCATTGTTGTCCTGATGATGCTTGGAGTGCGTGCCAGCACAGGTGCAGACCGGGGTTTCAGCAGAGGAAATAAAAGGTGATTTAACAGTCTGACCGGGAAGAGTGAGGACTGAAATGCCACAGGCGTAGTTAATGCCTGACCACGCGGTCAGAACTGAGTATTTGGGGCTGTTTTGCATTAGATATCTGGAGAAGGAAATGGCACCCCACTCCAGTATTCCTGCCTGGAGAATCCCAGGGATGGGGGAGCCTGGTGGGCCGCAGTCCACGGGGTCGCAGAGGCGGACACGACTGAGCGGCTTGACTCACTCTGCATTAGACATCAGCTGGTTCCCATTCCTGTGTTAGTCTTTGACTCCTAGCACACATTTCTAACAGTTTAAAAACTTGCCAGGAATCCGAAGGGATTCTTTAAAGAATTGCTCTCCAAATGGGAAAGTAATCATTGAAGGACGCTGATGTACATATTCATTCAAAGAAAATTTAGTACTTAGAAGTTATCCAGAGTAATTCCACAGTTACACTAGAAGAAAGACAAAAGTAACTCAATCCAGAAGCCAGAGCTGGACATCCTGGATTGTGTTCTGGCTTTTGGTGTGTTGGCATCTCCCAGCATGCAATGATGCACTCTTTGTTTAGAGACTGCAGTGCATTTTTCCCACTAAAATAATGTCAAGAGAGATTGGCCTCCAGGCAAGACTGGAGGTCTGCCTTGGCCCATCACCTCACAGTATTCTCATGAGGAAAGTGTCTGCAGACCTCCGTAACATAACAGGGGCGCATGGTCCTTGCTGCCTGACCCCTCCTTCTGTGCTCAAGGTGGCTGTCTGCAGACTGTGCTTCCAGCCCTGGGCTCCCTGCTCCAGGCCGCTGTCTGCAGGCTCCCTTCCAGCCCTGGGCTCCCTGCTCCAGGCCGCTGTCTGGATGCTCCCTTCCAGCCCTGGGCTCCCTGCTCCAGGCCGCTGTCTGCAGGCTCCCCTTCCAGCCCTGGGCTCCCTGCTCCAGGCTGTTGTCTGCAGGCTCCCCTTCCAGCCCTGGGCTCCCACTCCTAGTGGAGGAAGGCACTGTGTACTCAAAGCTCAGAGAGTATGTGGAGCCTGCTAATCCCCTGAGGTTAGCAGCTTTTCTAGCTAAAGTCCTCAAACTCATTGTGTCCAGGTGATACCAGGGAGATTATAGAAAAGACTTCCACAGATGTCTTCATCTCTGAGATTCTAATTCTGTAGATTTGAGGTGGAGAGCTTAGGAATTAGTAACTTTTTAAAACTCTCCTAGTGATTCTAGAAATTGCTGTTATCTGCATTTACTGAATTGGGAAAGTAAGGGTTAGATTAAATAATTAAAATTACCTACCTATGAATGGCAGAATCAGGAACCACAACCAACTCTTCTGAACCTGGGTGCTGACTGTGATCTCAGAGGGTCACATTAAGATTTCAAGATTTACTAAATCTGTTCTCAAAGTCCAGCTTTTCAGAAAAACAAACAAACAAAACAGCAACAAAAAAGGTCTGGTTTTCAGAAATCATTCTATATTGATAGATGAGCTCATTTTTACACAGACATATCTTGCTTTTCTAGTTTATAGTTTTTTTTTTAATTAACTATGTCATATATTTGTAGTCAGATGAAGAGAACAAACATCTCTTAAAACCCTGCCTCACAGCTGTATGGCCCAGCGTGCTCCAGCCACTGTTAAGGAATTTAAATATTAGCCTTCTCATCCTGTATATCTGGTCTCCAACTCTCTTCTCTTCATCACTCCCTTTTTTTGCACTATCAACAGTCTGAGTTATAAAAAGAAGCTTCTATGAAGGTTTGAAAACTGGGGAATAAGAGTACCACTCAAGTGCACTAACTGGGAAAACCACACTCTCAGGAGAGGGAAGTGACTTAGGGAGAAGAGAGCCTTGGAAGAGAGGATGCTGGGAGAATCTCATGGGAGGATGAGCCATGGATCAAGCTAGGATGAAAAGTTCCATCTAGAATGCTGACTTTCCAGGGATGAGGAGGAACTTAACTAAGCTGTTTAGCTCAGCATCGTGGAGCCGTTCTGCCTTGACACTTTGAGCAACGATACCTACTTCCACTCTTTGGAGATTGTTTTCCCTGCTTTTATATCCAAATATATTTTTATTTCATTTATCCGTAGATGTGAAGTGAAGAGAGTTCGTCACTCGGTCGTGTCCAGCTCTTTGTGGCCCAGGGGACTGTAGGCCCCCAGGCTCCCCTGTCCATGGGACTCTCCAGATGAGGACCCTGGTGTGGGTGGCCATTCCACCATCCGAGCCCCCAGGGAAGCCCTCACCCCTAGACGTCCGTCTGTGTACCTCTCCTCTCTGTCTGTATGTGTTAGATGTAACTCTTTATTATGTATGGGATTTATTCTGGTTTGTGCTTCACTGTTTCTTGCAGAGAATTAACCAGTCATTTCAATGTCAGCACCACTTACTGAATAAAGTCTTCTCTCTCAACTTGTTTTCACCACCCCCGCCTTGTCTTGTAAGAGGCAGTTTAAGGGTTATACTTTATTTTGCCGTTCTTAAAAGAATTGATTGGTGCTTTATTGATCTCCCTAGTTTCTGGAAAGGTGAAAATTGTTGGGAAAAAAATGTTCTTTGCTGTGCATATCTGAGGACAACCATCCACCTTCCCCTTTCTTTCTGTCATGCTACCTTGTTGATTAAAACAGGATAACTGTTACTGACATTTTAACAAGTGCCCTGGAAAGTGTATTTCTACTGGTTGTTTCCTGCCTCAGGACCTGTAACACGGTGTGAGATGTTCTAGCCTTGCCACCTGCCGGAATGCACTGAGATTTGAGCGGTGTTGGGCATCGCCGAAGGATCTGAGCAGCTTGGAGCCGGGGCGTCGTCTGTGTGGAGGGCAGGGTCACAGCCTCCTTGGAGAGTCCAGCCACAGTCGCGGCCCCTCTCTTCCTCAGGAGACAGTGTGTCCACAGGCACCTGGAGAGTCTGCAGCAGTTAGGGGTTGGGACCCCCACAGGAGCGGCTCCGCCCTCGTACTTGGAGAGTCCCACCCACCGTGGGGAAGGAGCGCCTGCCTGTCCCTTTGCCTAGAAGAGACTGTCATATGTGGCGTGATTCTCAGGGTGGCCTTAAACCTTTTAAGATGAGACGAGTGGATGGCTGGGCAGGCTGTAAGTGGGTAGAAATGACAACTTCTAACCCTTTCTTTCTGAATGTTTTAGTGAATCATGATTTTGGCTCTGTTGGAACCATTGATTAAATACTCCCATTTTCCAGCCTGAGATCAGCAGCTGGAAAGTCTCCATAAGTGATCACCTTAAGCTGATAATCTTTTGTTGTGTTAAGTCAAAAGCAACCCTCCTCCTTCCCTGCAGGCCGGTGTCCCTCTGCAGCAGGTGCGGCAGAGCAGAGGCGGAGATCGCAGCTGCGCCAGCCCGCCGGGCCGGGCCTGGCCGAGGGCGCCGCCTCCGCTCGCCGCCCAGCTGTCTCAGAGCAGGCCCTGCGTCCTCGGACGCCAGTGCCGCCACATGGCCAGGCGGCGGTGAGAGTGTCACCCGAGAGAGGCCCCGTCAGGCTCCAGTGGACTGGCAGTTGTCAGGCATGTAGAAGCAGGTGGTAAGCACGAAGCTTTAGCAGGTTCTCGGCTGTGATCGTTCGGTCATCAGCAGTTTCACTGTTACTGATACTGAAGTAAAGATGTTGGCACTTTCTGTTTAGTTGGAGAAGTTGAAGTTGACTGCCACAGCAAGCTTTGATGTGACTTTGATGTGCATTCTCACAGAGTTTGTCGCTGGTTTCTCAGATCCCTCCACTGCGACGTGCCTGAAGCCACCTGTGTCCCAAGCACTGCCCCGAGTGCTTTCTGTGGGCTGGATTTAGCTCCCAGGGCAGCACAGGGAGAGGAGGCGGTATCCGTGACCCTGGTATAGAAGAGGAAGGGGCACCACTCCCTGGCCGTGTGGCCTGGCCTGGGGTGGTGGGAAGCCTTCCGGGTCACACAGCCAGGGAGTGGCGATGCTCGGAGGCACGCCGCGGGAGTGACTCCAGACCCCGATCACGGCCTTGTACCGCCCTCTGCCTGGGACAGTGCAGACAGCGATGGGCAGTACTCGGCTTGCTCTCTGCTTGTCTGCTCAGTACTAGTGGGACGCTCATGGAAGGATGCATCAGCCGTTGGTGAGGAAAGGTCATGAACGCCCAAAAGCGTTGCTGGTGTGACTGCTGTCTGAGTGCGAGAGGGAGCGTCCCGCGCCTTGAAATATAGCCGTGCGTCTTTATGCCGCCTGGCTGCTTCAGAGGGGCTGCGAGGGGAGATGACTTCATCCCTGCAAAGCGTTCTGCACAGCCTGGCGCACAGTAAGTGCCCGGCAGGGTTAGCTGCAGCTGCTGCCACTGTTGCTGTGCTTGGCCCTTGACCATGGAAGGGCCTCCTCCCAAGTCTCACCTGGTTCCTGAATTTTCAGAGCTAAATGGCAGCCTCAGTCCCTTCAGCTGGGTCCTGCTGGAGCCAGGCCATGCCTCCAGGCTAGCCTTCTCTGGGCCTGCCGCCATCGCTTGCAGCCAGATCTTGTTGCCCAGCCTTCCCCCAGTCACTGGAGAAGTTCTGTGAGCCCTGCTTAGTCTAGAAACTCGGTGTTGGTTTTTCCTCTGAGATAAGTTCTACAGTGGATTTTCCTGGTGCAGCTTGGGAACACCCACACAGTGATTCAGCCTCAACAGTGATCTGTTCTGCAAAGACAGTTTGACACTCACCCTCGTGAGTGATGCAATTTCAAAGTTTTCTTCCCCATGCCCCCGCCTTTTTGAGGTCTGTATTTTATTGACGTGTTAATGAATGTAAACAGAGGTCTTTCAAACTTTGTTTACTCTCCAAGAGTGTATGCTGTGACTACTTTAGGGTAGCTGGTTTTCCTGCATACATATTCAAGCTGAAATCACAGTTTCTCTACTTTGTAAAACAGTTTTCTTGGAAATAGAATGTCTAGACAGACTTCGAAACCGGAAAACTGCTGCTTTGCCTCAGGTATTTTTGCTTGAAAACTGATCCTTACGTGAATATTTGATTTTTAAAAACTTACACAAGATGAATGCCATCTTATTAGTCTTTTAGTCCTTGTGAAAATGACACAGTTTTAGCTTTTAGAGAAATTAAAACTTTTTTCCCATAAGTGTAAATTAATTTTTATGACTCTAACCTCCAATTGTGTACTGTTTCTTTAAATCTCTTTTCTAAAATTAAATCTCAGTGGCAGAATCCTGAAAGTGTCTCCCTTCCCACTTTTTTTGGTCATCTTCAGTCTGCTAACGGCCTTACGCAGTCGAGTCCAAGGACAGATGTTTTGCAGGAATTCTCACAATGCCTGCTTATTAGTGTTTTTTAAGGATGGCCTAGATCCCAGGGACGGGGGAGCCTGGAGGGCTGCAGTCCGTGGGGTCGCTAAGAGTCGGACACGGCTGAGCGACTTCACTTTCACTTTTCCTTTCATGTATTCGAGAAGGAAATGGCACCCCACTCCAGTGTTCTTGCCTGGAGAATCCCAGGGACGGGGGAGCCTGGTGGGCTGCCATCTATGGGGTCGCACACAGTCGGACACGACTGAAGCGACTTAGCAGCAGCAGCAGCAGTGAGTGAAAATGGCCAGATGCCAAGGGTAATAGTGAGAAGTGCTTTTGGAGTTTAATTAAGAGGCTGTCTAATTTGTGATTTTGAGTCAAAACTCTTAGGATTTTGATGTATAGTTGTGGACATATAATTTAGACTCTCCTGACTCCTTAGTTACTAAGCTGTGATGCCAATAAAATAAATTTGTGAACAAGAAGTTAAAAGAGAATATTGTTTAACTTGTACCTGTTTGAAAACAACCACTGTTTATTTGATGGACGATGTTGATATAAATCATAATATATTAAGGTCTTTCTCTGCTCCAGACCCTGGGCTAAGTCCTTACTCTGCTGCCTCTTTTTATCTCTTTTTTTATGGTAAAGAAAAAACAGTTTTGCTGACATCAGTGCTAGTAAATTGCAGAAGCAGGCTACAGATCTTAGGCTGGCTGACTCCCAGCCCAGACGGTGGCCCTCTCATTTCTGCAGTCTCTGCGCCAGCGCAGCCTGCCCTAGGAGCTGGGCTGTGCCAGAGCTCTCCGCGGGTTAGCTCTCGGCCTGACTCTGTGAGGAGAGGAGGCACACGGCAGCTCCACTGTACAGATAAGGAGACCGGCGCTCAGGAAGAATGAAGGAGTGTCCCAGGGTTTCAGAACTGGCACAGCTGCTGTCCTGTACACACTGAATACAGGGCTTTCTTAACGTACTCCTGCTGTTTAGGGACTATGATATTGTTTGAAATTTCATTAGGAATCTTTATCATATTACTTCAACTTGCTATGTGTATTATGTGGTCCTGTGATGACTCAGAATCCCTAAGTGACGTTTTTCTCTTCCTTCAGAAAAATTTTTTAGCAGTACACTGCAAAATACCAGTGTAAAATGTCATAAAACAGGTTATTCCAGCCAAGAGTCTGAGGTGAGGACAGATTTAAGTTGTTCAGTTCAGTTCAGTTCGGTGGCTCAGTCATGTCCGACTCTTTGCGACCCCATGAACTGCAGCACGCCAGGCCTCCCTGTCCATCACCAACTCCCGGAGTTCACTCAGACTCACGCCCATCGAGTCCGTGATGCCATCCAGCCATCTCATCCTCTGTCGTCCCCTTCTCCTCCTGGCCCCAATCCCTCCCAGCATCAGAGTCTTTTCCAATGAGTCAACTCTTCACATGAGGTGGCCAAAGTACTGGAGCTTCAGCTTCAGTATCATTCCTTCCAAAGAAATCCCAGGGCCGACCTCCTTCAGAATGGACTGGTTGGATCTCCTTGCAGTCCAAGGGACTCTCAAGAGTCTTCTCCAACACCACACTTCAAAAGCATCCATTCTTTGGTGCTCAGCTTTCTTCACAGTCCAACTCTCACATCCGTACATGACTACTGGAAAAACCATAGCCTTGACTAGACGGACCTTAGTTGGCAAAGTAATATCTCTGCTTTTGAATATGGTATCTAGGTTGGTCATAACTTTTCTTCCAAGGAGTAAGCATCTTTTAATTTCATAGCTGCAGTCACCATCTGCAGTGATTTTGGAGCCCAGAAAAATAAAGTCTGCCACTGTTTCCACTGTTTCCCCATCTATTTGCCGTGAAGTGATGGGACTGAATGCCATGATCTTCGTTTTCTGAATATTGAGCTTTAAGCCAACTTTTTCACTCTCCTCTTTAAAATCAAATCAGTGTTGGGAATGCTAGCAGCTACTCAGAAAAGATGTCTCTGTAGCACATTAACCAATTTTACGCCCTAGTAAGGTTGCCCAAGGCTTCCTTGGCAGCTCAGACAGTAAAGAATCCACCTGCAGTGCAGGAGACCTGGGTTCAGTCCCTCGGTTGGGAAGAGCTCCTGGAGAACGGAATGGCTACCCGCTCCAGTATTCTGGCCTGGAGAATCCCACAGACTGTATATAGTCCATGGGGTCGCAGAGGGCCAGACGCAGCTGAGCCACTCTCACTGTCAGCGTTGATCAAGAGCCTCGGCATATTCATATCTGTGGTCACATTTTTAAAAAAAGGAAGAGTAAATGTGTCTATACAGTCAGTGTGCATTGCTTAACTTTTCCAAAGATTTTATTAATCCATTTTATTTATCATAACTATTTCCTGGTTTAGAAAATTTTAAAGTTATTGATTAGTTATAATTTTAAATGTTCAAGGACTTAAAGCATTCAAGGCATTGTTTCTTGAATTGGGTGTAAGAAATTTTGCTGCAAGAAAGTGTATACTGATCGTTGTAGCTGACTTGTCGTTTTTAGTGTTTTCCTTTTTGCTTGAGAAAGAAGAATAGCTTCTGTAATGTGAATTTAAATGATACATCAAGCCAATAAATGTGGCTGGCTTAGCAAGTGATAAGCATAACTAATTCGATTTAAATGTCTCATATAAAAATCATGAACCAGTACATTAAAGATTAACAGTGTTAATGCAATTAACAAAAATTAGTATTCAGTGAAGAAGCATATTTCAGCTTTAAGATGGATGACACATCATTCAGTGGCCAAATAAGGACCAAATTCAGGTATACTTTATTCAGTGATGGGTTTATTAAAAGTAAGTGAAAATGAAATGCTTTATCTGAAGAAACTTTGACAAACCAGTATGTAACATGTGGACAAGAGATAGCCCGTGTCCTTAGGAACTGTGGAGGAAACCGAGGCTGGAGTGACTTGCCAAGGACTTTCAGCACGTCAGCTGAGCGCCTGGGGAAGGCGGTGTCGCTGGGGAGTGGGCAGGCTCTGCATGGAGCCTGAATGGGAGTGGGCGGGCCTGAAGTCACTTTCAGATGCGAGAGTGTTCGTGGTTGGGCACAGGGACATCGAGGGTGTGCGGTGGGGTCAGAGTCCGCTCTCAGCGTCCCCGTGGCCTCTTGCTCTCTGCTGTTTACAGGTGGATGGCAAGCATTCCAGCGAGGCCGCTTTGATCCTCCACAGGAAGGGGTTTGACTGCCGCTTCTCTGGCAGAGACACCGGGCTGCTGTGTTCCACAACCCAAGGGAAGGTGAGCCGAAGGCCTCTTCTTCCTGTTGACTCAGTGTGCTTTGAGATGCTTGCTTTCTGCAGGTGATCCTGCGCAGGAGCTCTCCCGCTGCCTTTCTCTGCCCCCTCACCTCATCTTCCGGTTTGCTCCAGTTTTCCCTTCTTAAGGAAGCCCTGTCCCAGTGGTCAGCCTCTCCTTGCCGACATCAAACTGCCCCAGCAGACAGGCGCATGTGTGCAGACAGGGCCTCATCGAGTCTCAGGCTTTCCGTTTCCCACCCGCAGCGCGGCTTCTTCCCACCCCCTCCATCCCACCTCGGACGGCTCGGGTAGGATCCCGTTCAGCGATGGCAACCCCGGTCCTTCGGGGGCCAAGTAACTGCAGCGGGGGCTTCCCTGGGGGCTCAGTCAGTAAAGAATCCGCCTGCAGTGCAGGAGACCCGGCTTCGATCCCAGGGTGGGGAAGACCCCCTGGAGGAGGGCACGGCAACCCACTGCAGAGTGCTTGCCTGGAAAACTCCATGGACAGAGGAGCCTGACAGGCTGTCGTCTGTGGGGTCACAAAGAGTCGGGCAGGACTGAGCGACCGGCACACACACAAAGGGGGTGCAGGCTTGCAGCAGGGGTGCCAGGGAAGTGGGCCTGGCCGACGGGGTGCCTCGGCCGAGGCCCTGGGGGCAGCTGGACTCCACCCCAGCCCGTTGTCTCCCAGGGCCGGATCTTCTGATTAAGCGGGTGTGCGTGAGTCCACCCTGTGCAGCCCAGCAGGCCCTCAGGCTAAGCACTGACCGCCGGCCGCGCCTTCTGGTTCCTCTTCAAGCTGGCCTTGCTGGCGGTCCTCGTCAGCCACTCTCGGAGGGAAGAGAGCCTCCAGCCTTACGCCTCTGGCTCCGACAGGCTGGGGCCGTCTGCAGCATGCTGGCGGGACTCCCACTCCAAGTCAGCTAGCTGACCCACCACTCTTGAAGACCTCGTAGATGTGGTGTCAGACAGACTCGAGTCTGTTCTGTCCTACACAGAGGCTGCAGAGAGAGGGGAGAGTGAGGCGGTGGGAAGGCCTGAAGCTGCTTGGGGCGACACGTGTCCGTTCCTTCTGCTCGCGCTGCACGCCACTGGCGCTCGGAGGAGCACTGATCTTTGTTGCTGGTTTCACTGTTCTTACTCTCTCCCTTCTCAGTGACGATCTGAGACACTTGAGTGTGAACGTTTGCACTCAAACACTAAGGCGCTGAGTCTTAAGGGGGTTATACAGCCCAGAGATGTACTAGACGAGCCTTCCAGAAGTGAGAGTGGATTTTTCCAAACGACCTTCCTACCCTGTCAGTAGCTTGCTTCCTGGGGGCTGGGGGCCTGTCTCCCGGCTTTTCAGGCTCAGGAAGATGGTGGAGAAGCGCCCCTGTTGCAGTGAACGCTGTTTAAAGCTCTTGGTCTGTGTGGCCCTTTCTTGCGTTGAGAAAGGCCCTCGCATACGATACGTTGTTGAGCAGCTGAGAGGGGTCCAGAAGACGGCACTCTCCTGTTCCTGGGTTCCGGTCTCCCTTCAGAGCCCGTCTCTGTGCTCGGGTGTGTGGAGCGGGACTCCATCTCCCTCCCCTCCCCCTGCCTTCTCACTAAACGACCGGGTTCCAAACGCACTTCCCAGCGCTCACACCGAGTGCAGGTGCGCTGCTCACCTTGCTTCAGAGTTAGCCTGACGCGTACGTGTCCGTCGCTTGCTTTTTAGGTGTCGGTCCAGAAACTGTTCAGCAAGTTCGCCGTCGTGAGTGTTGTCCCCTCGTCACTGTCCTTGATGCACTCTCCTCCAGACGCCCGAAATATCAGTGAGATCAGCTTGAGTCCCATGGAGATCAGCACATTCCGAATCCACCTGAGATGAACCTGGCTTTCAGACTTGGATTGGGAAGCATTGGCTTTTATATACGTCTTGGTTTTACGTGCAATAGAGAAGCACATTGTTCTAGCTTCTGGCTGCTGTGAGGACATGAATTCTGTGATTCTTTTTCTTAAACCAGTACAGTAGGAGAGAAAAAAAGCCATGCGACAAACTAGTTTTTTTTTAAGTTCCCTCCATGAACTGCTACCGTCAGCGTGGGCGGATGCAGCAGACGAAGAGATGCCTCAAGACAGCCTCTCCACAGATTGTCTCAGGTCAAACGCTAGCTAATTATATCTGTCTTGGGGGTTGTGAAGAGATTGTTCTAAGTGTTCATGTTGCTGACCCTTTGTTAGTTTCACAAAAATACCCATTTTTACCAAAATGGAATAAAAAGCTGGTGGGTAATAGCTAATGGCCAAAATGGTTGCAGTCATTCATATATGTTAGAAGAACTTTATGTGTTGAAATTTGTGGAAAAGTGCAATCCATCAGTCCTGATAATATATCTTGTCGCTTTCACATGTCTCTTGACCACTTGACCCCTCCCTTCCTACCCTTTGTAGTATTTCCAGAAATACCAGGTTTTGAATCATTCAGTAGTAGACAAAGAGGCATATTTCCATTACTTGACAATGTGGGGTAGGTGCAATTCACTCCATTGTCACTAAGCTAGACAAACAATTCTGTAGGTACCGCGACCAGGAGAAGCAAGTCTATAGCCCTAGGTACCACAAGGTGTCTTTTTACACAGCTCATTTGAATACAGATGTCTGAGAAGGGGTTTTCTATTTTTAAAATTATCATATCAGAATGAATGTGCCTTATTTTTTTATAAGTCTTATTAAATCTTTTGGTGTCCATATTACTGTTGGGGGAAGATGGGGAGTGGCTGGGGGGAGGGGCGGGTACTTTCTATGACACACAACTTGTGTAATTTTTGCCTGACAATGCTGGCCACGTTCTGATCTGTTTCATTAAATTTGTGGTGATGTTACTCTAAACATTTTGACTATTTGAATGTACTGAGATGTCAGAAAACAAAACAAGGAAGAAAAATGTTGTTAATTAAAAGATGCTGCTGCCAAGGAGACTGCAACTTGAAGCTAGGATTTTGTAACAAGCAGAATCCACATACTGTTTTCATTTCACAAGAGTTCACCATTTTAAAGAGAGAATGCTTTAAAATAGACCATTTTGAAACCCACTTGTGTGCAACTCATCATAATATATCATACTGAAGAATATGTTTGTTCAGTGAATTTCAAACTTTTGTATGTGCTAACCTCAAAATGAAGTTCTAAACCTATGTGCCATTACAATACTTTTGATAAAATTTATTTGGGATCATTGTTAACTTGACATTAAAATAAAACCAACATTTAGAGGATCCCATTTTAGCACAGAAAGGATTCTTGACTATGTGCACTGCTGAAAATTCTGTGTGTTAACTAGCAGGTTTAGTATTATCTGACTTTAAACTTCCATTTTACCTCCTGCCATTCCAACATCTTCACATAGAAATGAAGCATTGTTTCTGTTTTATGTAGCCTGGTTATCTGTATTTCCAGTCAAGGTGCAGCTCCTTAGATTACTGTTCCATTACATTCATAAACTTCTTTCACCTTTAATAATCAAGGAAACAATACTAGTGTTGATGAAGATATTACAAGAGAGTAATTTCTTGCAATAAACATGTACTGTAAGTTTCCTTCCTTGTTTTGGCGGGATAAACAACTAAAACAAAAAACAAACTTACTTTCTGTGAACATCTACAGACGTTAGGATTGCCAGACACAAATCCCAGGAATAAGATCGGTATTTTCATTGCATCTTAAGTGTAAAACCTTCCTATAGGAGTTCACTGTGCTCTGTGGTTCAAGTGGTTGTACTTAATCATTCTGGAATCTCTGATCAGCTGAAATAAAAGTCTTGATGCAATAACAGTGGTCTTGCCACTCCTAGCTGTTTGAGGTGGGTCTGTCCTGTGCTCCGTCAGGGTCTTAGTCACCAGCTGCTCACAGGTAAAGCAGAAATTATCTTTCACCAGCAAGTTTCTGCTTTTTATTTTTAGAATAAATCATCAGGGAAATGAAGAGAGGATGCTTTTGCTTTGGGTTGTGGTCAAGAACTGACTAAATAATTTAGTGTCCCTGGCACACTAAAAATCGTACACTTCAGTTGTGTTCTCAGTGGCATATCTGTTTGCTTAGGTTTTATTACAGTCATTGTCACAGACGCTCAGTTGACCAAGTAGTTGATGACTTTCTCTCTTTTTTTTTTTTTTTTTTT
>SJYA01001004.1:0-31569 GCA_006410615.1 Neotragus moschatus | reverse complement strand
TTCATATATGTTAGAAGAACTTTATGTGTTGAAATTTGTGGAAAAGTGCAATCCATCAGTCCTGATAATATATCTTGTCGCTTTCACATGTCTCTTGACCACTTGACCCCTCCCTTCCTACCCTTTGTAGTATTTCCAGAAATACCAGGTTTTGAATCATTCAGTAGTAGACAAAGAGGCATATTTCCATTACTTGACAATGTGGGGTAGGTGCAATTCACTCCATTGTCACTAAGCTAGACAAGCAATTCTGTAGGTACCGCGACCAGGAGAAGCAAGTCTGTAGCCCTAGGTACCACAAGGTGTCTTTTTACACAGCTCATTTGAATACAGATGTCTGAGAAGGGGTTTTCTATTTTTAAAATTATCATATCAGAATGAATGTGCCTTATTTTTTTATAAGTCTTATTAAATCTTTTGGTGTCCATATTACTGTTGGGGGAAGATGGGGAGTGGCTGGGGGGAGGGGCGGGTACTTTCTATGACACACAACTTGTGTAATTTTTGCCTGACAATGCTGGCCACGTTCTGATCTGTTTCATTAAATTTGTGGTGATGTTACTCTAAACATTTTGACTATTTGAATGTACTGAGATGTCAGAAAACAAAACAAGGAAGAAAAATGTTGTTAATTAAAAGATGCTGCTGCCAAGGAGACTGCAACTTGAAGCTAGGATTTTGTAACAAGCAGAATCCACATACTGTTTTCATTTCACAAGAGTTCACCATTTTAAAGAGAGAATGCTTTAAAATAGACCATTTTGAAACCCACTTGTGTGCAACTCATCATAATATATCATACTGAAGAATATGTTTGTTCAGTGAATTTCAAACTTTTGTATGTGCTAACCTCAAAATGAAGTTCTAAACCTATGTGCCATTACAATACTTTTGATAAAATTTATTTGGGATCATTGTTAACTTGACATTAAAATAAAACCAACATTTAGAGGATCCCATTTTAGCACAGAAAGGATTCTTGACTATGTGCACTGCTGAAAATTCTGTGTGTTAACTAGCAGGTTTAGTATTATCTGACTTTAAACTTCCATTTTACCTCCTGCCATTCCAACATCTTCACATAGAAATGAAGCATTGTTTCTGTTTTATGTAGCCTGGTTATCTGTATTTCCAGTCAAGGTGCAGCTCCTTAGATTACTGTTCCATTACATTCATAAACTTCTTTCACCTTTAATAATCAAGGAAACAATACTAGTGTTGATGAAGATATTACAAGAGAGTAATTTCTTGCAATAAACATGTACTGTAAGTTTCCTTCCTTGTTTTGGCGGGATAAACAACTAAAACAAAAAACAAACTTACTTTCTGTGAACATCTACAGACGTTAGGATTGCCAGACACAAATCCCAGGAATAAGATCGGTATTTTCATTGCATCTTAAGTGTAAAACCTTCCTATAGGAGTTCACTGTGCTCTGTGGTTCAAGTGGTTGTACTTAATCATTCTGGAATCTCTGATCAGCTGAAATAAAAGTCTTGATGCAATAACAGTGGTCTTGCCACTCCTAGCTGTTTGAGGTGGGTCTGTCCTGTGCTCCGTCAGGGTCTTAGTCACCAGCTGCTCACAGGTAAAGCAGAAATTATCTTTCACCAGCAAGTTTCTGCTTTTTATTTTTAGAATAAATCATCAGGGAAATGAAGAGAGGATGCTTTTGCTTTGGGTTGTGGTCAAGAACTGACTAAATAATTTAGTGTCCCTGGCACACTAAAAATCGTACACTTCAGTTGTGTTCTCAGTGGCATATCTGTTTGCTTAGGTTTTATTACAGTCATTGTCACAGACGCTCAGTTGACCAAGTAGTTGATGACTTTCTCTCTTTTTTTTTTTTTTTTTTTTTGAAAATTTAATTTGGGGTTATAACTGCAGTGTTTGAGAACTCAGCATCCTTGTTTTCTGCAAATACTGATTAAAACAAAATGCTGTAAAATGTGTTGTAGAACATTGTAATTACCTTCCCACATCTTTGTTGTATTTGTGCTGAAATGTTTTCACATTCGTTTGTTTGGAGGAAAATCTTTGCTTTTATTCTGATTATGTTGCTTTCCTTGAAATCAATAGGTTTTGATATTTTTTCTTGGAAGATTTTATATCTTTTTGGGAATATGTAATATAAGATATCTAATAAAAGATAAATCTTACCATGTGCGTGGTCGTCTAGAGTAGTTCTTAAATCTGATGTTGTAAACAAGATACATTAGCTTTCGGTGGGTAGAGTGGAGGAGTAAGGGCTTGTTTTGTCTTCTGTCATGAGTGAATTGCTCTTCTTCAGTCCATTTCTGTTGGGTTGGCCAAAAAGTTTATTCAGGTGTTTCCTCTAAGATAGATGGTTCTAGTAGCACTTTATCTGGTGGTCTTTGTCTTCAAAACAGTTGTGCTGTGACTACTGTCCTATCAGCAGGTATTTTTAAAAGTCAGTGGCCGTCTCAGTGATGCAGGGGAGGAGAAGCAACACTTTTGGCGTATTATGCTTTGCTCAAGAAAGGTGAAGAGGCGACTGACACGCACACAGTGTCTGCAGCGTGTGAAGAGGGTGTTGGGACTGATCCAACTTTTCAAAGTGGCTTGCGAAGTTGCGTGCTGGTTGTTCCTTGCTGGACAGTATTGCACAGTCACGTACTCCAGTTGACACTGATCGCAATCAAAGGGAGACACTGAGAGCAATCAGCGTACGTCACAGGGAGGCTGCTGNTGTTAGGCTTTGCTCAAGAAAGGTGAAGAGGCGACTGACACACACACACAGTGTCTGCAGCGTGTGAAGAGGGTGTTGGGACTGATCCAACTTTTCAAAGTGGTTTGCGAAGTTGCGTGCTGGTTGTTCCTTGCTGGACAGTATTGCACAGTCACGTACACCAGTTGACACTGATCGCAATCAAAGGGAGACACTGAGAGCAATCAGCGTACGTCACAGGGAGGCTGCTGCAGCTCTCAGAATGCCCAAACCAAGCGCTGAGAACCCCTTGTGCCAGCCTTGGATATGTCAATCGCTGTGACGTGTGAGTTCCTCGTAAGTGAAGAGAAAAACCTTCTTGACCATCTTTCCATGTGCAGTTCTCCAGTGAAAGGTAATAAAAATGTTCTTTTTTTAAAACAAATCGTATCAGTGATGAAAAATAGATACTGTACAGTGATGTGGGAGGGAAGAGATTGTGAGGCAAGCAAAACAAGCCACCACCAATCACACCAAAGGCCAGTCTTCATCCGAAGAAGGTGATGTTTCACATGTGGGATTGGAAGGGAGTCCTCTTTATGAGCTCTTCCTGGAAAGTGATTAATTCCAGCAAGTACTGCACCCAGTTAGACCAGCTGAAAGCGGCACTCAAGGAAAAGCATCCGGAATTGGTCAGCAGGAAGTGCATCGTCTCCCCCAGGCTTGCACGAGACCACGTGTTTCTCTGATGACCAGACAGAAGCTGTCGCAGCTTGGCTGCGAAGTTCTGATTCATCCAGGTATTTCTCCAGACCTCTGGATTTCCATTTATTTTCGTCTTTACAGAATTCTCCTAATGGAAAAAATTTCAGTTCCCTGGAAGACGATAAACACACTTGAAACAGTTCTTTCCTCAAAAAGATAAGTTTTGGGAAGATGAGATTATGAAGTTGCCTGGAAAATGGCAGAGCGTTGTAGGAAAAAAAGGTGGTGAAAATGTTGCTCAATAAAGTTCATGGTGAAAATGAAAACGTGTCTTTTATTTGCACTTTAAAACCGAAGGAACTTTTTGGCCAACCCAATGGCAGGCAGGGGTGGTAGTGAATTTCACGTCTGGGTTTGGGGTCAGCTCTGAGTTCGCGTTCAGAAGCCTTCCCAGCCACACTGTGCCTATGGGATCTTCTGGTCCAGTAAGGGGGGAGATCGTGGTCATAGTCCAGTATTCCAAGATAAGATGAGAGGAAGCCAGATGTGAAACAGAAGGTCCATGTGAGCGGATGCGGAAGGTAAGGTGTGTTGGGAGGGTGGGGATCTGAA
Organism: Neotragus moschatus; assembly: GCA_006410615.1. NCBI lineage: Eukaryota > Metazoa > Chordata > Mammalia > Artiodactyla > Bovidae > Neotragus > Neotragus moschatus. The sequence continues at coordinate 27,584 of SJYA01001004.1, read as the reverse complement.
GACACCCTCCAGCCTGCCAGCCAGGCCAGCACGCAGCTTAGTGGCTTTAGGAGAATTTCCTCAAAGCCAGGAGGTTGGGGAGGGAAAGGAATACATATTCTGGAGATACGTACATATTAGCCAGGCAAAGAATACTCGCTAACTAGGGAATTTATACTTGTTTTGGGTGACTTGCAACGTGAAGAGACTAATCAATTTGTAATATATATACACTGAGCTGTAAAATCCTAGAGAAATATGAGTAAAAATACTAATTCCATCATCAGATGATGAAAATTTTTTGGCTCCATATTATTTGATTATCAACATGCCAAAATCGTTTGAAAGTTAAAATGGGTAAAGGAAAATTTAGTTTAGATGGGCATACACTTACATTGCTCCTACAAAGCTGTGATGTGAAACCAACTAGGTGATTGTGACTGTAAATGGTCCCAGGAGTGGCTGGAGTGGATGAGGCCCCTGCAATGTACATTGGCTTGAGCAGAAGTAAGTGATCTGTTGTCCCCAGTAACAACTCAAGGGCAGACAGAACTCCAGGTGCAGCTGTGACCAACTGTAGGGTGACGTCATCCAGGATGTGGCTTCTTCTCTCTTTTGCTTTCCTCTGAGTTCTCCGGCAAGGGCTGCACATGGGCAAGATGGCTCCCGGCAGAGCAGATCTGCACCCAGCCGGCTTCGTGGCCTCTCTGGTGAGAGCATCTTCTTTCGGATTTTCAGCAGATGTCCCGACATAGACAGTACTGGTGGTCGTCTTACTATCCTAGTGAGGATGACCAGGGGTAGACTTAAGCTCAACCGAATCACGTGGGAAAAACACATGCGAAATAGCCCTCCCCTTACCCCCTACCCCATAGAAACAACAGAGAAAAGGGAGTTGGATACTAGGGTACTTTGGATCCTAAGTAAGCAAAACACAGTGAGAAATACGCTGCTGAGAGGAAACAAACGTGCAGCCTTTAAGGACGCAGAAAGCACACTTAGCTTTAATTTCAGGAAAGGCTCCATGGGAGAGAGGCTGGAAATAGTGCCTAAAAGATATATTCGACTTAGAAATGTAGAAATAATATGCATGTTCTCCATAAAAACCAGAATAAGGAAAGACGTAACAGCAAGCCTGAAGATCTGGAAGCGATTCCTTCCATTTGGGGCAGCGCTGTCCAGTAAAACGTTTCTGTGATGATGGCAGGGTTCTTTACGTGTGCTGTCCGGTATGGTGGCCACTAGCCCCTTGCCCTGTGTAGCTTTCCAAATCTTGACTCATCAGTGTAGTCATGGGGCTCATTTTCTGACCCCAAACCTAAATGGCAATGCTAGCAAGCAAGATGAGTCTCTAGAGTCTGGATGTATGAAACACTTTTACTAAACCAAGTGGAACCTTCGTTGGTTGGCTTTCAAAGCATGGTCTGAAGTTGCAGGGAGGCCTTTGTTTTGATCCAAAACTCGACAATTCCCCCCGCCCCCGACATGAGATCAGAGCACTTGCCTTCCTTGGGATGGATGTCCTTGTCAAATGAAGGACTGAAATCATCTCAGGATGGCTATGTGGAAGGCAGTTTTCAGAAAAAGCAATTTGACTCATTTGTTTATTTTGTCTTCCTAAAGGGATTTTTAAAGTGCAGGTAACATGATTAGTTTGAAGTTTAAATCTATTAAGGAAAATCTAGATTCCTCTTCACTGAACGCGGGGACACCCTTTAACAGAGCCTGATGGCAGCTAGTTTTAGACTTTGCATTGAGTTCCAATAAACGTTAGTGGGAGGTGGCATTTGAGTGGGATGCCTACTCTGTGCTTTGAGGGAGTGGGGTTTTAATCGTCTTGCTCTCCTGTCTGGTGAGGGAGAGAGATCCTGCCTGGGGTTACAGGGCTGTAAGGTCAGAGGCCGAGGCCCTGGGTGCCGGCATGAGGTATGCAGAGACCAGGGGGAGGGGCCGTGGCTTCAGTCTGGAGTGCCTCAGGGAGGGCGGGCGTGAGCTGAGCGGGAGGGTGGAAGTGTATCACCAGCTAGAGGTGGAGGGCGGTGACCCCAGCACACACACAAAGCAAGAAATCTCGTGTCTGGGGCCGTGTGGTGAGGGGAAGTCACTGGAAGCTAGGCTGGACGTGTTTTTGTATAACTTAAAGGCTCCCCCTGCTCTGTATTTAGACTTTGAAGCTACAGAAGGAGACGGAGACCCGGTGGTATCCACATGTGTGTTGGCTGGTGAGCACAGCTAAGAAGGTGGAAGGAAAGAAGTGAGTGCCACCTTCAGAAAACCTTAATAATTGTCGATCACTGTGAAGAAAAGGAAATGCGTATCCAAATTAATGTTTCTCACTGTAGCCATGTGATGTTTGGTCAAGGCTTATGAAGTGTAAGTTTCTTGTGTGTGGGAACCCTACAGTGGTTCTATCTGTGAAATAGCAGCCTCACCCCCAAGCCTGGGCAGAACCGTGGTCCAGGGGACCGAGTCACCGGCCCCTCCTGTTAGAGCACCGTCAGTCTGCTGCGGGGCTCTCTCTGGGGGTCAGCTTGTCAGCTATACACTCGGGAGTACTTGTCAGCCAGCTAAGAATCAAAGACCTCGTGAGACCTGTCACTGAAAGACTTTGACCTTTGAAAGGGTCTAATATTTTTGGGGTCAGCAGAACTGTGCCGTGTGCGGTGTTCTTGGGCCTGCATCACCGCCGTGTCGTGATGGGGATTTGAACGTCAGTGAACCTGTGTACGGTGAAGACTCGTCCGTCTTAGCCTGAGCCCCACCCTTCTGAAGATGAGAGGTGAGTGGGGTTCCGACAGTTGTAGCCCCAGTTCTTTCAGCTTCAACAATATAACCAGAGCGGAGCCCTTTGGGGACATTTCAGCTTAGAAGGGAACGCAAGGGGCAGAGGCCACAGGCACAGATGCCTGGCCTTTAAAACTGGGGCTCCGGAAATAGACCATGAAATGAAAGCTGTTAGGACCTAACATACGCCATGACAGGCTTTAAGGCCTAAGTTCCATTTACCAAGAAGCTGAGACATCGCCTAGGAGGAGCTGAGATCATCTTCCGTGGGTGTCAGGACTTGACCAATTAGCATGTTTCCCATAGCCTAGTTTGAGCCTGTCAGGAAGTAATGGACATCCCCCAAGAAAGCCCACATGCACGAAAATTTAGCCAATTAGTAGATGCCCGGAAACCCTTGCAACCAATTCGCCTTTGTCAACTCCCTGTCTTTGTTCTAAATCTATAAATACTGCTGTAATTCAGGGCTCGGGACCCTTGTTGAATTCCACTGCGCTGACACTTGGGCCCTAGCTCGAGCTAGCTATAAAACCCCTTTCATGCTATTGCATTGCTGTGGATGTCTTATTCTCTCAGTTCTGGGGACTCAGACTCTGGGGACAACAAAAGCCTTTCAGTATTTAAACAGAAAGCCCCTATCCGAGCACCTGGCGTCACAGAGCCAGGGGGCTGCAAGAGTTCCAGACTCGCCCAAGCTCCAAGCAGAAGGTGGGCCGTCTGTCTCAGGCCTGTAGAGTGTGGTGTGGCCCTCTGCAGGGCTGTGACAGCCAGCGCCCTGGCAACACAAGCAGGGCTGCAGGGGCTCCTGGCAGCCAGCAGATAATAAGGGGCAAGGGGAAATAAAGCAGCACTAAATGTTGACTCCTTTTTCTCTTCCTTTTTCAGAAGGCATGACCGAAAGGAAAATAAGATGATAAAAATAATTGCCAGCACATAATGAGTGTTATGTGCCGGGCACTGTAACCCCACGGCGTATCTAGGAACGCCTTATAGCCACTGTATAAAGGCTCTACTGTTGTTATACCCATTTTACAGAAAAGGAAAGTGAGTTCCACTCTCGGTCTCTTGAGGATCTGAGAACTGTGATCTACAGGTCAATGCTAACATACTACCTGTTGGTACAAATGAAGTTTTAATGGGACACAGTCCCAACATTTGTTACATACTTTTATGGCTGCTGTATGGCCGGGCTAAGTGGTTGTGACGGAGACCGTATGGCCCACAAAGCTGAAAATACTTACTTGTGGTCCATAAGAGAAAAAAGTAGACCTTTTACCTGTCTGACTAGACTAGAGAGTCCCCTTGGTGCAGAATCCCCTTTGGTGAACGTCTCGAATATTCTAATCATAAAAGAATGGAAAATGCGGCAGAAGGGCAGGGTGCTCTAGGCTAGGGAGGCTGACAAGCTAGACTCAGGTCTCAATTCTGCAAAAAGTAGCATTAGGTCCTTGGAAAAGTCACTCTAACTCCTAAAAAATCTCTTTTCTCCCCTGATCTGCTCATTAAAGCTACACTGCCAAGCTTCCAAATTAAAAGGTTCCTCAAACACTTTTTCTGGTTTACAAAAAGCTATTTTAACTGATCAAATAAAATGCATTTTTTACCAGTTCTCCATGGCAACGCTCACAGCTCTCGCCAAATAACCTTTTGAAGTCCTATTTCTGCATGTTAGGGGTACGGCACCTTTGGGTAGAAAGATGTTTCAGAATGGGAATATAATATCTGTTTAACTCATTTTTGTTCTGTTTTTGTGAAGGCCAGGGTTTCCTTCTACCGAAGCCACCTGAGCCTGAAGCTTCTCTGGGAAGATGGAAGGCTGAATGTGAAGAGTAACATAAAAAGTCCCAAAAGGAGTGTGTGAACGCCGCTGAGTTTCAAACTGCGAATCAGCACCAACAGCTCCACGTGCTGTGTGGTCAGGCGGGGACCTGGGGAACAGGAGAGTCTTCCATTGCAGGATGAAGATGAGAAATCACTTTAAATCTCAGGCAGTCTTAGCCTTTGGCCATCTGTGGTTAAAATCAGTTCCGGTGCAGCTTTACCCTGAAAGATTAAGGGAAAGGATTGCTTAGGAAAAATACAGGCTGCCTTGTGATAAGTGCCTGAGATCCTGTCTTATGAAAAGAGGATTTGATGAGAAGGTTGGTGATGGGACTTATATCTTGTTCCAGTAATGCAGGGCTTCCCCTGGTGGCTCAGCTGGTGAAGAATCCACCTGGGTTGGAAAGAGGCCCTGGAGGAGCACATGGCAACCGATTCAAGTGTTCTTGCCCAGAGTCACAAAGAGTGGGACAAGACTGAGCAACCATGCGCACACTCACACACACACACATACACTCCAGCATTCTGGCATGGAGAATTCTATGGACTGTAGTGTCCTTGGGGTCGCAGAGAGTCAGACACGACTCAGTGACTTTCACTTTCCAATAATGCATCATGGTCGTTTGAAGCAAGGAATGTGTTAATCTGGTGATACCCTTGTGACTCTTTTGTATGAAAAGTGTAAAGAGTGGGAGTGGGAAGGAGATAATTAAATGTATATCTTTGAATTCGACCTCAATCAAGTTTGAATCTGAAAGACGCTCTATGAATATTTTAGAAAGAGAAAGATGTCAGAACTTGAGGTCCACTGTTTAGTAATGAACTTCCGTTCGGCTAATATCAGCTATAGCCCATTACATCTCAAAGTGGTAAAGCACTGTGTCCGCTGAGACTGATCTCTTCTGAAGATACAGGCTTCTGTAGTGGGATGAAGAGGGTGTGGGGAGGGCGGGGCAGGGGTGCTTCCCAAAAGATTTGTCCATATCCTAACCCCTGGAGCCTGCTAACTGGGAAAAGGGTCTTTGAAGATGTAATTAAACCACTCGAGAGAAAGTGGATTATCTGGATGGGCCCTAAATCTAAGGCAAATATACTCTATAGACACAGAATGGAAAGCCAGCAGCAGCAAGCAACGTGGCCTCGGAGCAGAGACTGGAGTGGCGTGGCCCCAGGCCCCAGGCTCGGGAGTGCTGAGGGTCCCAGAGACCCCCGGGGAGGGGTCCCCCTCCAGATCCTCCAGAAGCAGCGTGACCGGGCTGACACCTGTTTCAGACTTTGGCCTCTGCAACCGTGAGAGGATACGTTTCTGTTGTGTTAAGCCGCACAGCTCCAGTACTTTGTTACAGACGCCTCAGAAAAGGAATAGAGGATTCAGGATACATCTCTCCAAGCCGTCCTAATCCAGCCTGTCTGGGGATGGCCACAGGGCTTCCCCAGTCTCCCTGGGATCCTGTTCGAGAAGGAAAGGCTGTGGGATTCGGCTGATTTTTACACGGCGCTTTGCCAAAAAGAGAGGAGCGCCAGGCTGGACCGGAGCCCCTTCAGCATTTGATTCATCCTGTGGGACTCCTCATCCGCTGGCAGTGTAGAGAACGACTGGGAGGGAATAAAAGCAGGAAAACATGTGCAGTGATTTGCCACCATTTACCACAGAAGGCTGCCTATCTGTTTCCAATCAGTTTACGTAAATCTTCTCAAGGTGAAAGGGTGGGATACTTGTCAATAATAAGCAATACGACTGATTTTTGCTTCCCAGAAGCTTCACTTCCAAAGCACTTTTAATACGCAGGTTAATTTGCACCCTCTCATCTCACAATACCTCTGTGAAGAAGGTCAGATAGGTATGATTATGGGTCTTTCAAACCTGTGCATCTTAAATAAGCTGGAAAACTAATGAAGGCAGCCTGATTGAAAGGTGATTTTTTCTGATGTAATCCCTGCTCATTGGCTTACTTGCTAGGAATTGATTGGACTCAAAAGGGACTTGATAAATTCACAACGTATTTACCAGGCTGTGTCCCTGAATAAGACTAGGAAAAAAAGTTTCAAAGAAGAAAAATAGAGATTTGCCTTATCACGTACTAAAACATACAGACGTAACATCTTACATAGAGTATGATAAGGGTTCCAATTCACACTGGTGGCAAAGAGGTAGATTATTCAATAAATAGCATGGTCTTTATTTAGAGGAAAATAAAGTTGTCTATCTACTCAAACACAGACAAATAATTGTCAGGTCGAAGAGTTAATTGCAAAAGTTAAGACTACACATAAAACACAGATTTGGGATTGAAGAAGGCAGTTCCGTGCACGGTGAGAACTCGAGAGTTGTGAAGACAATTAGACAAATCTGATCACACGAACTAAAACTGGTGTTGCCAAGAGATCAGAAATAGTTAAAAGAAAAATAACATATGCTAGTAAACATTTTCAATAGATATGTTATTGATTAATATGCTCCATAGCTCTGGAGCAGTGACTCTGGGCCAGAGTTGGTACTGAGAGCTAAACACTGAATAAGATAGGAATAGACCATATCTTGTAAAACGCGTGACCATGTAAGCAAGGAACCACACGGGACAATTTAGAGGAGGAAATGGCAACCCACGCCAGTACTCTTGCCTGGAGAATCCCATGGAGGGAGGAGCCCAGTGGGCTACAGTCCATGGGGTCACAAAGGGTCAGACACAAGACTGAGCGACTTCACTTTCTTTCACTTTCTTTAAGCGTTATAAAGGTCAAGTCTGGATGCCACGGGAAAATGTGGTATGGAGAGGTATTAACAGACAGGAGTTAATATTTACAGTGTGTAAATAACTCATGGAAATCAATGAGAAAAACATTAACATAGAAAAATCAACAGATACATACTGGAAATTCACAAATGGAGAAATATGGTTCACCAATAAATAAAGAAAGAATGTCTACCCTCAGGCGTAATCAAATATGCGTAAACCAAAATTAGTTGTGGTGCTTTATCGGATTATCAAAGCATGAAGTGAGTTGTGATGAAAACTGCTAATGATGAGAGGCAGAGAAACGGGACTCTCACCGATTGTGGTAGGAGTGTAAACTGCAGAAACTCTGATGATGCACAGTAACACACAATTTAAAAACTGGTCTCTTTGTTCAGTGTGGTATGAACCAAATGTTTGCATCTCCCCAAAGTTTACAATTGAAACCCTGACCTCCAGTGTGATGNCTGCAGGCAGACGCTTTACCCTCTGAGCCACCAGGGAAGCCCTGGTGTATATGTATATATATATATATGTATAAAGGGATCTTAAAATCAAATATTGAAAGTGTTTCAGCTTGTTTCGTATAGGTGTTTTTCTTTGTGACTTTGCTTGTGTGAGCTGTTAACCACTCCTGTTCACGTAGATTGTGATGTTGCCCAGGAGAGCTGGCCTGTCGTTTCAAATAGGAAAAATCAGAATGGTGTCTGTAAAATTTTCCAGAGAACAAGCAATAAGGGGAATTGTAAAATGATTTTTCCTTTTGGAGGTATTTTTCACAGTGCCCTTCTTTATGTATATTAATATAAACAGATAATTGTAAATATAGATACATATATGTATAATATATAGTGTTTAATGGAAATGAATTTCCTTAACAAGTCGGAGTGTGAAAGCTGAAGTTGGTTAATTTCCTTTCTTCCCTCTTAGGATTTATTTCAAAAGTGAGTTTTTGAGACAAAAGCAAAAAGTTTGGGGGCTTTTGGAGAGATTATAGTTATATAGTAACTATATCCAACAAGGACTTATCTGAACGGGGTATAAACAACAGCATTGTAAAACAATTATAACAATATTTGGTCCTTTAAGAATCCTGGCCATTTCTACAGTATTTCGTGTCTTTTTGGGTTCTCAAAGTGAGATTGCACTGGCTGATCTTTATGTCTCCTCTGCCCTTGCGGTATGAGTCTCCTCTAGATTTGCTTTTCAGTGATTTCTTCTCTTCTGGTATAAGTTAACTCAGCTCTCAGTTTAACTTTAGATCTTAAACTGTCTGATCATATATTAACCTTGGCTCACAACGAACTTTATAAGATCCCATCATTGTAATTGCTTTTTTACCCCTAGGAAAAAACAGTAAAATCATATAAACTTCTAAGTCATTGTGTTTTCCTCTTTCAGTTCAGTTCCGTTCAGTTCAGTTGCTCAGTTGTCTCCGACTCTTTGCGACCCCATGAATCATAGCACTCCAGGCTTCCCTGTCCATCACCAACTCCCGGAGTTCACTCAGATTCACATCCATCGAGTCNGTACCTTGTCTTAGGAAGTCGATTTCCTGAATTATATGGGAGGCACACAGGGCCCCAAAACAGAGCAGTCATCAAATCACAGATGTCACTTCCTTCTGATTTAAGGTTTGACCGAGAAACGCTTTCATATGAGTTCAGTTCAGTGCAGTCGCTCAGTCTTGTCTGACTCTTTGTGACCCCATGGACTGCAGCACGCCAGGCCTCCCCGTCCATCACCAACTCCCAGAGTTCACTCAGACGCACGTCCATCGAGTCAGTGATGCCATCCAGCCATCTCATNCTTTCATATGAGTTCAGTTCAGTGCAGTCGCTCAGTCTTGTCTGACTCTTTGTGACCCCATGGACTGCAGCACGCCAGGCCTCCCCGTCCATCACCAACTCCCAGAGTTCACTCAGACGCACGTCCATCGAGTCAGTGATGCCATCCAGCCATCTCATCCTCGGTCGTCCCCTTCTCTTTCCACCTTCAGTCTTTCTGAGCATCAGGGTCTTTTCAGATGAGTCAGCTCTTTCCATGAGGTGGCCAAAGTATTGGAGCTTCAGCTTCAGCATCAGTCCTTCCAGTGAACACTCAGGACTGATCTCCTTTAGGATGGACTGGTTGCCTGTTCACATGCATAGGCAGTTCTCATTTCGTCTTCCTATAAAAGAGGAAGTTGGGCTTTCAGTCCAGAGATAACTTATCTTTCCATCGTTTTTGCTGTAACATTTTACTAAAATGTTTTTAAAACTTTCAGTGGGGTATACTTGCTTTACAGTGCTGTGTTAGTTTTTGCTGTAGGGCAGGATGAATCAGTTATTCATGAGCACATATCTACTCTTTAACAGACTCTTTTCCCACACAGGTCATTAGAGAGGCCTGAGCAGTGTCCCCCGCGCTATATGGTGGGTCCGTCTTAGCTGCATGTTTTATGGAGAGTGATGTCTGTATGTCAGCCCCACTCTCCAGTTTATTCCTCCCCCTGCTCCCCACTCTGGTAACCACTGGCTTGCTTTCTCTCCCTGTGACTCCTCCTCGGTTTTGTAAATAAGTTCATTTGTACCATTTTTTTATATTCCACGTATAAGCGATGCCATGTGGTAGCTGCCTTTGAGCTACTCCCCTTAGTATGACGGTCTCTGGATTCACCCCGTGGCTGCAAGTGGCCTTATCTCACACTTCTTATCGCTGAGTATCCTCCCCCCCATCTGTGCACCGCGTCGTCTCCATCCGCTTCCTCTGCTGATGGACATTTGGCTTGCTTCCAGGTTCTGGCTCTTGCGAACTGTGTTGCAGTGGTCAACAGGATGCACGCATCGTTGCAAACTATGGTTTTCTCCAGATCGATGTCCTAGAGAGGCACTGCTGGATCGTACGGTGGCTCTGTTTCTAGTTTCTTAGGGAACCCCACACCGTTCTCCATATTGATCGAGCCAACTTATATCCTCACCAACAGCTGCTTCAAAAGACAGTCTCTGTATCCAGGGCCCCTTCAGTTCCATTCCTGTTTTCCCAAATGCACTGCAGACTTTTCTTTGTATCTCCAGCAGATTTTCAGGCTTTCCTAATTCTACATCTCTTCCATGGAACGTCTTCTCATTTTTAGAGTTTTTCTAAAGTCACTGCTTTCATCTACCTGTTTAACTGTTTAGGTACATTTCTATGTTACCATTACAGTGAAAAAACAGGTCTTCTAAGGAACAATCATATAGTAATTTTAAGTTTATTTTGTCTCATAGCTGGTGCAGCAAACCCGCTCCAAGAGTTGGTTCTCGTCTGTCCCCAGATAAAATTGGAGAAATGTACCATGAGCCTTTCTGGTCCTAGGTAGAAAAAAAGATATTTAATCTGTGGAGTAGCCTCAATGCAAACACCTAGACTTCTAGTCAAAACTCCGAATTCTATTCACACCTGCAGTCTCTCCTTCCTCCAGCTCTGGCCACGTGGGAAGGGGAGGATCGGGCCTAGCTCCATCAGGCCCCCAGCCAGCTGGCTCTTCTGCCCTCAGCTCCTTGACGGGAGGGAGGGAGGAGTGGCAAGGTGGCGGGGAGGCGGCTGGGGGTCCTCCTTGACTGGCCTCGATCAGTGGTGGACGTCCCAAGCTGGCTTTGCTGCAGAACATTTTCCTGGGGTTCCTGGAAGCCTCCCTTTGCTGGCAGTCTCTCCTGACCTTTCCTCTGATGTGGGTGCAAGTTTGTCCCGATCACCGGCTTCCTCTCACGTCCCTGGATATCTTGTGGTGTGTTTCCACCTTTGGATGCAACACCTTGCCCAAACACAGCCCATTTGCCCTTTAACCACCTGGTGGGAATCCTTTTTCGACCAGAGAAAGAAGAAAGGTTGCTCAGGCATGTCCGACTCTGCGACCCCATGGACTATAGCCCACCAGGCTCCCCTGTTCCTGGGATTCTCCAGGCAAGAACACTGGAGTGGGGTGCCATTGCCTTCTCCAGGGGATCTTCCTGACAGAGGAATCAAACCCAGGTCTCCCGCACGGCAGGCAGTCGCTTTACCGTCTGAGCCACCAGGGAATCAACCATTCCCTACCCTAGTTTGAGAAAGTCAAAACTGGGTGTGGACCGTGTGTGTGACAAGCCTCGCAGACGCCGTCTTGTGCGTCGTTTTGGCTGCAGTCCCCACCTACCGTCTGAGAGCTCCAGCCGACGCCAGCCTGAGATCCCTCCATCTCCTGCAGACAGATCGCGGCAGTGGCGGCTCGGTGTGCGTGCAGGCGAGTGCTCGTGCCCTCTCCACGCCTCATCTCCGGAGCTCTGACCTCCTCTTCCGCCTTCCAAGGGCCTCCTTTCCTGGACGCAGTCCTAGAGCACCTATTTCGGGCCTTCTCATTCTTCAATTCTGTCACTCTTCCCAGTTTATTGTTGCTTTGGTGGAGATTTCCTACCTCCTAACTTGAAGATTTTAGTTGCTGTTCCCACTTTCTAGTCCACTCAAGGGTCCTATAGGAAAGGTGAGGACTGCATTTCTTAGAGAGAAACGTGTAGGGAGTTTCTTCGGTAGCCTGGGCTCTCTGTCACAGATTCTAATTTGCACCAAGGGAGCTCTGTCTGCTGTAAGAACAGGAGACACATGCGCTGGCCACAAAGGTGAAGGAAGCCCCGAGCACGGAAGTGACCCATGCTGTGGCTGTTCATAGCATTTCAGCTTGTGCATACTTGCTTTGTCCCACTTCTTTACTTGCAGTTGAAGCGCAAATTAAAACAAACTTTAAAAAATGACCTTGGTAAAACAAAAGAAAATAATAGAAATGGGTAAAATGACGTTAAGGGGTAGCTAGGAAGATGTTAGAATCAGCACACTGTAGTTTATTGTGATCGGTGATTTATTTGGCCACATGATAAAGGCTATAAATGCTTTCCACTTTCCTCTGGATCCTAAAAAGAATGTTTCTTGTTCACATTAGACTAATATTCTTTAGAAAATAATTTGAATTTAAGAAGCTAAATATTTAGAAAAATTTTGGTTAGATTGCCTATTAAAGAGGGTTTATATATTCACCATTAGTAATTGCCAATGAGGAAACTCTGAACAGCTGCCATCTAGAATTCTAAAATATCACTCGTTGTTAAATGTGCGACGCAAGCTCCATAGCTCCACAAAATGAAGTGCAATTTTCTCTCCAGTCAGAGAAAAGAGCAAGTTCAAGATTAGTTACGCATTGAACCGTCCATCGGGGGAGGCTGATTAGAGAGAGAAGGCCTTGAAATAGAAGTCGACAGGAAAAGCTGGCGGATGAGTCTTTTCGGAGACTCAATCTGTCCTTTGCCGCAAACAGGGACACCTGCAGAAGCGCAGGTTGCCCGCGTGCACAGACTGGGTATGTGTCCCAAGCTTTGCTGATCCCGAGGGAAAGGGCACTACTGGCTCAAGAGACTGTCTCCAGGGGCCCCGGAGCCTCTGAGTACCAGGTGTCCAAAGGGCAGAGCAGGTGTGGAGAATTAAGTGCCAAAACAACGGGCGCGGCAGGCAAGGATGTGAACTGTTCCCAGGACTTGATTAGGACCGAGAGTGAGCAGAACAGGCAGCGTGAAGGTGGCCACGCTTTTAACAGGAAACCCAGTGTGTGCAAAAAGGATCTGAACTCTATCCCATTCACATACACTTGGATTACTGTGATTCTCACTCCAGCCAAGTAGCAAGGCCCCTGGAAACTGGCCTAGTTTATCGTCATGTTATTGTTGGTGACATTTTCATCCAGAATAAGAAAGAAGTAATTCTGTGTAAGTTGTATTCACTTCGGTATCAGTGATGTGCATATTTCTAGAATATTAGACAAGACATTTTCTTAACAAATTGTGTCACTATCAGTATCCAGATTTCTCAATAGTATCGCATAAAAGAACGAGCAAAATGCTTTGGAGAGAAGTACGTGTGAACTGGCCATTATGAGTGCTATCTACCTTATTCATTCACCACTCTCATGAAATATCTCTGGGAAGACTGCTCTGGGCCTTCTTTGCAAGGAATGGACAAAATGCCCCTGGAGAGAAGTCCACAGTCATAAAACCACAAATTAAGGACTTTCCTCTTAAAGCCTCTGTTTTCTGAAGGGTTGGCAGCCCAGCCCTGAAACCAGATAGACTGTGAGTTCAACACTTAAACTTCATCAGTGTCAGAAACTGTCAGGTGATCTATGAAAATCTAAGACCATGTAGAGAAATTATTTCTATTGTGAAAAAACTAGTTCTGTTCTTCACATACAAAATAACAAGACTGAGGAAAGTCACTTCTGGTGATTCCATAATGAGGTTTAATGAAAGGTCGAAGCTGCCCACGCCTCTGACTTGGGATAGGCGGGAGTGGTTGAAGGCCAAGAGGGTTGCTTTTAGGTCTTACCCTAAAAGTGGTCTTTCATCCTTCAAGTATTCCCCTTCAAGTACTCCTCACCTTTATAGAGGAGTATCTCGGTCCTCTTGACCTGGGTCAGTTACTGCAAGTATGTACACACACAAAAAGTATATACCAAAAAAAGAAACCTGCAAATCTCTTCGGTCTGTAACCTCACGGACGTGGACCACCTTTCATTCCCAAAACAAGAGATGGTATTCAAAAAATCTAACAAGCCAATAAGATCGCTTCACCCTTGAACAGACCCGGAAGTCCTTAGCTGGAGGGTTATGGAGACGTGTGACCGGCATGGGGAACCCTGCAGACGCTCGGGCAGTGACTAGTTACCAACTTGCCCTGAAAGGTCCTCCCATTTCCCCAATCAGTACAGCCGAACCGGCGAGTGTTGCCTGGTTGGACGCCCTGCTCACGACCCCAGGAGGAAGAGACGAGCATTTCTCCTTTATAGTCGAGGAAGCCGAGCTCAAGGAGGTTAAGCACTGGGGCTGTCGTCCCTCAACTAGCAGGGGGCAGAGAGGAGGGGAGCCCAGAGCTCACCCCGCTCAGGAGACGCCGAAGCACAGGCCCTTGCCCTGGCAGGCTCCAGGGCGTCTCTGCCCGCCAGGCCCAGGTTTACGCAGCTCCTCGGCATCTAGTCTGATATCATAGCATGCTTCTTCATAACCGCTGAGCCTCCCTTACTCTGCGAGGTTGACCCTGCTGGAAAAGGCTGCCCGAAGATCCGGGAGCGGAAGCCGGGCCTCGGAGCGGTGTTGCTGCCCCCCGCAGCGTGGCAGCTGCAGGGGCCTGGCAGACCCTGGAAGACCCAGGAAGACGCACTCAGCCACTGTGCTTCTGAGTAAGCGGTAGGAGCTTGAGGGACCACCTTTTCTGGGGTTGCTTTGTGGAAAGAAAGAAAGAAAAGAAAGTGAAGTCACTCACTCGTGTCCGACTCTTTGGGACCCCCGTGGACTGTAGCCCACCAGGCTCCTCTGTCCATGAGATCCTCCAGGCAAGGAAACTGGAGTGGGTTACCATTTCCTCCTCCAGCGAATCTTGCCGAGCCAGGGATCGAACCCTGGTCTCCGGCGTTGCAGGCAGACGCTGTGCTCTCTGAGCCACCAGGGAAGCTTTGGGAACAGGAGACTTAAATGCACTCCTCTTAAATGTATAACTTTTTCTGTTCTTCCTCGCTGTAAGTCAGTCAATTATACAAAAAAAAAAAGAATTTTCCTTTTTCTCTGGAAAATTCCTCAACACTTAAAAATGTTGCTGTTGTCTTTAAAGTTTAACGTCCATTCGCTGCAGATGACTGAGAAAAAAATTTCCTTTAAAAATCACATTCTCGCTGCATGTTATTTTATTATATTTATTTACGTAGAAGGCAATGGCACCCCACTCCAGTACTCTTGCCTGGAAAATCCCATGGACGGAGGACCTGATGGGCTGCAGTCCTTGGGGTCGCAAAGTCCGACACGACTGAGCGACTTCACTTTCACTTTTCACTTTCATGCATTGGAGAAGGAAATGGCAACCCGCGCCAGTGCTCTTGCCTGGAGAACCCCAGGGACGGGGGAGCCTGGTGGGCTGCCGTCTATGGGGTTGCACAGAGTTGGACAGGACTGAAGCGACTTAGCAGTAGTAGCAGCAGTCTTAGAATCATAGTTTTTCGCACTTTAAAGTTATTTTAACATCATTAGTTTTTAAAAAGGTATCAATATATTTGAAAGTTTTATGAGTTTTTTCCCTATTTGATTGCATTATATTTGAAATCAATGGGATTATTCCTTTATGGCTGGACACAGGGTATTTCCAGTTTTTCAGCATTCTACACAATGCTCCATCCAAATCCTGATAACATGAAGCTGACTCACTGCAGGCTGCTTTTTTTTTTTTCCTCAGGGAAAATCCTAAAGACTGAGATTACATAGACTTGGCGTGGGTGTCTGTTCGTTACCTGAAACCCTGCTTCTGCCAGTCTTCATGGATGCCTGGCGCAGGAAGAGACCCCCGGGAGGTGCCGCCGGGACTGCGGAGCCCCTGCGCCCGGGTGCCGGATCCTGTCGCCACAGCCGAGCGCGCGAGAAGACAGGCCCTTGGGCGGCTGCACGGAGAGCTGGGACCTTAGATGAGTGACCGACCTGTCTGTCCTCCTCGGGGGACGCGGGAAGCTGGGCCTGGCGGCCGTCACCGCCCGCGGAGCTGCAGGGACGAGCCGCGCGGGAGCCTGCGCCGGTCAGGCCGCCTTGCCCTCGGGAGCTCCAGGGGCCCGCGGCTGCCAGGCCCTCAGCCTGCTGAGACGCGCCGGGGCGGTGTGCTTTCCGCCAGCCTGCTGAGACGCGTGGGGGCGATCGGACTCTCGGGCAGCGCCCAGAAGGCTGGGACTCTGGGCTGCGCTGACTCCTTTGCCCCTTAGGAGCAGCCTGGAGCGGGGGTCCCTCCTGATCGCAGGGTCTTGAGCCGGGAAGGGTAGCGGTAGGAGGGCGTTCTCTCTGTTTTTTGGTCTTGGCGTGGCTGGGTTTGCACTCGCTCAGGATGCTGGAGCCGCTCATTTATTTTCGGGCTTGGATCATTGCCTCTCATCTCACCCTCTTGGGGACATCAGGGAGCCTCAGCCAGCACTGCTAACCTTTCCCTGCAACTATCCAGAGCCCCACACTTAGCACCAACAATAGGAACTGGAATTCTAAGCTTTAAGTTCACTCTCCCAATCCCAGCCCTGACAGGACACTGCACCCGCGAGTATCAAATTACACCAGGTGATTTTCAGGGTCAAAGTGACGCATGGAGTTGTAGGAACAGCATGATTTCCAGTTAATGGCGTGATGTGAGTAGCTCATCGGAAAAGGCCACGGCACCCACTCCAGCGCTCTTGCCTGGAAAATCCCATGGATGGAGCAGCCTGGTGGGCTGCAGCCCATGGGGTTGCTAAGAGTCAGACACGATTGAGCGACTTCTCTTTCACTTTTCACTTTCAAGCATTGGAGAAGGAAACGGCAACCCACTCCAGTGTTCTTGCCTGGAGAATCCCAGGGACGCGGGAGCCTGGTGGGCTGCCGTCTATGGGGTCGCACAGAGTTGGACACGACTGAAGTGACTTAGCAGCAGCAAGTAGTTGACAGACTTCGCTGCAGCCTCCGGCACTAAGTCCAGCTCACTCACCCACTTCAGCGACCCTGTAACTTCTTCAAAGGGAACGTTTGGACAGCAGAGGCGGCCAGCTCCCTGCTCCTTCGATAAGGGAGCCCACTCCCTTGGCTTGTTCTTTGAGCACAATGTGCTCACAGCACGTGTCAGAACTGATTGCGTATAGAAGAAACAACCGTAAGGGAACTTCAGCATGAGATGAAGCGCAGACAATGAAACTCAAAACTCATGCCAGGAAAGCGTCGGAGGAAAGCTGAGTCAGAGCGGCAGGCCAGGTCACCGGTGCTCAGCCTCCCTCTGCCCTCATCCCTCAGCTTTGCCCTTCTGTGCTGAGAGCATTCCTAGGTGAGTCCTCCCCACACAGCTGTCCCCAGCGGTTCCCACCGCTTGTTTTCCCGGGTCTTGAGCCTGCCAGCCTTTGCATCAGAAGTGACACCATTGGTTCTTCTGGTTCTTCAGTGGGCCAGCTCACCCTGTAGACCTGAGGCCTGTCAGTTCACAGTAACACGAGCCATGGTCCTCCTGGTCCCTCTCCGTGGGTGTGGACAGCTCAGTAGAGCCTACTGGGCCTGTTTCTTTGCAGAGTGCTGACCAGCAGAGTGGGATAAACAGCAGAAACTCTTCTGTTTTCTCCCTAAGCCTGTCCGTTTCAGGAGGTCTGTTCCATTTTGTATCTTCTCCTTGACGGCCTCCCTGAGTTTATCCTTGGAGGACCAGGCATCACCCACTTTAGAGTTTCACAGGGCCCCGGAGTTGTATTTCAGTTTGCTCATTCTGCTTCCAGACTGATGCTTTAGCTTCCCTGCCTTCACTGGAGGGAAAGCTCTTTCTTTCTTGGGTCCTTGCTGTGTATAAAATACTGTGTCACGTGTTTTGTGGAAAATGGATGGGAAATGTTTACCTCACAAACGGGGGGAGAGTCGGATAATCATGGTCTTCTCCTCTGCCCTGCTACGCTGGTTTTCTTACTCATCTCTAGTTAGACAGCCCACAGTATCTCTATAAACTGGGTTCTGTCCCCACACTGCTCTCAGAGTGGTAATCAGGTGCTGTGATCAGTTGCAGTAAGCCAGGGTGATGTAGAAAGAGCGGGAACTGGAGCAAGCTGTGCAGGGGCTGGCCCTTCACTAGGGAAGGGGACCTGCCAAGTGGGCCAAGGCCAGAGACGATGTGGCTGTGCCCGGCTCGGGAGTGAGGTCCGTTACGGTGGAGCAGGGNACTGCTCTCAGAGTGGTAATCAGGTGCTGTGATCAGTTGCAGTAAGCCAGGGTGATGTAGAAAGAGCGGGAACTGGAGCAAGCTGTGCAGGGGCTGGCCCTTCACTAGGGAAGGGGACCTGCCAAGTGGGCCAAGGCCAGAGACGATGTGGCTGTGCCCGGCTCGGGAGTGAGGTCCGTTACGGTGGAGCAGGGAGAGCTGCCTCTCAGGGGATCTGCTTCGTCTTGCAGAAGCCAGCCTGCATCCTGTAAGCGATCACCTGGCCCAGGGTGCAGACCCAGGGATCCCTCTGACCTCAGGTGAGATCCTGGGGTGCAGACCCAGGGCCCCCTCTGACCTCACGGGAGACCCCGGAGTGCAGACCCAGGGCCTCCTCTGACCTCACATGTGATCCTGGGTTGCAGCCCCAGGGCCCCTCTGACCTCATGGGAGACCCCAGGGGTGCAGCCCCAGGCCCCTTCTGACCTCACGTGAGATCCGGGGGTGCAGCCCCAGGGCCCCCTCTGACCTCACGTGAGATCCGGGGGTGCAGCCCCAGGGCCCCCTCTGACCTCACGTGAGACCCTGGGATGTAGCCCCAGGCCCCCTCTGACCTCACGTGAGACCCCAGGGTGCAGCCCCAGGCCCCCTCTGACCTCACGTGAGACCCCGGGATGTAGCCCCAGGCCCCCTCTGACCTCATGTGAGACCCCAGGGTGCAGCCCCAGGCCCCCTCTGACCTCACGTGAGACCCCAGGGTGCAGCACCAGGCCCCTCTGACCTCACGGGAGACCCCGGGGTGCAGCCCCAGGCCCCTCTGACCTCACGGGAGACCCCGGGGTGCAGCCCCAGGCCCCTCTGACCTCACGGGAGATCCGGGGGAGCCGCTTTCCTGCTCTGGGTTTGTCCCTCCCCCTCGCCTGGAAGATGACGCTCCTCTACAAGGCTGGCATCACTGTCGTGCTGGATCTTTGCCGTCCCTCAGAGCCCCGTGGTTTGGCTGGTTTTTGTTTGGCTTGTTTTAATATATATTTACTTGGCCGCTCTGGGTCTTAGTTGTGGCCGTAGAGCTTCTGTCTTTGCTGTGGCGTGTGCGATCTGGTTCCCGACCAGGCACCCTGGGTTGGGAACTCAGAGTCTCAACCCCAGACCACAGGGAAGTCCTGGAGCCCACGCTTAAATGGTCCTACACTTGGATTGGTATTCTGTTCTCACCGGCTTGGAAAAATTCTTGACGATATTTGAATAAAGAGCCCGGCATTTTCACTTCACGCTGAGCCCTGCAAATTTTTCAGCTGGTCCTGTGGGCCAGGTCAGTGGCTCCCCAGGATCCCTGGGGCTGTTCTATGGACTAAGGGACTCAAAGCCTATAGGTATGGAAACAGTGGGTTCACTGTTAACAGTATGGAAACAGCTCTGTTAAAAAATGTCCAAGTCTTTAGTGTGCCGCTGTGCTTTGTAGCCATCCAGGAAAGGGGTGTGAAAGTCATTTCCAAACTTACTTGGCCACAAAACCTCTTTCTTTGCCCAAGGAGCATGGAGTGTGAGCGGTATCACGTAGATACTGTGATTGGGGAATGCTGGCCTCGCCGTTGGCTTAGGTGTCTGTGGACTCTGCGACCTTTACCTTTTATTACAGTGAGTTGATGTGGAGAGTGGGGTTGGGGCGGGAAGGAAGGCTGCAGTTGAGAGTGAGGAGGGTGCTATTCACTGGCCCAGGGCTCTGCTGCAAGGAGACCTAGGCTCCTCCGGTCTCAAGGAAACCCGCACGGCCACCGTTTCCCTCTTCTGCACCTTCGCTGGCGGGGCTCTGTCTCCTTACATGCTCTGTGCTACTTCAGTCCAGGGATTCTTGCCGTTTCTTCTTCTGGGACCACCGCTGCCGTCTGCTTACCCCTGAGCTCCAGCCCGTTCTCCACGCAGTGCACCACCCCGACTTTCTTTTCAAAGTGTAAACTGGCTTCACACCACTGCTCAACCTGAAGCCCTTCAACAGTCTTTCTACAGTTGGGAGAAAATCCAGATTCCTTCTCGTGATCGATGCCTTGCACGCCCACCTACTTCTCCAGCTCCTTCTCAAGCTGCCTGGCCCTCGAGTCCTTCTTGGTAATCCCCAATTCTTTTTCTTTTTAAGAACTTTTCACTTGGGCTCACAGGATTTTGTTCATTCCAATCCCCACTTTTGAAACGGCTGGTCCTTCCTCGTGCCTCAGATCTCCACTGAAACTCACAAAGACGTCCCCTGCCCCCTTTGCCAAAGCAGGACCCTGCCCCGCCCCCAGCGCCACCCAGCCCGGTCGACGCAGTCAGCGCCTTCTGCTCTTCAGTCCTCGTATCCGTAGCAAGCTGTGAGTGACCTGTTTACTGGCCTGCTGTCTGCTTGTTTGCTAGAGCGCAGGCAGCCGCAGGCCCGGAGTGCGTTCCTCTTGCGACTCCAGTTCTCGGCACGTGCCTGGCACATGGTGTGCGTCCAGTACATACTTTCTGACTGAACAAGTCCAGTGCTAGCTCCCTGTCCGCGCTGTCTTCCTCTCCCAAGCAGAAGGCACGGCTCCTCTGTCTGGACTCCTGTAGCCCTTTATCTGCACTCCCTGCAGCTCTCCTCTTTGCCCCTCAGCATTATTTGCGGGGTGATTGCATCCTCCCAGTTCCTCAGGTTCCTGTCGCGGTGTCTTAGCGATCTTTTCATACTCCCGTCGTGTCTGGAACAGAACAGGTGCTCAATGAATTCTGATTGAATTGATTTGAATAATTGAAGGAAGTTTCAATAGAAAGGGCAACTAAAAAAATGTTAGAGAGGTTTATTTAAAAACAAAACCACAGTAAGCACTGGACTCCTTGCCAACAACAGTCACATTTCCCGGTCATCCTAGAGGTCTTGGAGAGCAGCCTAAACACCAATCTCCACTGGTCCGAATCGGCCCCATTAAACGCTGCCCGGCCTGTGAGATGGTGGATCGGGAGCCAGTCTGGACGGCCGGGATTTCCCACCTCCAGGCACTCCTGGCCCCAGTAACGGCCTCGCTGTGGAGGGTTTCAAGGAGGGGACTCCGCCGTGGCCATGAGGGCCGGTCAGTGCTGCTTCTTCCGAACCTTTCAGAAGTTTCTTCCGACTGAGGAGGAAGCCTGGATATAACGCATGGGTGGGACTGCAGGGAAGACTTGAGGCGAAAGAAAGGTTTCTGTCCCAGCTGGACCCTGAAGGTGAGCGACCCTGCCACTCTGAGCTCCTTTCGTCGTATCTGTGAAACAGCACACATCTCACAGTATCGCTGCAAGGGTCATTTAGGCTAATGTATGCCTTAAGTTTATACACTTTTAGTAGGTGGTTAATGCAGGTTAATCGCCTTCCTCCCATCCCTCCCATTCCAGGTGCGAGCTCCACTGGACTCTAGGGTAGGCCAGCTCTCGGTGCACAGCAAGACTGTAGAAAGGAGGAGAGTGGGTGATAAGTGTGTGTGTGTGTGTGTGTGTGTCCATGTGGCTCGTCAATGTACTTACGTCATATGAAGGAACGTACATTTGCTATGCGTTCGGATATAGTAGGTGAACAAAGAAATGAGGCATAATTAGCATCTGTTACTTCTGCCCCGCGAGGAGAATGTGGTGGGAATCTTGATCTCTGTGTGGAGACCAATGACTTGCAGGGCTAGTGTCAGTATGGGGGAAGAAAAGTTCTGCGCTTTAGTGGGACCAACAAGACTAACTTTTTCATACACAAGCCAGGAGGAGTAAGAATGAATTTAATCAGCGGCAGACTGACAAACAGCACAAAAACTTTCGTGTTTAAATCCTGTCCAGTACCCAGAGTGGGGGATTTCTGTTGGTAGACGTGGAAGCCTCTCCAGGTCAGCCTTGGTTCTTATGAGCAAGGGACGTGGCTACTAAACGACTATCCGTATTGGTTTTCTAGGGCTTCCACAACAAAGCACTATAGACTAGGTGGTGTGAATCGCAGAGCTTTGTTTGCTCATGGCTCTGGAGGCTGTTGGGACGGGCTCCTCCGGGGCTGTGAATGGACGGTCTGTCCTGGCTTTCTTCTTTGCCTGGGAGCTGGCTGTCCTCTCCTGTGTCTTCACTGCAGCCCCCCATCTCTGGGGACCTGTCTCCAGGGCCCCCGTCATGTTGGAGTAGGGCCCCCGCTGTGTCCTCGTTTTACCTTGATTTCTTCTGTAAACATCCAGTCTCCAAATTCGATGACCTTCTGAGGCACCGGCGGTTAGGACTTCAACATGTGAATCTGAGGTAGGGCTGGGGGATATAACTCAACTGAATTTCATGACAGTTCTGAAATTCGAAAGTTTCTGCCAAACGCTATGCTCCTACCTCAGCAAAAGAGGGGCCGGGTTATATTAAGACGGTGATGACTGCATCTCTGACAGTCAGCTCTGGACCAAGGTTTGGGAAATAGGTTACTTGGATACAGAATGTTTCTAGTAGAAGCTCACCTAAGGTCCAAGATGTACTGGAAACGGTATGATTCATTGCTCTGTGTAACCGTGATGCGACCATTCACCTGTGGGCCAGGTGAAGCCAGTGGATGGAGGCCCATCAGGTCATGTACTTGCTGGAGAATTATCCCCAGGACAACCTGACTTCAGTTTTCAGGGAAGGTAGCTTCTGGGTCATAATCTGTGTGCCTTTTGTATCCGACTCAACACCCATGTTCTTTCATTATAAATGGGCAGGAGAGCTAAAAGAAAACTAGAACTGAAGAACAAACAGACAAAGCCGAGGCCCTCGGAGGCTTGTGTGTGTGTCTACAGGAATACTGGCTGACGGCGAGGCTTCTTTGTCACGGGGACAGCCGATGCATAAAATAGCTTGTCTCTAAGGTTTCCTTTAACCGACTTATTTTAAACTGAGTTCTAGAAGCATGATGTCTTTTTGCATTTCTTTTCTAATTCTAAGCTGCAGAAAATAATACATACATTGGTTTTGTTGTTGATGAAAACTTATTTTTAAAAGACAATAATGAAGAGGAGATTCATAGGGCGAAATGGCCATCTGCCCTGACACTCAGCACTATCCAAGCAAACACAGCAGAAGGCTAGAAATCGAATGCAACAAGTTCCAGGAGGTCAGTGTTTCAGAGCCTGCTCCCCAGCTGCTTGTCTCCTCGCCGCGCTAAGCCCCTTCCAGTCGCTTTAGTGGCGCAGTAGCGCTAGGGCCATTTATGCGATGAAACGTGGAGCTCCGTTGGAATGGAGACACGCTCAGTCCTCGAGTGGAGACGCAAGCTGATAACGAGGAGAGCACACTTTTCCACCGGCACATTTTCCACTAGCTGGATGTGGGTACAGCAGGACGTCAGAATGTCTTTAGTGGAGGGTTTTAGTCCTCTTTCAGCACTTGAGAGCTCACTTCATGTAAAGACAGGACCGGGCCCCTTAAGATCTTCCCTGAGCCTAACGAATGGATTTGAACAGGCTTATAAAAACGGCTGCAAATATTTTTCTTTGCCTGTTTCAGAGCATGCTAATCAGAAAGGCTCTCTGAAAACAATATTTTTATCTGTAGCTCAAATTCGTCCATACCCATTAGCTGCTCAATTAGGCGAAACAGACTTTCAGTGGCATGCCAGGGGCTTAATTTAATTTGCCTGGGATAAGCAGTTGGCCGTAACTGTGAAACCCTGTGTTTTTTAGAAATTAAACCAGAGTAGTGAAGCAAAAGCTCTTGATACGCCATGTGGAAACTGAAGCCCGCCGTCTTTGAGACTGTGTGGAAATTCAGAGCGGTTTAGTAGGCCGTACGCGGGTGTGTTGTTCACATCTTCCTGCTCCTGTTCGCGTTCCAGTTTCTGCTTGCTTGTTTTGGTTTTTGTTTTCCGCTCTAGTCCTGTAGATTCTAAAGCAGAGCAACGCAGGTGACATGTGTTCGGGAAGACAAAAGCAGCTTTTTGTTTGGCTGTGNGTACGCGGGTGTGTTGTTCACATCTTCCTGCTCCTGTTCGCGTTCCAGTTTCTGCTTGCTTGTTTTGGTTTTTGTTTTCCGCTCTAGTCCTGTAGATTCTAAAGCAGAGCAACGCAGGTGACATGTGTTCGGGAAGACAAAAGCAGCTTTTTGTTTGGCTGTGGCAGGATGGGTGTTTCGTTCAAGCAAGAGCAAAATAAAACTTGTCTTTATAAATCCGTAGCCTAATGGAATCTTCTCAGATTCAAAATGTAAATTCTGTGAAATCCCTTTTCAGTCATCATCTAATGTACCGAAGCGTTTCCAGATAGGGAAACACATTTAGTCTTAATGCTAAAAGAAAACAAACAAAAAAAAACCTGTTCCTTTGTTTTTAATCATTTAAAGCATCCAAACTACCCAATCTTATAAAAAGGAAAGTTAGAAGGCTGATTCCTTCTGGCATTAAAATAAGTATATTTAGGTGTGAAGTACATCCTGGGAAAACAGGGGAATCCATAGCGAAATCCGCTTGCATTGCGTGTCGTCAAGCACACACTGCGGGGGAAGCCGGGAGGCCGGGCGTGGGGCCGCGGGGGAAGCCGGGAGGCCGGGCGTGGGGCCGCGGGGGAAGCCGGGAGGCCGGGCGTGGGGCCGCGGGGGAAGCCGGGAGGCCCGGCGTGGGGCCGCGGGGGCCCAGGCGGGCTCCCCCTGTGGGCCTGATCCCGATACGGGACTTGGATCTGATGCTGGTAACAGAGCTTGACTTCACACAGGTCACCTGACCACCTCTCTGGTTCCCGGTATGTGAAAAGTGGAAATATATATATATATAANGCGGGGGAAGCCGGGAGGCCGGGCGTGGGGCCGCGGGGGAAGCCGGGAGGCCCGGCGTGGGGCCGCGGGGGAAGCCGGGAGGCCGGGCGTGGGGCCGCGGGGGCCCAGGCGGGCTCGCCCTGTGGGCCTGATCCCGATACTGGACTTGGATCTGATGCTGGTGACAGAGCTTGGCTTCACACAGGTCACCTGACCACCTCTCTGGTTCCCGGTGTGTGAAAAGTGGGAATACATATATATGGACATATGTATATGTCCCCCAGGGTTGTCATTTTCCAAGGAAAGATGAAAGTGATTAATACGTATTTCGGAGCAGGAGTCCAAGTGAGAGCTGTAAGGCGAAGAAGAAAGAGAAGCGGGTTCAGAGAGGGGTGGACGGTGAGAGCAGGCCCGTGTGCGGAGACTAGGCCGAGGGTGAGCGGGAGGAAGCGCCTGGGGGATCTGAGCTCCGGGCAGCGTGGGGGCGGCAAGCAGGGAGGGGCCCGGACCCGACCCCCGCGCGGGGCGCGCCGCGCTGCTGATGGTGCAGCCGGTTCAGAAGCCTGTGCGGCCGGGCCGAGGAGGGGGTCGGGGCGGGCAACCGCCTGTGGGATGACCGCGTCCCCGGCCAAGCCGGCTCCGTGGGCCCGTTCTGGGCAGGGGCTGAGTGCCAGGGGCCAATTGGAGAGACAGAGTAGAGGCTGCAGCCACGCGGGTGTCCAGTGCCCAGCGCCGCTCGGCGAGCTGCGTGTGCCCGACAGGGAGGGGACCCGGGGGACGTCCACCCCGGGAGGGAAGCCTCCCGGTGAGTCTCGACGGTTTACTCGCTTAGTTGCCGTCCAGGGACCGAGGCCGCTCACAGGTGAGCTGCCAAACTGAGGAAACCTGAGTTATGCTAAGAAATGAACCAAAGATGGATTTCAGGCAACTTTCTGGAAAAACGCAGTCTGGTGATCAGATCCAATGGACTGTGAAATAGCCTTTCAGTGGGAAGGGGAGGGGTGCACTCACTGAAGAGTTTTAAAGCAAGAGTAGCGAAAGCATCTGCTAGAGTCTCATCCACGAGGGAAAACTCCAGACCCGGCAAGAGCTGAGTGAGCTGCTTTCTGAGAGCTCCCACACCTCCGGTTCCTGATGCTGGAAAGTGGTGGCCAAATCCCTGAACATTTTCACAAGCACATCTAGGACTGGGACCCGTGCGACTTGGCAGTCATTCCTGTGATCTCTGGGATTAAGTGCCAGCCTCGGGATTTCCAGCAGATGCGGCAAGACAGCAAAGAGCGCCTTTCAGACTCATATCCTCTTTACCTCTCACTCTGGTCTTATCCTTGAGAGAATCCGAGCAGATGTTTTAAAAGGACAAGTTAGCTGGTGGTAGGGACGTGGAAAAAGGAAGTAATCTGTTTAAAAGAGAAAGCTTCCAACCTCCTACTTTACCCTGAGGTGAGAAGAATCGCAAACACCCAGGTTTCGGTACTATAGGTGGTCTGACCCTTACGGGACTGTGCTGGACCCACAACAACTGTGTGCTGTTCGTTATGCATTTGAGCTTTGGCCCCAGCTGATGTGTAACTGCAGACCATCTTCCTGCTGCTGTCTGGTATGTCTTGGCTAGCAGAACAGACTATGTCCTTGATAAGCCTGCCACTGGAGAAGAAATTCATCTGGAGGAACTGGCGGAATAGAAGGGGAGGGGGCCCCCTTGATAAGTCGTAACAGCCACCTGCCAGCTCTGAGTCTCTGGGCCAGGCTGGTTGGGGAACAGAAGGATGCAGATCAAAGCTAAGAAACGTGCGTCTTGAATTCGTTAAAAGATGACCTTACGTTATTTCCGCAAGATACTGAGCCAGTGACTCTGACTCACCCTCCCAAG
Source organism: Neotragus moschatus (assembly GCA_006410615.1). Lineage (NCBI taxonomy): Eukaryota > Metazoa > Chordata > Mammalia > Artiodactyla > Bovidae > Neotragus > Neotragus moschatus. The sequence continues at coordinate 983 of SJYA01001004.1, read as the reverse complement.
AGCGGCATTTCCACTGTGTCACTGACGCACGTGCTATGGGAAAAGCAAGAGGAACTGGGGACGGGGCCTCACAGTTCAGAGCCCGAGTCCTGCTCTGCTACTGAGTCGCTGCTTGACTTCAGACACGTGGCTTAACTATGTTGTCTCGGTTTCCTAGTGAAAGAGGAAATAAATAATCCTTATCTTTCATATGTATCTCACAGGGTTGCTTTTATTAAAGGAGGAAAAAATGGAAGCAATTAGTATATGTATTTGGAGAAAAAAAGCACTTAGATTAGAAAAATTTGTCCTATCAAAGCTAACTCCTCAATTCATTTAGAAACTGGAGCTGATCCTCTTTTAATTAAACTCCAGCAATTCTTCATTTTCCATCCTGTATTGTCTTAGTTCAGGTTGTTACAAGGAAAATACCATAGACTGGGTGATTTAAAAAAAAATCATTTATTTTTAATTGAAGGATAATGGCTTTACAGTGTTATGTTGGTTTCTACCAAAGGGCTACATGGATCAGCCGGTTTCCCCGTGGCCCCTCCCACTTGAAATCCCTCCCACCTCCCTTCCCGTCCCACTCCGCTGGGCTGTTACCAAGCTCCGGGTTGAGTTCCCTGATAGACTGTGTGACTTTAACAACAGGAATTGCTTCTCACAGTGTGAGGGCTGACCCAGGTGTGGCAGATTCATTTCTTGGAGAGAGCCCTTCTCCCGGTTTGCAGACAGACGCCTTCTTGCTGTATCTTACCTGGTGTAGCGGCATCAGTGCTCTGCGTCTCTTACTCAGTTCAGTTCCGCTGCTCTGTAGTGTCCGATTCTTTGCGACCCCATGGACTGCAGCACGCCAGGCCTCCTTGTCCATCACCATCTCCCGGAGTTTACTCGTAGTGTCTCTTATTATAAGGGCCCTAATCCTCTTCATGGGAGAAGGCAATGGCACCCCATTCCAGTACTCCTGCCTGGAAAATCCCATGGATGGAGGAGCCTGGTAG